>JANKKI010000368.1:0-426930 GCA_025175665.1 Cinchona pubescens
TACTTGTTGCTACCTCAAACCTCATAGGCCATTTACTATATAAAAGTTGATATTTATTAAGAAAAACTTCGAGATTCATCCACTGCAATAATGGCAACCAAAGGAGATTGGCAATGCTACCGTGGTGCCACTGAAAAAATTTTCAGTGTTAGATCTACATGGAAGTTACACCCTAGACTCATTTTTTTCACATACATTAAGACTCTAGGGTAAGGTTTAGCCCAAAAAAAGTTGAGAGACCACCAAATGGCCTTGGACAGCTGCAAACCCCCCTAATTTTTTTCACAAATCATCACCAATCACCCACAAACTTTACACTAAAACAATCTATATGAGAAATATAATATCAATAAATGATATAATAGATTTTTTTTTTTTTTGGAAGGGGAAGGGGACCTTTTTAATTTTTAAAAGGAAGGGGAAGGGGGATTTTGGGGAAGGGAGGATAGATGGGATTTGGGAACGCATTCCTAAAGGGAAGGAAGGAGGGGATTCTTGATGTCAGGCCAAAAGTAAGTTTTAACCTCTTCCAAGGTTTACTTAATTTAGCAGCTATTCTACAACTTTACCATCTTAGGCATCGTACAGTAGAGAAATGGACATATAATGAGAGAGATCTAATGGTGGAGATGGTTGATGCAGGTAGTCTCTACTGTACCTTTGGGTTATACACGTCTTAAAATTTGATTGAGGGTAAACATGTAATTTGATAAAATCTATTAATTTAGATGATTTCTATTTAGTCAACCTTTCAGTCAAAAAAATTGGAGGGTTGGTATATTTCCAAAATACATGGGAGCTAAGGGTTAGAAAGGTAATACTATATGGGGTTTTGCGGTAATTTATTTATAAGAATAATACACCTCTCCCTCCCTTTAGTAACTGAAACATTGACCAATGGGTTATAGATAAAGTATCTTATTACTTAAATTACACTTCATTGTCAAAAAAATCATACTACTTATCTTGCAATTCTTAGTTTGTTTTTAGTTCTCTTTTTATGCATGGAATATTTAGCACTTACTTAATCCAAATTATACTTTTCTTATTATAAAAATTAGTTCCTAAATATATTGCTCTATAACTATTGAAGATAATTTTTCAATTTTGAGGCCAAAAAAAAAAAATTTATTTTAGTTTAGATTGTCTTTAGAACCGTAAAAATTGAAGGTTTAATATTAGTAATATTAAAAAATATACACTAAAAAAAAGGAATATCAAAATCATTAGAGAATACTAATGAGCTCATAATATAATATCTCCCTGTCTCTTATACACATAAGAGACAGGTTTAAGAGTAATACATTTAATATTATAATATTTATTTTTCAAAGTAAATTTCAATAGTTTATTATTGTCTCTTTTACACATCTAGATGTGTATAAGAGATTATCAAATTTATTTCCTTTCTATGATTTCTACAAAGTACTCCTAGATGTGTATAAGAAACAGATTTACTATAGTTTAGTATAGGATAACATGCAGTGCACGTTTGAAGATATTATAGTGAGGATAGCTTTGAAAAAAAAAAAAACTTTATGTAGGAATTATATAAGAAGAAAATAAGGTGATCTAAAAAATTAAATAATTAACGTCTCTAAATATACTTCATTATTTAATTCATAGCAATAATAATAGGTTGGCTTTTTTAGCATAACATATTATATCCTGCCAGAGAAAATTTGCTCTTTTGAGGAAAATATCCCAATAGTAAAAGAAGGTCCACTCCTTTATTTTTAACTTCCTGTTACCCAGCAATTTAATTATCACCATCTAGTTCTGCAATTTATCCACCACTAAACCTCTGTTGCCATATCACTGCTGCAATCTCCACTCAATTGTTAAAAGGGATAAAAAAATATTATAAAGTGACTATTTTTTTAAATGTTATTGCTCCACTAAAGCAAATCCCAAAATATAATCAATTTATCTACCACTAAATCTCCGCTGCCATATCACTGCCTGTAATCTTTACTCAATTGTTGAAAGGGATAAGAAGATATTATGAAGAGACTATTTTTTTAAACGTTATTGCTCTAGCAGAGCAAATCCCAAAATATAAGACTATCTCCTTTACTCGACGCTTTCAATTACCTAGGGGGAATTCACGAAAACTGTCTCGTACACATTAGATTTCATAAGATTAGTATTTTAAGGATTCCTTAAAATTATAACTAAACAGAACCTTTACTAAGAAAATATTTGGCCAAAAAGTAAAAATCCTATTTGATAAGATTGTTCTTTGGAAAATAATATTAAAGCATTACGAACAAAGTTTTTATTTTGATTCAAAATTTCATAAAGAAAACTCACAAATTAGAGTGAGGCAAAGAAAGGCTCTTGTTTTGGGTCCTTTCTCTAGTTAAATCTGCCGCATCTTCAGCCCTTCATTCTCTTCTTGTTCCATTGCATTTGATATCAAACACTGACACCGGTTCGGGTCTGTCTCTTATACACATCTTCACTTTTACTTAATTCCAAACTAATCCATAATTCAGTGATAAATTTTGGCTCTCATAATGGGTAAATTGAGGAGAATAAGATCTGTATTTGTTGATCGTAATGGGAGTAAAATTGGACCAGAGATGATTTTGGTAGCTAGCTGGAAATCAAAAGAAAGAAGTAGTGGGATCTTTTTTACTATTGGTGTTTTTTGTCTAGAAATACATACAATTGGCTCTAGCAATAATGCCTCCCATAAATATAAAAGAATTAATATCTTCAAACGTGCAATGCATACTGTCCAATACTATACTGTAGATTCTCAACTTTGATTTAGTGATTTAGTCGGAATTTCTAAAGTTAACCTCATTATAAAATCTAAAGCCCTAAATTGAATGCACTTTTTTATAATTATTTAGGTTACTTATGTGAATACTCCTCAAACAGTAAAATAGGAAATAAAATATACTTTTAAATCTTCATATTAGGATATAAATTTGATTGAAGTAAATTTTCTTTTGTTATAGAATATTAGAAATGAGTTTTAGAAATTAAAGAAGAGTAAGTAATAATGCTATGGATCTCTTGGTTAAGAATCAAACAATAATAAAGAAATAAAATTTACTTGAAATTTTAATAAATTTACATATTTTAATTATACTTTTAGAGCCTTAAAAAGAGAGAAAAAAAAAAAAACTAAAGCTACATATCTATCCATCTATCTATCTATCTATAATAAATGAGAGAATTTGATTTAGTTATTTAGATTTTCTTTCCGAAATTACCCTCATTATAAAATTTAATGATTCTGTTATGTCCCTTAATTTGAATGTCTTTTTTTATATAATTGTTTAAGTTATTTATTTAAGTACTACTCAAAGAGTTCAAGAGAAAATATAACCTACTTTTAAGCCTTTATTGACCCAAAACCCACCACTTTAATCAATCAGCCATCTGTATAAAATATTCTCATATGATTATAGAAATTTCTTTCCTCTTATGGTAATAATTTTAGAAATATACCTTGATGCCTAGAAATCAAATTATAATAAACTATAAAATTTATAGATCTGTAAATTATACATATTCTAGATGTGTATAAGAGACAGCTAATGGCAAAATTATAAGATAGTTTTTTTCTCTTTAATGTCCAAGGCCATTTGGCTGTCTCTTATACACATCTAGATGTGTATAAGAGACCCTAAATTGAAAGTCTTTTTCATAATTGTTTAGGCTATTTATGTAGATATCCTCAAAGATTAAAATAAGAAGTAAAATCTACTTTTAAGGTTACAAATTAGGAAATAAATTTGATTTAAATAAATTTTCTTATGTAATAGAATATTCGAAATGAGATTTAGAAATTTAAGAAGAGTAGATAATACTTTTATTGGGTTGGATTCCGAAATCAAGCAATAATAAAGAAAAAGACAATAATGACCTTGGTTTTTTTTTTTTTTTTAGTATGATTTTTTTGATTTTTTGAAGTGTAATTTAAGTAATAAGATACTTTATCTATAACCCATTGGTCTGTCTCTTATACACATCTAGATGTGTTCCCTTTCAACAATTGAGTAAAGATTACAGGCAGTGACAGATGTGTATAAGAGACAGATCCAAATGTTTAACTAAAATATGTAAATTACTTTTTCAAGTAAATTCTCTCATTTATTATAGATAGATAGATATACATCTGTCTCTTATACAGTTCTAGATGTGTATAAGAGACAGGTTCAAAGTAAATAAGGGAAACCCCAAAAATTTATAATCTTGTCAACCAAGTAATGTGGCTTTTAAAAATTTAAAGAAATAAAAATTAAATTATGAAAACATAATGCATAACCAGAAAAATTAAATAGTGACAGTTTCAGTGGGATGGAGATGGTAATTGTTTAGGTTATTTATGTAAATATCTTCAAAGAGTAAAGAGAAATTAAAACCTACTTTTAAGATTTTCATATTAGGAGAATAATCTGTTAGATCACCTTGATTACCTATATAATAGAATATTAAGAATGAGTTATAAAAATTAAAGAAAGTAGGAAATAACTTTCTCTAGATGGATATTAGATATCAAGCAATAATAAAGAATAAAATTTACTTGAAAATATAAATTTACATATTTGTAGTTAAACATTTGGATCCTTAACGAGAAAAAACCTAAAAAGATAAAAGGATCTATAACATCTATAAGAGACAGGTATAATATATATAAAGCATTAAAAAAATAACTTAATTGAATAAAATTTCTCATTAAATCAATTCCCTTAATTTCTGTTAATCAACATTATCTAGGCAGATTGATTTAAAAAGAAAATTTACTTCCAATCTCTTATACATATCTAGATGTATAAATTTACAAGATATTTTTATCCCCGAACCTGAATTTTTTTTTATAATAATTGTTTAAGTCATTTATGTAAATACTCCTCAAAGAGTAAAAAATGAAATAAAACCTACTTTTAAGATTTTATTGAAGGAAATAAATTTGATTGCATTTATAATTCATGAAAATCTGTATAATATACACATTTAGAAAGAAAATCTAAATTACTAAATCAATCTCCCTCATTAAATATACCCTTATCTACATAATTAATTTATATTAATATCTTATGTGATGCTATTGTCAGAGCAATTTCCCTGACTAGACAAAAATACCCCTCAGTCCTTTTCTTAGTCAATTTGCCCGACTAAAAACTTCTTCTAACGCTATACTGGGATTTCCTCTGTGGTTGGCAACTCCGTTTCAGGATATTCCAATAAGTTACTAAATGTTTTTAAAAAAGTGCAATCAATTTATGGCTTCAAATTTTCTTATGACCTTAAGTTCAAGAAAGAAGTAATCGGATCTGGAAGAGAGAGGTCTCGAGAAAGATTGGCTAGGACTTTCGGTGCCGTTGGTTCAATGGATTGAAAATGGCATCTGGATGATCGAGGTAGGAGTTATGGTGGTGTTTTTGTTATTGCAAAATTTGTAAAAAAGGGTGAATTAGATTATTTAAAATTAATTACAATTTTTTATCAATAAAAAAACAAGTAACATAGATGCAATATAATTTATGATCAAAGCAATAAATGCATAAATAAGAATAAATAAAATACAATCTAATAGATATTCTTTCTTTTGATTCCATATCATACTTTGGATGATTTCATAAGAGACAGTAATTGGACATCATATTTGAATAGAGATGCCAAAACTACTTCCTGTCTCTTATACACATCTAGATGTGTATAAGAGACAGACACTATGCTATGGATCTCTTGGTTTTGAATCAGCCACATCACCCAACTGAGTGATGTGGCTGATTCAGGACCAAAGGGACCATGCACTATTGTATGGACCCGACATGAGAGATTCTTAGGTGAATCGGTTCAGATGATAACATGGACTTTGGTCTGATCAGCCACATCACTCAGTTGGGTGATGTGGCTGATTCAAAACCAAGAGATCCATAGCATAGTGTAATAAACCGGATCCATCCAAGAATTTTCCGTTGGACAGTATAGACGTAGAGAAAGTACTTTGCATTTAATTTGTCTTGGTGATAGTTTGTATGTAAGATATGATCACTAAAATCTTATACAGTCATTCCCTCCAAAAATTAACGTTTCTCTACGTCTACACCTGTGAGTTAACACTATCTAGATCACATACAAGTGGACAGAAATGTTGTCAATAGAGGATAAGAAAATAGGAACAAATCATAAATTAGTGAGCGTAGATAACTAATCTGGACTAATTTGAATATGTTCCGTTTTTTATCACATTTGCATATTTGCTAGTAACTGTAGTACTGGGTCTCATAAATTAAAAAGCAAATCATATTTGAAAACACATTCAAAACATCAGTTTGGGCCAATACGAATTAATATGGGCTAAACAATTTGACAGTCTAATCAGGGATTAAATTGTTGAGACACATTTATTGTTCAAGTGTCATTCTCGTGTCATTTCCTACACGGGCGGCCCCAAAGATAAATATGTATAAGAGACATATAAGAGAGCAGTATACACTCATTTTTAGGTGGATATATAACATCTCATAGAATTGAAATACAAATGAAATGAACTATCCTGTTAGACAAACAAAATCCACTAAAGCCACATTACTTGGTTGACAAGATTATAAATTTTTGGGGTTACCCTTATTTACTTTGAACAGGAAATTTTTTGGTACAATTTTGTTGTTAAAAAAATAAAATTTTCATTTGTTTATAAAAAGATACTTTGGTTGTTATGATAAAATTTGTTCACTGATGTTGAAATGATGTTGATTGTTCTTTGTGCAAGTAAACATTTTTCAGGAAAGATACCGACTTTGAGCAAAATTTGTTAACAAAAAATTACGTAACTTTTCAAGGAGAGATTGATTACAAATTTAATAATTTATACATTTTTTATGGAGTTTGATCTTTGTAACAGTTGCCAATTCTAAATTCTAGATGAAACAGAGGAGAGATATTACTTTAAATAGGTTTTTTTTTTTAAAATTTATCCATGTTAAGGGCTGTCTCTTATACACATCTAGATGTGTATAAAAGACAGTTTGCAGAAACAATTACTACATATTTGTTATTATTATATGTATGTTTATCATGGTACTCTGCAATTTATGAAAATCTTTTGGAAGACTAATTTAGTTTGGTAACGTTCGGGGACAAAAAGTGTATAATTGACAGCAAATTTGTGGGTAACTTTTGCATTCATCCCATCATCTCTTCCAGCTCACTTGTGCAAGTTCCGTTATTAACATATTAGTGAAAAAAGTACACCCTATGGGAGTGTAATTTAAAAAATTTATATAAAAATAAAAAAGAAAAATATAGAAAATGAAAATATGAGAGTTAATAGTGGCTAATGCGTAGTTAGTAGGTTACACATAAGAGTATTAATTGAAATTAATTATGTAGATAAGGGTATATTTGGCGATACATATAATAATATCACACCAAACTCCTCTTCATGCTTTATATATAGTATACATAGATAGTATAAAGAGCATTCGCTTGTTTTCAACTTTCATCGTAGCACCATGTGAAAATCAAGTGAATTTGCCCGATTTTTTTCGTAATTATAAGGACTTCGAAAAAATTTTTTTATTCCCTTTAACCAAACAGGCTACACCTACTCTCTTCTCTCTCTTTTCCTCAAGGGCAATGGCTCCTTTCAGATTGTGAATAATTGGCACTATTTGCCAAATAATATTTAGTTAGAATAATAAGTTGTTTGGTCAGAAATATTATCCAAATAATATTTTCACCTAAGAATCTCTCCTGTCCAACAACATTAGATCTGTCTCTTATACACATCTAGATGTCGATAAGAGACAGGCCTATATGTAATTATTAATCTAAATATTTTTTAAAATCTAAATATGTTACAATAATGAATGGGACATGAATCTGTCTCTTATACACATCTAGATGAAATCCACTAACTAATGAGTGTGAATTTAATAATTAAATGAGAGGATTTTAAATTCACCCAAATTTTATGTAGTTTCAAATCTACCTCTTTCAATCTATTCACTTCAAGTGTTTCCTACAATTTCAATCCACCCATCCAAATATAACATATTTATATTTTAAAAAATATTCAATTAATAATTACATATAGGCAGTGGAATTACATTTTTTTTTTGCAGTCCCTATTTTTGCATAGGATGTCTTAATTTATGTCCAGTAATTTTTAAAATTGTATATTTTATTCTAAATCATGAGTTTGTTGCAATATTTTGAAATGAGTAGTCTATGAATTCTCAGATTGTGGATGTAGTCATAATTCACTCATGCTATTTTCTTTGATTCTATTGACATGTATTTAATCTTGGTTTACTTTGACATATTTTGTATGTTTTCTCGATTGCGTATAAATATTTTAATATATGTATATGTTAGTTTTCTTAATAAGGCCATCAAATAATTGGGTATAAATTGTTTAGTTTTCTTAATAATGCCATCAAATAATTGTATAAATTGTCAATCATCATTATCTCGATTGATTTTGGTACTTTTGGTTTTTACGTAAGGTTAATTTTTCTTTACCTCAACATTTAAAGTCAAATCACTTTAGTCCCCAACATTATTTTTTTAGGCATTTTAGTCGTTGGAGTAAAGGTCAATACCAACGATGTTAAATTTTGACCTAAATAGTCTTTTTACCCTCAAATTATTGATGTGTGAACAAATTTTATCATAACAACCAAAGTATCTTTTTTTTTTTAATAACTAAAGTTTGATGAAATTTAAGATATGGTAATGAATGATAAAAGGAAAAAATTACAGAATCATGTCAACAAAATGAGAGAGGGGAAAAAAATGAGAAAAACCAAGAAGAAGATAGACTAAGGGTATTTTTGTTAAAAGGATAAGGAATGTTAAGTTGGATTTTTAACATAAGGATTTAAATATCTAAAAAATAATGTTAGGTACTGCATGCCAAGCAATTACTTCATTTTTTCCTGGAATGCAAAAAGCCCTAAACTTATATAATATGGAGTTTGATAGCAATGAGAGAGGTTGCAATTTCAGATTTTCATCAAATGAGGTGAGCAAAAATAAGTGAAAAATCTTCACAATTGCTATTTTTCTATTTTTATTGTTTTCATTTCCAAATTTGTAGCCAAATAATGTTAGAGACAAGTATATATACAAGTAAATAATGAGCTGAGCAAAGATTTATAATCTTATACCAAGTCTGTCTCTTATATACATCCAAAAGTCATTATAATTAGACAGTCTTCAGCAAACATCAACAAAAAATGCTATCAATAAATGGTACTTCTTCACTTACTCAGAGCATTTTGCCAAAAGAAGTGATTGAAGAAGTCAAGGAGGAAGACGCGGAGATTGAGGTTTCCGAGCAAGAGGTAAACATTTGAGCTACTAGCTTTTGTGGGTAGCTAACCCCGTTTTCTTTTGATGTAGATCTTTTGATGTACAAAGACCTTGCAAAATTTATGTTAGTCAATACAAACAATAACTGTCTCTTATACACATCTTTGGTTGAAAATCCTTAATAAAGCAAGTTGAAGGAGATCAACAAGAGTAGATTAGGGATTTTCAACCAAAGTAGGAGTTCTTGCTACATTCTGATTATCAAAATTAAAGAAAGTTAGAGGATTCTGTTCTACATCTGTCTCTTATACACATCTAGATGTGTATAAGAGACAGGAGCTGAGCAAGAATATCAAACTAGCTCTTGTGGAATAAAAAGTCTTATCATAGTTGATTTTATTTGTGTAAAAATTACCACCTTGATCTATTTGAAAACAATTTGGAGGTCATCCAACATGACTTCCTTCTATATAATCAATCTTTCTCTGAACAATAACTTGCAATTTTTTCTTTGGATCATCCATTCTGATTGAGTATGTCCATTTTAGAAACGACTACTTGAGTACGTTGGTAAAAGTCTGGCTCTTAAATGGAATGTCATAACATCAATGCTAAAATTATACACATCTAAGCACTTGGCGAGCCACTTCTCATTTGGTAGGAGTTCTGTCAATTAATTCTGAAAATGTCTACAACATCATCTCTGATCTCTTATACACAGACTAGATGTGTATAAGAGTATTAGTTTGAATAGAGATTAAACCATTGCCAATTTTAAAAAAAAAATTATAACCCTTTCCTCTTTATAAAAAGACGTGCCTGCTTTTTAGGCATATTTATTACTGGAGTAGTTACTATCAGTACATGACATTTCATTTTCCAAGAATTTGAAACACAACCAGTTTCAAACTAAGAGACAGATAGTTGGATAGAAGGTTTAACCTCTTGAAGAGGGTCGTCAATCCATTCATTTTGAATCAAAGCTTGACTTTGAGAGAGCTCATGCCACTAAGAGAGGGTGGATCTGGCCAGATTTCCCCTTCGTCTATATCCTCCTCCTAAACAAACTTCGGCTACTATAGATATCAAATCCACATTACAGGTGGGCGATACTCATCAACTAAGGGATGCATATCGAATTTCTGATACTGTGGCCTAATAAGGAAGACAAAGCCCATAATCCTCATAAGGGTTTTGTCACTATTTTTGAAAACCAATATTGAGCAGGTTTTCGATTTCTTATTTATGAAATCTTGTTGTCATTGTGCTCTTTCTTTGGCATCTTTTCTCCTAGTTGATGCCAAATTCTCTTCGGATCTTCATTGCTTATGCCCTAATTTGCAAATTTGCAAATGTGAAAACCAAAACACTGGTTTAGATGCTTCTATGCAAATTGGTGACTGTCTCTTTGGCTTTTTTTTATGTTTATTGGTCAAACTATTAGAGCAGAAATCGCTGCTGATATGCTGAACTCGATCAAAAATTGGAAATCCAATTTCTTCTTTTGAGCTCAATGATAACATGGAAAAGATCAAGTCAAAATGGTCCTTCTCTGACATGATTCGATTAAAACTCTTGATCCCTAGATGAGAACTAGAGACAGAATCAAATCAGGATTGCAAAAAAAAAATACCATTCCACTGCCCATATAAAGAGATTTTGGAGGCAAAATTCCACTGTCCACCATGACTTACTAATATCGGCTGTATATTTGAAGGAGATCTTTCTGAAAAAAATTTCATAGAAGTAAGTATCTTTAATTATTGTGAATGCTTTTCATCTACTTTGCTTTTTGCTGATCTCGTTTCGTTTTTGTAAACAAAAGCCTTTGTGAAGTCAATGCTCTTTGGGTCTCTTGCTGAGGGATCTAGTTCGATTATACCCGAACCAGTTTGGATAGTGGATCAATTTCCACCGAGTAGCCGAGCAACGGGGAACACCTTTAGCTTAGTGACAGTGGCTTAGAAAGGTAAAGCACCTGTTATTGAGGCTTCAAAGAGGAAGAGATTGGATCTAACCTCATAATAGAGGAAATCGAGGAGCAAGATCATACAGTTCCTTCGCTGGTAACTCGACAGCATAAGAGAAGAGGTCCTTCAATTTCTTTTTTTATTCCTACTGCAATACCACTAATCCGAACTCCATCTTTTGTTCTGCCAGTTCCAGGTAGGTCTTTCTGTCCTTGGTCATATAAGTTTAGGGCTTTTTGCATTCCAGGCTTCTCTGAAGTAATCGAGTTACCATGCAGTTTAGAACTGTCTCTGATGAATCTAGATGTATAAGAGACATCCATAAATAGAGGTCAACTATCCTTACTCCTGTCTCTTATACACATCTAGATGTGTATAAGAGACAGGTGGAAAGGACTCATTTTTGTTCTTTATGGTCTTTGACCATAAACGACCGAAAACGAGTATGGTCGAGCGGTGAACAAGCGGCTCGACATCTGTCTTTACTTATCGAGCAAATGTATTCAGCCGACCTCCGTCCCCGATCGATTGCATCGATCTAGCTCTGTCTCTTATACACATCAGATGTGTATAAGAGACAGCGAATGAGGATTGAATCACTAAGTGTTTTTTATGTTTGCTGAGCATCTAATTAGCTTATTTATTTAAGTAGTTCAGTAACTGAGCTAGTTTGATATTCTTGCTCAGCTCATGACTCGAGTTGTTATTGAGCTTGGCAACTAACATTCGAGATGCCTAGCAATCATTTCAATCTATCCGAACAATTTTATGAAGAAAGGTCTGCGTAAGCTATCACGTGTCTTCTGATCGTACTCGGACTATTTTTAGTATGATCTGAGGCTCCTCGATGAAGTCTGAATCGTAAATCAAGCTTTATCGATTAGAAATAATTATTCTTTTGGACATTAACTATCATGTCTTTTAAGAATCCCCATTAAATACGCGTGGCCCTATTTTATCCAGGTGTCACTTTGTTTCAGGCTTTTGAATATTAAATATCCAAAAAAAGCATATTTTTTTCACTTTTGTCAAATCTGTAATTTAGTTTTAGCAAATTTTATACACATCTAAGATGTGTATACTCAGACAGAAGAAAATCTTTGAGGAGAATTTGTAAGAGAAAGACCCCTGTAGATCCAGCAGATCTTGAAGAGGGAAGGGTTATTTCTGGAAACTCTGAATCTGTGATCCTAAATGCTCAAATAGTAGTGGAATCTGAGTTAGTTCCTCAAAGAGAAGAAGAGGTATCACTAGAAAAAGAAAAGCTTCTTAATCCCTTGAATGGATTGACGACCCTCTTCCTGAGGTTAAACCTCTACCAACTATAGAAGATCCTCCTGTTATTGTTCTGATGGATTCTCCAAAGTGCAATGAAGCAACAGTGGAACTTGTAAATGATTCCAAAACAGGATAAGAGCAATAGAATCTTCCATTTGGTCATTAATGGAGATCGATGTGTATAAGAGATCAGGTCTAGCTCTCATTCTCCGTCCCTGATCGGTTGCATCGATCTAGTTGTCCAAGGAACTAGATCTCTCAGAGGGTTGTCGGGATAAACTAAAAGCAATTCGATCCGCCTCGAATCGGTTTTTGTTAGGTTGTTACCTTCATAGCATCATGTTGTCTTGGTTGGAAGATATGAAGAAAACTTCTAACTTCGAGAAGTCAATAGAGAAAATAAACAACAAAAAGGCTAATCAAATAGAGGAATTGAGATTAGCAAGCAAAAAAGCACAATGATGCTCTAGCCGAGCTAAAAGAGAGGTTAAATAAATAACATAGAGAACTCTAGTCCTCTCACTTTGCTTGAGACAAAAAATGAATGATGAGCAAGCAAATTTCTAAAAGCCTTTCTTCCAAAACTACCAAGCAAAGTCTGCTCAAGAGAAAGTACGAGACTTCAATCGAACTCTCTCAAAGTCAAGCTTTGATTCAAAATCTAGAGTTCACTTCCTCTTCAAGGCATTAACTTTTCTTGGCATCCAAGGCCATGAGCGATGACTTGGTAAATTCTACAAAGTGGGTGCTATGTTCGGCAAAGCTTTGGATGATATTTGAATTCGGTTTCCCACTTTGGAATTCAAGAATAGCGTTTTTCCTATTTTAATGCTACTATTACTTTTGCTCGAATGACCAAGTTGGGTATTGAGTTGAAAGCCCAGATCCACTTCTTCTCTTATTCAAGCGTTTTGCCAAAAGAAGTGAGGAAGGAGGACACGGAGGTTGAGGTTCCGGACAAAAGGTAAACATTTTAGAGCTACTAGCTTCTATGGGTAGCCAACCCTATTTTTCTTTTGATATAGATATTTTTTATGTAGAACAGGATCCTCTAATTTTCTTTAATTTTGATAATTAGGATGTAGCAAGAACTCCTACTTCGGTTAGTAAAACCCTTCGATTGATACAAATGATGGAAATATTAAAGATCAGTCATTTCATTTCATATTTAGCAAAAAGGAGTGCAAGTTCCTAATCTACTCTTGTTGACTTCCTTCAACTTGATCACTGTCTCTTATACACATCTAGTATCTGTCTTTGTAATCTTTCTACAAAGCAACATTGTAGATCAGCCCTTGTGGAATAAAAAATCTAATCATAGTTGATTTTATTTGTGTAAAAACTTGTACTTTGATCTTCTTCTGATCTGATTTGGAGGTCATCTAATGTGACTTCTTTCTATATAATCTTCTTATTTTGAACTCAACTTGTAATTTTTTTGGATCATCTATCATGATCGAACATGTCCGTATTATAAATGGCTATTCGATCACATCAATCTCTTCCTCTTTGAAGCCTCAATAACAGGTGCTTTACCTTTTAAAGCCCTGTAGTTATACACATCTCAGCCGTGTCAAACCATTTGGACCACCTCGGCTGTCGACTTATACACATCTAGATGTGTATTCGAGACAGATTATAATAGTGTAGGTTCTCGGTCGTTTATGGTCAAAGACCTGTCTCTTATACACATCTAGATGTGTATAAGAGACAGCTCTTAGTGGCATGTTCTTGATAAGAATGGCATGCCACTAAGAGAGTGTGGATCTAGCCAGATTTCCCCTTTGTCTCCTCATCCTAAGAAGAAATTAGCTACTGTAGATATCAAATCTACATTACAGGTAGGGAATATTCCTCGGCAAAGGGCTGCATATCAGATTCCTAATACTGTGGCCTGATGAAGAAGAATAGAGCCCATAACCCTCTTGAGGGTTTTGTCACTGTTTTCGAAAATCAACTTCGAGCAGGTTTTTGATTTCCTATTTATGAAATCTTGTTGTCATTGTGCTCTTTCTTTGGCATCTGTTTCTCCTAGCTGATGCCAAATTCTCTTCAGATCTTCATTGCTTATGCCCTAATTTTCCACTGTCGACCATGACTTCCTAATATGGGCCAACCTAGTTGAAGGAGCATATCTTTTAGAAAACTTTCATGGAAGTAAGTATTTTTAATTGTTGTGGATGTTTTTCATCTATTTTGCTTTTTGTCAATCTCATTTTGTTTTTGTAAATAGAAACCTTTGTGAAGTCAATACTCTTTGGCTCTCTTGCTGAGAGATCTAGTTCGATTACCCCCGAATCAGTTCGGATAGTGGATCAGTTTCCACCGAGAAACAGGAAACACCTCTAGCTAAGTGACAATAGTTCAGAAAGGTAAAGCACCTATTATTGAGGCTCCAAAGAGAAAGAGATTAGCTCTGAATTCAATAGAGGAAACCGAGGAGCAAGATCATACAATTCCTCCACTGGTAACTCGACAATGTAAGAGAAGAGATCCTTCAACTTCTTGACTTTGATTCCTAGCGTACAGATCTGTCTCTTATACACATCTAGATGTGTATAAGAGTTCTAATTAGGTCATTCTGTCCTTGGTATGCAAAAAGCCCTATGACCAAGGACAGAAAGACCTACTTGCTTGGCATGCGGTTCAGGGCTCGTGAATGGACTCCCAAAGAAAATGGGTTTCTAGTGGTTCCCAGGGCCTTCCTTGGACAACTAGATCGATGCAACCGATCAGGGACGGAGAATGAGAGCTAGACAGGACTCCTGTTAGTTCTTTATGGTCTTTAACCATAAACGACCGAGGACAGCATGGTCGAGTGGTGAACAACTAGCTCAATACTACTTTTCTTCATGAAGAGAAAGTAGAAGTTGCTAGTCGACCTTACGATAGTTAAATTCAAATCGAATATTCTCGACTTTATGCGGTAGAAGAAAAATTTTAATTAATTTTTTTAACATATTTTTCTTTATGTTTCAACTCAGCAATGCTATGACCGAGGGACACCGATGTTGCTTGAAGTTAGAGAAGCAAGTTGATGCATTAAAGGATCAATTACAAAAATCAACTGCTAACGAAGAGATTTTGAAGTAACCAGTTGAAAGAACGAGAGGTAGCTCTTGGCAAGACGGTGAAGAGCTCTAGTGATCGGCCCTCTTCAATTGCTGAGTTGGAAAGCAAACACAAAGAAGAGCTTCGACATCTAATGGAGCAAGTAAAACAAATGGCCAAGAATCTGAGCTCGAAGCAAGAAGAAGTAAAGAGATGCAAGTTTTAGATCGAGCAGATACAATCAGTAAATCTTCTTCTACTACTACCTTGGTGCATTTTGTTAACCAATATCTAAGTTCTCTGGCTCTGAGAGGAGATTTAATAACCTTTTGTCAGCAAGCCTGTGCCTTAAGTTTTAAAGAGGCTCTACAAGAGGTGAAGAAGAGATTTCCTGATCTTTTCTTAGATTTTAGCTCTTTTTCCAATTATAACAAAGCAGTAAATTGGGCATTTATTACTAAGCTTGGTGATATCTACCTTGACCCTCGAACAGAGGAAAATGTACTGAAGAAAATTTTAGTAGAAAATAGAGATGATGTAAATAACTCTTCTAAAGTTAGAACTTATGAAAATATTTTTACAAGGAATAGATCAGTGCTTTTCATATTGCTTTGTAATATTTCTTTAAATTGGCAATATTCCACATCCGAGGGATTACTCGCCCAAACTGATTAGCTAACTTGTAATATCCGGATGAATAGGCTTCAACTATCTAATAAGGACCTTTCCAGTTTTTATCAAATTTATGACTTCCATCTATTTGGCTAAATTCATTTTTCAAAGAACAAGGTCTTCATGTCTGAAATATCTTAGATGAACAGCAGAATGTGTAAAGACTTTTTAGGCGCTGTTTGTAAGTTGCTTCTCGAATAGCAGGAGCTAGTCTTCGTTCCTCTAATAGGTCCAAATCAATTTCCCTTATTTCCTTATTATTAGTTTGGGATGAGTTTGCAGTCCTTACAGAACGAACTCCTATTTCAGGTGGAATGATAGTTTCAGATCCATATACCAAACTAAAAGGCATTTCCCGTGAGGTGTATGAGGAGTTGTTCGATGAGACCACGGAACACTCGGCAACTCATCAAACTATGCCTCTTTTGCTCATTCAAGGCAAGTTTTTAGCCGAATCAACAATATTTGATTGGAAAGTTCAGCTAACTATCAGCTCTTAGAGAGATCTAGATGTGTATAAGAGACAGATTCATTCCAGCCATAATTTTCCAATGAATGGGTGTCATTATCTCGTGATTATGTCTCAGGGTATTCTATATCTACAGATAATATTTTTCCAAAAGAACATTTTGACACTTGTGCCTAAAATTGAACGAAAAGGTTCACTTCAATCCACTTAGAAAAGTAATCCACAACCACGATCAAGAACTTTGAATTTCCGTTCCTTTGGAAAGGATCCCAGATATCAAGTCCCTATTATTGGAAGGGCCAAGATTCGAGGATAAAAACCATTCTGTTCTTGGCTTTCGATAATTTGAGCATGTATCTAACATTTATGGCAATGTTTCACCATTTGATGTGCATCATTATGCATTGTGGGCCAAGAAATGCCCCATAAGTATTGCTTTTGAGCAAGACTCGAACTCCTATATGACTTCTATAGATCCCTTCATGTATCTCTTGCAGGCACATAGGTTGACTCTGGTGATAAGTTGTCATGAGCTCTGAAGAGTCAAGTTTGAGCGATGATCCAATTTCCCTGATCGAGCTTAGGATCTGTCTCTTGAATACATAATCTAGATGTGTATAAGAGACAGGGTCATTGTTGAATGTTTCCTCAAGGAAAGACATTCAAGACCGTGCATCATCCAATTTAGCTCATTATCGATTTGAGTAATTTCGCCTCATCTATAGCTGCACTTGGACTTTATTTCAACCAAGACCTCATTTTGTTAAGTAGTCATAAAGAGCAGAAGCAAGTTTCGACAAGACATCAACATAAATGTTTTTTGTTTGGAAAATTTTGATGAATTCTATCTCTTCGAAGAACTGCCTAAGTTGCTTGATCTTCTCGAGATATTTTTGCAGTATTACTCCTCAAACTTCAATTGAAAATTCTCGAGAATTTGATTTGCAACTAATGAGGAATCACTATTGATTCGAAGGCCACGAGCCCCCAGACTCTGAGCAAGCTTCATTCCTTTGATAACTGCTTCATATTCAGCCTCGTTATTCGTTGCTTGGAACTCAAATCGAATTGTATAGGTTAGCCGATTTCCTTTTGGTGTTTGAATGACAATCCTAGCTCCAAAACTCATTTCATTGGATGGCTCGTCTACGTGTATTTCCCAGATCGGATACCCTTCTTCGTCTTTCTCTTCTATGTTTAGCACTGAGACTTTAGGAAAAACACTTTCAATAAGAAAGTCAGCATTAGTTGCAAATCAAATTCTCGAGAATTTTGAAGTTTGAGGAGTCAAGCACAGTGAATATGATCGAGACGATCAAGCAAATTAGGCTGTTCTTCGCTGTCTCTTATACACATCTCTTAAATTTACATTATAGATATATATATGGCCAAGATTCTTCTTAATTGAGTTCTCTTAATTTACTTTATTGTTTTGTTTTTACTTTAAAAGCATTCATTCTCCTGTCTCTTATACACATCTAGATGTGTATAAGAGACAGCACTAATAATGTAGTAGTGATGAGTCAAGTTCTACATTATTATTGAGAGTTGTTAATTTTGGGTGCCTACTTCAACATTTCGATCTCATTTCTCGGAAGATCTTCTTTTCAAAGGTATTGAGAGGGGTGAAATCCTCGTCGCGTAAGACATTAGTTCATCTGAAAGGAAGTGCTTCAATTACCTGACTTGTTGGAATTGTAGATCGAGTAGTACCTGAACTAAAGTACACAGATCATATGCTGTATAAGAGACAGAAAGATACTTATCAAAAAAATTTTGATTCTTGTCACGGGCTCATATTTGGCAATCTAGGACCTGTCTCTTATCTTCACCTCAGTTGTAGAGCCTCCTTTTACTAATCTTAAGGAGTTCACCAAATGCTGTTTCTTATAGAAGAATCTATATCAGCATTGAACATTCTTGGGAAGATTCCCTTCAGTTGCTTGCAACATGGGCAAGTCTCATCAGCATTGCAAATGTGTACAAATAACATCATTAAAGCGGTCGATATAATGCTTTAATATCGTGATCTTATTGTTATCGGATGTTTATAAGAGACAGGTGTCTCTCTGGATAGTTTTTCTTATACACATCTAGATGTGTATAAGAGACATTAGGAAAAGAATCTTATCTTTCTGTTTGGTTATTCTTTAAACTATTTTTGGGCTGATTCTCTCAAAGTTGTTGCGAACAACTTGCAAGTTATCGCATCGGAGTATCTAAAGATTCTGGCTACAGAAGAGACATAAGCAATGTGATCTGTGGGGTCAGTTTTGCCTTTGTAGGTGTCCAAATCTGGTTGTTTGAAATGAAGGGGTATTTGTTCGCCTGGATGGCTGGAATGAATGGATCTTTGTCAGCAATGAATAATTCAAGGCTTGGAGTGGTCTTTTTTCCCAAGAGTTCCTGTATTCTCTCATAAACTTTCACCATCAAATCATCATTTTTTTTTAATTCAAATCATCACCAAAATAAAAGCCAGAATCTCCTTTCTTTTTCAGGCGTAGACCTATTCGATCGAAAACAGATCCCTATACACCTTAGAATAGGAGACAAAGCTGTTTGGTGAAGATGAGAACTACTCGCCGTTTCCTGACAAGAAAATCTTTGATTCTGTTGACTTTCAACAAAATCTTTTATGACCTAGAAATTATTGGCAAAAAATTCAAGCATTTCTTCCCTTAGAAGTGTGGACATTTGAGGATGATTTTTAGTTTCAAGATAAAAAGATCCAAGTGCAACAAACCTTTCTTCTTGATTTAAACTTTTGCTTTGATTCTTTCTCTTGAGGGAACATTTTGTCATGATGATTGATTCAAGAACAAGAATCACAAATTGGCTTTTTGTATCAAGGTTCTCACAGACGGTGCCAATTGATGATGCAAAAATTTATTTAGATATGAAAATAAAGGAAACAAAGATGTGATATTCTCATTTCTCAATGTGTATAAGATTGTGATCAAATTAGCAAACTTACACAAACTATTTGATTTTTCACTTGGCTTATCACCTAATTTTCAAATGAATTGCTAACTAGTATTTATAGTAGTTTTTATGTTTGCCGAGCATCTAATCGACTAATTTATTTAAATAGTTTGGTAACTGAGCTAATTTGATATTCTCGTTCTGCTCATGACTTCAAGTTAGGATACACATCTAATGTGTATAAGAGATGCCTAACAATCATTCCAATCTGTCCTAACTATTTCATATAGAGGAGGTTGGCATAAGTTGCTACGTATCTTCTGATCGTAGTCGATTATTTTTTGTATCATCATTTATCTATTAATTTCCTATCTAATTTTCATTCTTTTAGGAAAATATCTTTTTTCTACAGAGAATTGAGAGTGGGCGGAGATGCTAGAACTCTAGATGTGTATAAGAGACAGTTACAATCATGGTGGCGTCTTTGATGGGTTGACAGAGGTTCGAAATGATAGATATATTAAGAGGAATGAAGTTTTGTCACTTCAACGAAAATTTAATTTTAAAAATTTCGAGCCTCATTTCAATTGAAAACGCCACCAATTTTTCTGTCTCTTATACACATCTAGATGTGTATAAGAGACAGCAATGGTTGCAGAACCCTGTTTGGTGACACTATCACTGTCAGAGGGGGAGTAAGAACAAAACAATAAATTCTAGAACTGCTATAGCTGTCTCTTATACACATCTAGATCAGTATAGAACTTGAAGTAAGAATTTGTAATTTTGGAATAACACCTTTAGGTTTATTACATTTTATAATGAAAATGTTTCTAATGTATGGAGGTTTCAAACTTACAATTGAAGATTTAAAATTTTTATAAAATAACTTACGGCCATATATATATCTTAAGTAAATTTAAGAATTCAATTTTAGAGTAACAAAAGGTCCAAATTAAAGCTATGAAGTGGCTAATCAGGTTTAATTTAATCTTAATTAAGCCTAATTAGAAGTCAATTACATTGATTGATCATTTTTAATATGTGATGGGGTCAATGTAAATATTCTAAAGTAAAAGTCTGGGGAGAAAACATATATATTAAAACTCACAGGGGGATAACTGCATGGACCAGAAGATCTGGGGCAAAAGTACTTGACTTGATGTTATAAGAGACAGCACCGTCAGATTATTTCAAATCCACAACCTATGTTAACCAGTCTCCGCCGATGCACTCTTCTCTCGACTTCCAGGCAGCGGCACAGTGGATCTTAGCGGCAAACGAGCAGTGCGAAACTTCCTCTCTCTCTCTCTCCCCCTCTGACAGTGATTTCCTGGAACCAAACAGGGTATTACAGTCCCTTTCTTTCTTTTCTTCTTCTTCCCTTAACTGCTTCCCCACAACACCAAGAAATAAAATATCTTATACACATCTAGTAGTGTATGTTTATCGCATCTTAGAGGCTAATTTGTTTTTCCTTTTTTTTTTTTAAACCTTATTTCGATGTAGCCGTTTTTGCTTTCCATTTTTATTTTCTGTAATTTTTCTGCGGTTTCTTCCTCCTGTGTATTTTTCTCTTGCTGAAATTTGTTTTTTTCTCTTTGTTTTACTTATGTATTTATGTTGATATTTTTACAGGGTCAAGGATGAAGAATTACAGGAACTCGGATCTGGTAATTTTTTGAATAATAATTTGGGTTATTTTTTATGGAATTTTTTCTTCTGCTTTTTTTTTTTTTCTGGGCCGTGGGTGAATATCTAAAGATTATACTGGTAAAAATTTTCTCTCTATAATATTATGAGATTTTCTGATTTTTTTCTGTTTCCTTTCCAAGCCTTGGATTTTTCTGATTTTTCGCAACACCCCATGCCTGCTAGATGTGTATAAGAGACAGATATAATATAATGTACTTTTTATAGCAATAATGAATTGCTCTGGTATAAAGCTGCTAAAGATTTTCTATATTCATTCAGACTTTTACATAATGAATATATATATATATATATATATATATATATATATATATATATATATATATATATATATTAAACCTAATATTTAAAAAATAATAATTGATTAGTTCATTTGATTCATTTGATCTTGAGAGTTAAGTTTTGAAACTAAAAATCATCCTCAAATGTCCACACTTCTAAGGCTGTCTCTTATACACCAATTGTTTTGAGATTGACGAGCCTTCAAGTTTGATGTTAGGATGTTCAATGTCTCCACTCTAACTCAATTATCTTTTTGTTTCCTTCCACATCCATTTAGTGATGTACTTTATTCTGCATTCCGATTTCGTTTTCAATGTATTTTTCAGTTTTTCCATTTTGAACACAAGAAAGGCTAAGGTTAGTGATCGAACGTTTGGTACTTAATCATGGTACACCTTGTGGTAAGATCTAAACAAACCATTTGTACTGTTTATAAACTTTTATGGGGTTTTTGTCAATTTTTCTTTATCAAAATTTTCACATAATGGTTTTGCTAGCCATTTGATTGTAATTTCTTTCTATTCTTTAACAAAATATTGATATGGAGAAACATTCCAGTCAACAGAACTTGAGATTATTTTTTTCTTTTTCTATTTTTGTCTGTAGAATAAGAATTCAAGTCTTCTCAGAGAGCTATGCGAAACTGTCGATTTCTTGTTTTTAGGTGATAAGCCAAGTGAAAAATCAAATACAAAAAGTTTGCAACTATCACACTGTCTCTTATACACAGCCCTCAAATTTGACTAATGCACCTTATTGGTTAGCTATGTTATCTGTGCTTGGGAATGAATAAAGCAATATGATTCATTCTTTTTCAGAAACTTGCTAAAAATATAAAAAAATATATCAACACTGCATTAATTGTTATCAATTACCATATTCTTTCAGATAGAGGATTTTAATTCCTCCATGTCTCTTATACACATCTAGATGTGTATAAGCAAACAGGGTCAAAAGATCCAGTTGGAAGTCTAGAAACTGGACTTTTGACAGTCTAATATTGTACATTTGAGAAATTTTTCAAGCAAATAGATCTGTATCAATACTTATAAGAATTTTAATATTTTCATATGTAATTAATACGGTTGAAACCTTTATACATATTAGATTTGTCATGAACTTTTTTGTACTTGAAAGCCAATAGTAGAACTGATGGATATAGTTGTTGGGAGAATAAACTCATTAAAGTAGGATAGTTCTTCTAAAGTTTTGAATTTGATCATGATCTCACTGTTTTCTTGCATTACAAAGCACTTTTTTGTTTGTGAAACACAATCTAGAACTGATAAGATATATCCTACTTGGGTGAATAAACTCATTAAAGTAGGATAGTTCTTCTAAAGTTTTGAATTTGATCATGATCTCACTGTTTTCTTGCATTACAGCCCAACCATTTGACGCCAGAAACTATATCCCTGTCTCTTATACACATCTAGATGTGTATAAGAGACAGAAACAAGCGTGTAGATGTTTATTTGCAAACATCATGTCTCTTATCCACATGTCAAGCCTCTGATATTTCTTTGTCAGCAAGGGACAGATTTAAAGTAGGTTTCACTATCTGCCCAAATCTAATCGACAATTTATCTATATGTCTGTAGATGAAGTTCTTTTCATCCTTAAAAGCCTGTTATAATTGTTTATTGATTAAATATACCAAAAATAGTTATAAATTTGCTATAGTACAATTGTTTTGGGAGTCTGACGTGCTGAAATTGTCGATTACTTTGGCAGATATGCCACTACTATAAATTATGTGTTGTTACTAACATCAAGTCAAGGAATTATAAGAGAATTATGGACCAAAGTCGACTGTGCCGCTGCCTGGAAGTCGAGAGAAGAGTACATTGACCCCATCTGGTTATTAAAAATTGTAGATCTGTATAATATAACATTCTAATGTGTATAAGAGATTGAAAAATTGTCTCACATAAATTTGCTACTCCATATACGGTTCTTTTTTGGCTACTGCTTCTCTCGAAGAACTAAAATTTGTTGCCCTACTATTTTGTTGGAAACAAATTTGGATAGAATTTTCCTTCCTATAAATGTATGTGCTTCACAGTGGAAGTATTTGTCTTGGAATGTACTTAGTTACAATGAATATTGATTTGTCTTTATGTAATATTTCTTATATGCTTTCCAAC
The DNA here is from genome assembly GCA_025175665.1 of Cinchona pubescens. Taxonomy (NCBI): domain Eukaryota; kingdom Viridiplantae; phylum Streptophyta; class Magnoliopsida; order Gentianales; family Rubiaceae; genus Cinchona; species Cinchona pubescens. Next base: position 23,793 of record JANKKI010000368.1, read on the forward strand.
AAAAATATGTCAACCTTTGGTTCTTAGACACATGTAAATCCAACTTTAACTTTTTGACATTAGAGAATCTTCAAGAAAATGCATGCTTAATTTGAATATATTGTTGTAACAGCTTTAAATGATCCAGTTCAATGCTTAAAACTTGCAACTCCTGAGCTGTAAGGAGATCCTCCTCCTTTGGTGTTTTTTGTCTTCATTCTCTAATGTTAGAGATGGAGGGAAGACAGCGCGTTTTTTAGATGTATTCAAGAAAGAAGTTTTTATCAATTCTTAGGTTTTGTATGTTAAAATTCTTAACATAATCTGATGAACCTATGGTACATTATATTATATTTTGTACTTATTAAAATTTTTGGGCATTTATATCCATATATTTTTTCACTGCACAACGCGCTGTGATGTATCCTAGTATATTAGTATGCTAATTGCTAACTTTGTGAGATGAAATGACTGTTTTCCGTCTTGGTTTGATGACCATAATCTGTTAGGCAGTATTCTACTCTAATTGCATGTCTTGAGGAGTTTGGGTTAAAATAAAAAGTCCCCTATTTTGATATGGGTAGTTGGAGCCCTTTAAAGTACAGAAGATGATCCAGAGTAGTAATATGCTTATGCATATGTGGAAACATATTATGCTAATTACATATAATACTTGGTTATTCTCCTCGAATGACATCATACTTTACTTAAAGACGTAAATTATGTTTTTGCAGGTTAGGTCAAGCTGTAGTACAAGGTGATGTACCTTACACCAAATCTAGATGGTTCCTGCCTTTCTTGAGAAGTGGTATGAAAATTCTTTAAAATTAGCCAAATATACAACCTCAACAACTTGATCTCAAGTTCTGTTCAGTTTCTTTTGTCCACAAAATTTCTACGCTCACTCAGCACTGTCCGTGAAGTAGATAGCCATCATTCTCATCAGTCTAGCCCTTCAAATGCAACTAGTTCTCAACCCAACAGACAATAACTACAGTAGTCCTCCGGAACCCATACCAAACAGGCCTTTAAGAGGTGAGAGGAGGAGACCCAGTTACTCGTCTCCTCAGTCTAACCCTTCAAATGAGCAGCTATTCTAGTTCCCGACCCAACGACAGTAACTACATTAGTCCTCCGGAACCTATAGTAAACACGCCTTTAAAAGGTGAGAGGAGGGGACCCAGTTTCTCATCTGCTCGGACGTCCGAACGATCTCAACTCAGATTTGGGGATAATCAAAACCGCAGAGGGAGAAGGGTGTTCTTGAAGATTCTGATTTCCTTGAAAGGTTTAAGCTTGGATTTGATCGGAATAAATGGGAAAGTACCAATCCTAAGCAATCCCCGAATTGCAGTCAAAGATACAGACAAAAATAGAATCTAGATGCTGTATAAGAAATCCTCATATGGATGATGCAGATGAGATATTCAGGAAGATGAAGGAAAGACATCTAATTCCCAATGCTGTGGCAATGCTTGATGGGCTGTGCATGTCCTAGGATGGCCTGGTTCAAGAAGCAATGAAGCTTTTTGGGCTAATGCGTGAGAAGGGTACCATCCCTGAAGTGGTCATATACACTGTATGGTGGAGGGATTCTGCAAGGCCCAGAAACTTGATGATGCTGTGAGGATTTTCAGAAAAATGCAGAGCAATGGGATCACGCCAAATGCTTTCAGTTATGGTGTGCTGATTCAGGGCCTTTACAGGGGAAAGAGATTAGATGATGCCAAAGAATTCTGCCTTGAGATGTTGGAAAATGGGCACTCCCCAAATGTGGCTACTTTTATTAGTTTGGTGGATGGGTTCTGCAGGGAAAAAGGTTTGGAAGAGGCACAGACCATGATAAATACTTTGAGGCAGAAGGGTTTCTTCCTGGATGAGAAACCTATTAGGGAATATTTGGAAAAGAAAAGTCCCTTATTGCCTTTGGTATGGGAGGCCATATTGGGCAAGAAAGCTCCCCAGAGGTCATCATTTTTCAGTTAGTTTCCATTTCCCTTATACATATTTGCTTTAAGAAGAATAATCACTCTTTGGCAAGTTTCGTATTTGGCATCTCAGCTGTTCTCCTTGTACACATCTAGATGTGTATAAGAGACAGAGCTCATCCTTTGTCTGGAAAGCTCTTCTTCTATTTCATGTTCTTTTTATCTCGGAATCTTTAAGTGAGTGATGTCAACATCAAAATGGTTTCCATCTGATTTTAAGTGTACAAACAAGGGTGTAAGTGCAAAATAGGCCAATACTGACCGACTTCGACAGCTATATAAGATACCAATGAATCCTTTACTATGGAAACCTACTCAATCAATCCGAAAGAAATTTTCCATAGCTAACTGATGATTCAATCATTTCCTCGGTATAAGTGGTCCAGGGTGATAATAGGTCATGTTGATGCGTAAAAAATTTTGCACCAAAATATAAAAATTAAAATCTAAAATCCAGGTTATTAAAAAAATACTCTCAAGCAAAGGTATTGATGTGTGTTGAACCCACGAACAGTAACCTGCAACATTAAAAGAACGGCAGGGCTTGGTCTCCGGGAAGGTTCCGACGCTTAAGTCAGAATTGGTGATAATAAGAGAATTGAGAGTAAAATGAGAGCAAGGATTGATAAAATGTGGAGTTGAGAAAGGATTGGTAAAGTGTGGAGTTGAAAGAATGAAAAATTCAGAATCCTTTGTTTACCTTTCAACTTACTATTTATACTGTTTTAGGATGGGATTGATTGATTCATGGGTTTAGCAAATAATTATTGGGCCCATAAAGGTTTTGAATGTATTCAAAATTTTCATGGCTTAACTTTAAATAAAAATCATTAAAATATTCTCCCGTATATTTGAAAGTTTTGACAGACTGACCATGTGTCCACGAGCTATTGGATAATATTTTTAGGTATCATCACTTGTCCCCCACTTTTAAGTCGAGTTTGCACGGGTTGAAAGTAGTACAATAATCTCTTCCACTTGTGTCTTGAATGGAGTCGAAAAAATATTTTAGCCGAAGCAACTAAGGATTTGACCTGAGCCAATAAGATTTTGGCCGAAATCAAGAATTCGAAAACTTGAATTTCATTCTTGGGGAGGAAGGTTGATATTCTGATGTTTTCCAAACCTTATTTTGATGATGACATAAGCACTAAATTCTAAAAACTGTCTTTATACACATGTTAGATGTGTATAAGAGAACAGTCTGTTCGGATCAGTACATCGTCCGAACTGTGTCTTATACACATCTACGGTGTATCCGAAGAACTAACAGGCAGAAAGCAAGTTTCTTGATGCTTCTCTACGGACGCATAAAACTGTCTGAACGAAGCTTCTTTCAGATGAACATGACCTTCCAAAACTCTGTTCGGACGATGGAACGGATGCATGCACGGCCGTCCGAACGATATCCTTCACCAACTGTACGAAAATCGGACGCTGTGTCGGACGCATCATACTTATCTCGGACGTCCGAAACCTCAACGATTAGTTTTTGCTGCATTTATTATTTAGCCGTGAGGAAGTAGTTACAACCACCATTTATTGTTCTTATAAATAGCTGCATGGACATTCTGAAAAAATTATCTAATACATTGAATACAACCCTTATAAAAGTCAATTTGAGTGCAAATTGACTGAAGTGCTATATTTTAGTGTGTAGCTTAGAGTGCTGTTCATTTTTTAGTGGAGTGATAATCTTGTACAAAAGTGAGATTGTGAGTAAAATTCTTGGCTCAACTACAAAGTTTTTAGTGTGGGCAAGAATTTTCCTACTTTGTAAAAATTATTGGCTCACCAAGTATGTGAGGCATTCTAGTGGATTAATATTTCATGCTTGTTAGCTTGGAAGTATTTGTTGTTTAATTTTCTCTTTCTTTCTTTGCAGTTTCATCGATTTTATCTTCATTATATTAATTGTTAGTTGAAAATTTTCATTAAGTTTTAATCTTTCTAAAATTATTTTTAGGAACCTAATTCACCCCCCTCTTAGGTGCTTTGGGACCAACAATTGGTTTCAGAGTTTGATTTCAGAATCCCAGTACAATTACTTTTGAGCCCAGAATTAGCACACCAACCAATAATGAACAGCATTTTTCAAGCGTCTGTCTCTTATACACATCTAGATGTTCATAAGAGACAAATTTTATTAGTTGGAGAGATAGAATGAAAATATTTTTGCAATCTATTGATATTGACTTGTGACATGTTGTAAATGAAGGTTCCTTTGAAGCTACTATCATCGATGATCACACAAATAGAAGAAGAGAAAAGACAAGGGATGAGCTCACTCCACAAGACAAGGCAAACTTGACTTTAAATGCAAAAGTCATGAATGTACTATATAATGCCTTGGATGCTAATGAATCAACTCGTGTCAATGGATGCATTTTCGCTAAAGAAATTAGGGATAAATTGAAAGAAATTCATAAAGGGAGCGACGATGTTCGTAAGCAAAAAAAATCCTTACTTGTTGCCAAGTATGAGTCCTTCAAGATGAAACCACATGAAAAAATTGACAAAATGTATTATAGGTTCAATGACATCATTAAAGATTTTAAAACTTTGGGTAAGGAATATTCTTTGGGTGAAAAGAATAGAAAATTCTTAAATACTCTATCCAAAGAATGGGAGGCCAAAACAATCGCTATAGAGGAAGTCAAGAATTTAAATTATATGCCTATTGAATCACTAATCAACTCTCTTACCTTTTATGAATTGAAGTTGAATGCTAAAGTGGTGGATGATGAAGAAGCAAGACCAAGAAGGAGCATTGCAATAAAGACCTCTCAAGAAAAGGATTAAAATGGCTCCATCAATCTAGAAGACGAAAATCTTGATGAAGGAGATCTTGCACTCATCATCAAAAGATTTAATAAACATTACATCAACATACGGAGAATGAGAAGAGGTGGAGCTACCAATTCAAATAATTTTAAAAGGAAAACTAATTTATATAAATGAAGAAGCAAAATGAAAAGTGTTTTGAATGCGGTCAACTCGAACACTTTGTAGAATGAGTGTCCTTCCAAGAAAAAGAAGGAAGGAAGAAAGTCTCGATTCAATAATTTTCAAATCACATGGCAGATTGCAACTCCGAAGGAGAAGTTGAAGAAGAAATGGAGTCGGCACAAATGGCCTTTATGGCCATTGGAGATGATGAGGTAAATTCTAACTATGACTCCAATGATGAAAATGATCTTGAAGCTTTCATTTTAAAATTGCATGATAGTTTAAAGGAATCATATGCTAGAAATAAGGAGTTAGTGAAGAAATCAAATGCTCTATTGAATGCTAACTCTAAATTTGTGAATGAAAATAATAGGCTATCACAAGAAAATAGTGACTTGAAGAAAAGAATGCATGTGAAATCAAAGGTCAAGGAAGAACAAGCCTCCTTGAAGAAAAAATTGGATGATTTGATCTGTTCTCTTATACTAGAAAGAGAGAAAATGTTGTTGATTTGAAAAGAAATAGAAATGTATTAATCAACAAAAATTTTATCATGTTTAGAAGGGATAACTTATGTTTTGTAAAATCAAAATCCTCTTTATATGAAAATAAAAATATTATTTGTAAATATTGCCAACAACATGGACATGTCAAGAATATGTGTTATATCAAGAAAAATGAGAAATGTGGAATGAAAGCCGTATAGATACACATCAATTTCACTGTGAAAGAGACAGCTACAGAAATGTGGGTACCAAAAGTTATCAATTGATCTATTGTGTAATCACAATTAGCCTGTCTCTTAGAGCACATAAGAGATGTGTATAATTAGTCAATGTCAAGGCACATGACGGGTGATACTTCTCTCTTTACAAACCTCAAATCCAAAAAAAAGTGGAAAAGTAACATTTGGGGATAACAATAAAGCAAAATCAATCGATATTGGTGATGTAGATAAAAATGGTGAAATCTTGATAAAGAATGTGCTTCTTGTTGATAATTTGAACTACAAATTATTAAGTGTAAGTCAACTTTGTGATAAAATTTATGTGATTTTTTTCCAAACATGAATGTAAAGAACTTATTCTTGATAAAAATCATGTTATTTTATTTAAGGGTGCTAGGCACAATGATATTTATGTGATTCACCTTGATAAAATTAACAATAGCAATGTATATTGTCTTACTGCTTTCATTGATGATCCGTGACTTTGGCATAGAAGACTTTGTCATTTTAATATGGATTTAATTGAAAAACTTGCTAAGAAGCAATTGGTAAAAGGTTTGCCAAAACTAAAGTTCTTGAGAAATAAAATTTGTGATGCATGCCAATTTGGTAAACAAGTTAAGGTTTCTTTTAAACCAAATAATTTTGTGTCCACTCATAAACCTTTAGAATTGTTGCATTTAGACTTGTTCGGACCAACTCAATATGCTAGTTTTGGTGGTTGTAAATATGCCTTTGTTATTGTGGATGACTATTCTATGTATACTTGGGTATTATTCCTTGTTCACAAAAACGAAACTTTTGAAAAATTTGTAAAATTATTTTCCAAAATTCAAAATTTATTGAATTTAAAGATTGGATCATTCGTTTAAGAAGTGAAAATGGTGCCAAATTTAAATTTGGAGATTTTCTCAAATTTTGTGATCACAACGATATTTCACATGAATTTTTGGTTGTTAGAGTCCCTCAACAAAATGGAGTTGTTGAAACAAAAAATAGAACTCTTCAAGAAACCGCTAGAACTATGATTAGTGAATGTGACTTACCACAATATTTTTGGGCCGAAGCCGTTAACAAGGCTTGTTATGTCATGAATCAAGTTTTATTAAGATCCATTTTAAACAAAACTCCTTATGAACTCATTTTTTGTAAAAAAAAACCCGTTGTGGGCTATTTTAAAGTCTTTGGTTGCAAATGTTTTGTCTTAAAATCTTGAAAAATTTGGCAAAAAATTGGATGAAGGAATCTTTTTAGGATATTCTAGTGACAAGAAAACATACCGAATATACAATAGAAGAACGCTTTTGATTGAAGAAGTGGTATATGTTACATTTGATGAAGCTAATGATATTATCTCAAAAAATATTCTATGTGAAGATGAAGATGTAGGTATTCAAAAGGAGCTTGAGAAGCTCACTATCCATGAAGATGATCAAGAGATCACATCAAGCAATGATGTCAACAACCATCAAGCAGATGATGAAGAAGAAAAGAACGAGGATATTCCAAAAGATCTTCCAAAGCTTGGAGATTCGTCTCTAGTCACCCTCAAGATTTGATCATAGGTGATCTATCCGATGGGGTAACTACTCGTTCTCACAAACCTTTGAATAGTAATTGTGCATTACTTTCTCACATTGAACCTAAACATGTAGATGTTGCATTAAATGATGAATTTTGGGTCATTGCCATGCAAGATAAACTTAGTCAATTTGAGAAAAATAACGTCTGGACCTTAGTTGAAAGACCATCATTTCATCCCGTAATTGGAACAATATGGGATTTTAGAAATAAATTAAATGATAAAGGTGAAATCATAAGGAACAAAGTTAGACTTGTTGTAAAAGGTTATGCTCAAGAAGAAGGTATTTGACTTTGATGAAACCTTTGCATCCGTTACTAGATTAGAATCCATTCTCATGTTTCTCGCATTTGCATATTTTAATGATTTCAAATTATTTCAAATGAATGTCAAAAGTGCATTTTTAAATGGTTTTATTGATCAAGAAATTTTCGTTGAACAACCTCCGGGTTTTGAAAATAAAAATTTTTCAAATCATGTTTTCAAACTCTCTAAAACTTTATATGGTTTGAAACAAGCTCCAAGAGTTTGGTATAAAAAACTAAGTGGTTTCTTTGAATTGAAAATGGATTTAAAAGATGTGTAGTTGACACCACTCTTTTTACCAAAACAAATTCCAATAGTTTGTTATACACATCTAAATTTATGTTGATGATATTATTTTTGAAGCAACTAATGAAAGCTTGTGCAAGGATTTTTCACATTTAATGCAAAAAGAGTTTGAGATGAGTATGATGGAAAAGTTACAATTTTTTTCTTGGACTACAAGTTCACCAAACAAAGGAAGGAACGTCTTATAAGAGACAGTACCTGTTATTATACAAATCAAGTACACAAGGAGCTATTCAAATGATTCGGAATGGAAGATTGCAAACAAGTTGGTACGCCTACATGCACTTCAACCAAATTCGATAAAGATGAAGGAGGTAATAGTGTTGATGAAAAACGCTATCGAGGTATGATCGGAAGCCCACTTTACTTAACAACTAGCAGACCAGATATTATGTTTGTTGTTTGTTTGTGTGCTAGATTTCAATCTTACTCTAAAGAATCGCACTTGATCTCTGTAAAAAAGATTTTTAGATACTTAAAGGGTACGATGAATTTTGGTCTGTGGTATCCAAAATTCTCTATATTTGATTTAATTAGTTATTCTGACGCTGACTTTGCTGAGTGTAAAATTGATAAAAAAAAGTACCAGTGGTATGTGTCATTTCCTAGGTAATTGTCTTGTGTCTTGGTTTAGCAAAAAAAAAATTCAATTTCTCTTTCTACAGCTGAAGCCGAATACATTGCTGTTGAAAATTGTTGTGCCCCACTTCTGTGGGTAATGAAACATATTTTAAAAGATTTTGGTATTATTTTTTATTGTATTCCTATAAAGTGTGACAACACTAGTTAAATTAATCTCACAAAAAATCCTGTAATGCACTCTAGAACCAAACACATTGACGTTTAGCACCATTTTATTAGAGATTTTGTTTGTAAAAAGAAATATGTGCTGATTTTGTGTCTACTTTAGATCAACTGGCTGACATTTTTACAAAATCCTTGGCCTTAGATCGTTTCGAATCTCTCAGAAATCGTTTGCGGATTTTACAGTTCACTTTGGCATAATCTCTTAGTTCGGACGCACACGATCATCCGAACAACACCCTCTCTCGGACGCTCTCTTTTGTCCGAAAATCTCCTCTCTGTCTCGGACGCTTATGATCGTCCGAATGTTCCTCAAAATTTTCAATTTTCCACTGGAATTCAACCAGACGCTTCCCATTGTCCGAAAGAATATCGGACGCACTAGCTCTTCGATCGGCCGTCCGTTCATCAGCTTTTGGACACATACAATCAAGATCGGACGCACACAAATCATTCAGACGTCTGAAATGTTCCTCTACTCGATTAAAATCGTCAATTTTCCCCATTTCGGACTTACCCTAAACACCGAACCCCTCTCTGGAGAATTTTTTTTCTCCTCAAAAACTCCTCCAACTTCTTCATTCTCTCGACAAATTGATTGGGGAATTCGTCATTCCCAAAGTATTCATCGCCATTATTGCACCTAATTTCATCCATCTACCGTCCAATTTCATCCATCTACCATCCAATATCAAAATTTTCTTATACCTTCCATTCACAATAGTTAAATCCCGTAGAAATCTTCAACAGCAACTCGTGAACGTAAATCAAAAGGGACAACTCTGGTGTGAGGGGAATCATCTGCTAATCCTCAAGTTTCATCAAATCCAACCCTACCAAAATTCATCGATGCCAAGGCATCTGAACGGTATACATCTCTTCTTAGCAAATCTATAATCGTTCAATGCCCTGCTTCTCAGAGTCTTTTCGATGAATTTAATCTTCCCATTATCAAATTATGTTTTGAAAAATAAAATTGGGGTCACTTAGTTCATACTGACTTACCCGTTATCATGACATGGTGCTCCAATTCACAACCAATCTTAGGAAAGGCCCCACTGTTCGCACATTAGTTTCTCGTGTAAACAGCACAAATCTTGAAATTTTCTTCAACATCATCAATACTATTTTTAAATGTGAAGTTTCAAACCTGAATGAATTTTCTTATTTCTTTCTTTAGATAAATGGCCCGCTCTTGATACTCGATTTGACATTGACGAGATTAGAGTAATTTTCAACATCAATTTCAAACAGGTCTCGGAAGCCAAAATTACATTGCTCACTCCTGAATTGAATATTCTATATACTCTTGTCACAAATTTACTGTTACCAACAGATGGGCATCGCACAGAGCCCGAAAAGATGCATCTTTACCTGTTTTATAGTGTTTTCAAAGGAATTTCTCTTGACTTTGGGATCTCTTCTACTCCCTGTGGGAACTCTTTCTTACTGATACCCGCCAAAACAATCCTTTCGAAAAATTTCTCACCAAAGTATTTGATTCCTTGAAGTACCTTTTAGCGAAAACAAACAATTTCCTCCCTATTTCAACAAATCTTATATTGAGCGAAAAGGCTTCCGTTATTTTAATGATCAATGGTTAACTAAGGCAGCCTTTGATATTGAACGATCAAAATTCCAAGCCTCTACCTCTGGTTTGGCACCTCTCCATTCTCCTCCTCCTCAAACACCTCCACCAGTCCATGATCCACGTCCATCTTTCTTCGAACCTTCACTTTCACAAATCTGTGTCCTTCTCAATTCCTTGAGCACTCAAGTAAACTCTTTTCAACGTCGCACTAATCGCAAGTTAAAGCGATTTGAAACTCGTCAGTTGATCCTCTAAGAGGCACTTAGCTTAGACATGTCTGCTTCAGCTCAGGTTCAATTTGCCAATATTCAATCACAATATCCACTCGACTTCTCCACCGAAAGCGATGACAATGACGAAGAAGACGGATGTTCATGAGGATGACGAAGAGGATCAAGGTGCTACCAATGAAAAAGGCAACGATGAGGACGTTTTCACATTCAATTTCATCATGCAATGACGTAATGAAGGAGATGAAGATAGTGAGGCTACTGATCCTGACGTCCCTTCCAAACGTCTCTTATCAAAAACGTTTTAAGAAGAAAAATGACTCGAAGGTAGATTCTATGATAATATGTATTAGTTTTGGCATTTCTTTGACTATTCCTTTGACTAGTTCAATTTATAATTTTATGAATTACTTTGACTTTTGTACTATTGGTGTTGATATTAATGATGATCCAAGTTTAACTTTGTTAACAATTCATGTTGGATATTTGAGTACACTTTCTCAGGGGGAGTTTTGTTTGATGATGTCAAAAGGTGGAGTAGGAATAAAAACATTGCAAAATGATTGGTTGTGTTATCACTCATATCTGTTGATTTTACATATTGGTTGCTCTATGACAGTTTGTCATCATCAAAAAGGGGAGAGATTGATGATTTCCAAACCTTATTTTGATGATGATATAAGCACTAAATTCTAAAAATAAGCTTTGCATGTATGTTACTTTTTCTGCTGGAAACAGGGTGTTCTAGATGCAGTACATCATCCGAACTACGTCAGCTTTCTCGGACACATTTCATCGTCCGAACTAACTGGCAGAAAGCAAGTTTCTTGATGCTTCTCTACGAACGCATACAACTGTCCGAACAAAACTTCTTTCTGATGAACATGACTGTCCGAAACTCTATTCGGACGATGGAACGGACGCATGCACGGCCATCCGAATGATATCCTTCACCAACTGCACAGAGATCGGACGTTGTGTCGGACGAATCATACTTATCTCGGACTTCCGAAACCTCAATGGCTAGTTTTTGTGCATTTATTATGTAGCTGTTAGGAAGCTAGTTACAATCACCACTTTATTGTTCTTATAAATTACTGCTCTATTGTTCTGAAAAGATTATCTAACTTATTATGCTTACAAGCCTTATAAAAGAGCGCCATAGAATAATTTGAGTGCAAATTAAAGTGCTATATTGTATTAGTGTGTAGCTTAAAGTGCTGTTCATTTTTGAGTTGAGTGATAATCTTGTACAAAAGTGAGATTGTGAGTAAAATTCTTGGCTCAACTAAAAGGTTTTTAGTGTGGGCGAGAATTTTCCTACTTTGTAAAGATTATTGGCTCACCAAGTGTGTGAAGCATTCTAGTAGATTAATACTTCAAGCTTGTTAATTTGGGAGTATTGGTTGTTTAATTTTCTCTCTTTCTTTCTTTGCAGTTTCATCGATTCTATCTTCATTATATTAATTGTTAATTGAAATTTTTTATTAAGTTTAATCTTTCTAAAAATATTTTTAGAAACCTAATTAATCCCCCTTCTTAGGTTGCTTTAGGACCAATACCCTCCGACCTCTTTTGTACTTGCACACCTTCTCCATAAATTGAGTAGTCATACTCATTTGCTCATTTTTTAGCTTTAGTGATACTTATACTTAATATCTCAAAATAATATTTAGACTTTATTCAAAACTCTACCTTTACGCCAACACCCAACTCTCCATCCTCAATTCAACACTCCACCCTTACACCAAAACCCAACACTCTACCCTCAACCCTCCACCCTTATCACTCCAACCTTACGCCGAAACCCAACACTCTACCCCCAACCCAACACTTAACCCTCAACCCCCCACCTTTATCACTCCATCATTTGTGCCAAAACTCAACACTCTACCTTCAATCCAACACTTTAACCCTCATCACTCCACCCTTACCACTCTACCTTTATGCCATAACCCTACACTCCACCCTTTACCCTTACATCCATCACTTAACATTTTACCTTAAACACTCTACCCTTACCCTCATACTTTATACTTAACACTCCACCTAAAACACCCCACCCTTAACTCTCAACACCCAAACTTCAACATTCTATTCTTCCCCATTAAAACCAAGATCCAATCCTACATACAAGATTTCAAGATTATCTTACATTTTTCCCAAGTTTTGGATCAAGCAGGAGTAAGTACACACTTGCACTTATTTTACTTTCTCTCTCTTCTTTTTTCTCTTGGACATTTTATTAAACACCTCATGTGCACTTATTTTGAACATTGATCTAAGATTTAATCCATAGATTTGGAGGTGACATTACATTTGCTAAGGGGTTCTTTTGGTTTAAAGATGAATATGGAAGAAATAAGTGAAAGAAATAAAGAAAAGAAGAGGAATAAAGAAAGAAAGAAAGAAAGAAAGAAAGAAAGAAAGAAAGAAAGAGAGAGAACCAAGAGGAACGGAGGAAAAGAAGATAGAAGGAGAAAGAAAATGGGAATGGTTTGGAGGTAGAAGATACCAGGGAAGGTATTTAGGAAAATTCGAATAAGGAAATTTCATGGTCTCCCACAATTCCTCACAGCTGGAGCACAAAGAAATTGCAATCAGCCATGGAGAATCCTCATGCCACATGAATAGAGGAGCACCCAACTGCCATTTTTAGTTCTCTTTCCTCTACACTTCAATCTTCTCATGATATGAATCAACCCTGTCTCTTCCCTTCTATGTCAACCTCCCTCGATCTTTATAGTGCTGCAAATGTTGACCTCAACGCTGGGGGTGAGGATGTGGCTGTTATTCTTCAACAACGAGCAGCCAATAATGTGCAAGGGGATGACTTTTCAGCTGACAGGTTCGGTCATGGGAGGGGTCTTACAGCTGCTAGAACTAATTTTTGAGCACCTCGAACCACTTTAGAAGACCCTACAGCTGCTGTGTCTTCTCACTGTCAAGGAATTTCAGCCGCGTTCTTGGGGAAAGAAAACGCAGTAGCTGCTGCGACTATGGAGAAAGAAAATGCAGCAGTAGCTGCTCTAAAAATGAAATATCCAAGCATGGAATTTGTTGCAGTTGATGGGGCGAGTTTGGATGGTATTTGTGATGAAGAAAATGCAGCTATGGTTGCTGCCAAAGTCCCCAATATAGCTGCCAAAAACACCACCATATATACAAATGCTCTAATTTTTGGTTTGCTCAACAAAGGAGCTTCTCTCGACACCAGTCCAAAACCACCTCAAACTTGACCACTCATGACAATATCATTGCTTCTCCTCTAGACTTTGGAGTCGATAGTGGCACGGTTGGACCTCCAAAATAGATCCTTGCTTTCCCCTCTAATGTTAAAGTCATGGGAAGAGTTGAGTAACAAGCCTCTACATCGCATCTTATACACAAGGCAACGTTATTATAATCAACTAAATTCACTCTTGACAATTATCCCATGAATATCGATGATGATCTCATAAATCCCAAATTATCACATGATGTTCCACTAAATGAAACTCTTGATATCCCAACAAATGATGATACTTGCGATAATAATGATGGGTATGAGAGAATTAATTGTGAACTTGATGACCCTGTCGAAATGGATTTTGCACACAAGAAGAGATGTTGATAAATTGTGTGACACTTTTGATAAGGTTAAAGCTTGTAGGGAACTTTCTTCGAATGAGATGGGAGATATGGTTGAGCATGTTTTAGGTGAGTTGTGTGAGATTCCGAGTAAAGTGGTTAAGGTAATGCTTGAACCAATTGATAGAAATTCACTACAAGCTTTAACCTAATCACAAGCTCAAAACCAAGTATGTTTGCAGGTAGATGCTTGATTGGTGGCGCTTCATCTTCCAAGGTGGGGCTGAATATGAGTAGAACTACCAGTTCATCTACAATTGTGTCATCGGGACTCCCTCAAGTACATCGAGCTAGATGCAACACCTTGAGCGGGAAAACTGAAGAGGACTTATCTCAACATGAGCATGAGCCTTCTAGTGAAGAGGTTATGGTTCCTCCTCCATCCAAGAGGAAAAAGAACAAAGTTTCTCCTAAGCATGAAGAAAGAAAGAAAGTTAATGGTGATATTAATGACCCCGCATATGTGTACTCTCAATTGTCTCGTTCGCTTGTCGATTTGAAGTTGATTAGGAAATGGATGGAGAAATATCACATTCCTAATTTTTACAAGGTGAAAGTTCCTCCTCTCGACCATAGACCTTGCATAAACTCTGTTCCGGATATGTGTCCGTATATTTAGCGCAACTAGAAGCGGGATTGAGATTCCCATTGCCGTTATTTTTTCACAAGGTGTTGGAGCATTACCAAGTTGGGCTTGGACAATTGCATGCCAAACCCATCCTCCATATCAATGCATATTTGATCACTTGTGCCGCTTTTGGGGTAAAACCTTCAATAGGCACCTTTAAGAAATTTTTTTTGCTTGCGCCCAGCGGAGTGGGGTACATCTTAAGTTGGTGGTCTAACAAAAAATTGGCCGAAGAAGCCACCCCAAGCTAGTTGATTGGAGAAGTCATTACTTTTTGATCCAAAGGTTGCCCAAATGAAATTTTCCCACTTGGAGCTATAATTTAAAGGTTTCAAAGATCAACAAGCTTACTCCTCTTAGTGGACGCGAGAATGGGAATCTTGCTATGCTTATGGAGGCCGAACCACTTGCTTGGAAAAAAATGGTTAATGAACAAGTGTTGGTATCGGTGGGTTGAGCCCGGCCGATCTGCAACCTGATCCTCTTATCCCTCTAGGTTGCCATGCAATATGCATTTTACTTAGTATTTTTTGCACAAAAATTTTCTAATCTTCATCTTGTATTAATATTCAACTTGAGCTTAATTTGTTCTTCTTGATCTTGTAGTGGATGCTTTGTAAGATACCATTTGTGAGCGCACTTTGAAGAGGAGAAAAGTAAGACATGAAGGCTCATCTCAAGTTTTTAAGAAGTCTACCTTTGGGATCTTGGGGCCAAAGAGCCGGCACAAAGAGCACTTGCACCGTCTTCACCTAAAAAGAAGGCAACGCCTTCCAAAGAGGCTACTTTAACACCTTTAGCTCAAGTTGAAGCTTCTACTCAAGGACCCTCAACCCCACTAGATCTGGATTCCAATCCGCCTCAAGTACAAACAATCCCTCGGGTTGAGGGCTCTACTTCTTCCCGCATGATCTATACTCTTTCTTGGGAGGTCTATGGGGATTCCTCTTTGGAGGAAGTGAGTCACCCTTTGGTGGAGGGCACTAGCATTGCCCAAGTCGCGGAGGGAGAGAGCCTGTAAATTCTTGAGCACTACTTGTATCGCTGATGCCGACGCCATGTTTCATCATATTGCTCAAGTAAATTGCTCCTCCTTCTTTTCATAAAAATAATTAAGTATTTTTTGATTATATATGGATAACATTGTTTTCTTCTCAATGTCTTTAGATTGGCAATCTTTACTACCACTTGAACAAAGCTCAAGAATATCATTTGTCACAAATTTCAGCTTGGAGGCTAAGTTTAAAAATTTAGAAGAAGCAAAAGAAAAACACTTCTAAGCTATGTGTGCCGCATCTAAACACAATCAAGAAAACCTCCAAGAGATCACCAAATTGAGAAAAGATAACCAAGAACTTTAGACCTCTCATAAAAATGACATTAATGAGATTCAAGCATCTCATAAGAGTGAGGTAAAGAAGTTTTGCATGTTGCACAAGGAGGAGCTTAAATCCATAGAAAAGAAGAGTTAAGATTCTGCCATCCTTACTTGGAGTTCCTTGAATCTCAAGACTACAAGGATCGCATGGAAAAGTATTTGGTAGACTATCGCGCTAGCCCCGAGTTTGAGGATTTGGTAGAAGATCGTAGCATGGATATTTCGACGAGGGTTATGATCGGGCCTTGTGCTATGTGAAGAAGAAGTATCCAAGTTTGGATATTGAAAATTTGCTTCAAGGCCTAGTTCCTTCTACCCCTCTTCACCCTAGCTCTTCGGGGGTTCCCCTGAAGATGGAGCAGCTTAGTTTAGCATTTAGCTTAACTATTTTACCTTTTTAGAGACTTAGAGCTAGGGTCTCTTATATGCACAGGCTTCATCTTCGCCTAGTCATGTTACTTATTTTTCTTAGTACTTACTTTACTTGCATTTGTTGCGTGGCTTTGAGTTGGGGCCTTCTCTTGTACCAACTCCACCTAAGCTCTGTTTTTCCTTTGTTTATATGATATCACGACTTTCCTTCGATAGTTTGTGCTTTTATTTTTCTTCTAACATTTTCTCCACATACTCCTTCACCCCCCTTAGACACTTGAATATTTTTCAAGTGACCAAGTTTGTGAGCTTGGGCTTTCATCGTTTGCTTGAGCAAATAAGTTTTTTGCCCCCGGAGGGTAAACCATGGCTCTTACACCAAACCAAAATGACTATAAGTGTTCCTCTTATATGAAAAATTTATCATCGCCCTTGGAAGGCTCTATGGTGGCATACTTAACCAATGAACTATGTTTTTAAGGAAAAGTTTATTTTCTTCCCCGGAAGGGTCGTTCTAGGCACAAATCTCTCAAGTAAAGCCTTAGTGTTGTTACTAAAGTTTTCTTAGGCACAAATCTCCTAGGAAAATTTTTTTTCTCGTCCCCCGAAAAAGCTATGGTTACTCTTTTGAGCCTCTAACCAAGAAACTACCTCTCCAAGGATAATCTTATTTTTGCCCCCGGATGAGTTACCCTAGGCACAAATCTCCTAAGTAAAACACCTAGTGTAGGTACTAAGGCTAGCTTAGGCACAAATCTGACACCTAGAAAAATTTTTCTTCTGGTCCCCAGAAGGATGGTTGCTCTTTTGAGCCTCCCTAACCAAGGAACTACTTCTCCAAGGATAAGTTTATTTCGCCCCCGAAGGGGTTATGCTGACTTCGGAGAGTGGTCTTTAATTTTGTTCCCCGGAGGGTCATGGTATCACGAAGGATGTTCCCGGAGGGAATAAGTGACCCTGGAGTGTCATGGTATTGCACTTAGAGGTTGGGTAGAGGATAGGATCGCTATTTTAAACAAAATATTGAGCCATTACATAGAAGAAAGACTTAAAATTTTTTATTGATATCAAAAACGAATATTTACAAGTCGTACAAGCTTTTTTCACCTAGAAAGGTATTACTTGGTTTAAGGAATTTCAAAAATAGAAACAAAGTAAAGAAAATTTAAAAATATAATTTTTTCAAGTTTTGGGCATTCCAAATGCGAGGCACGAACTTTCCATCCTTGATCTTCAACTTGTAGGCACCATTAGAGTATGTTTCAAATTCAATGAAGTTATATAGCACTGTCTCGTAGCGACTTGATTTACTTTATTTCGCCCACTCCATTCTTCGTTGGAAATTTCATTTTCATGTGATGGGAGGAAGGGATAGCACCAAGTGCTCCAATAGTAAGTCGGCCAATAATGATATTGTAAGGCAAAGAGGCCTTGGCGACTACAAAATCAATCATGAGTTGAACATTTTAAGGGAGTATACCAAACATGACAGGAAGAGTAATATATCCAAGAGGTTTAACCACTTCTCCGGCAAACCCAACCAATGGTCAAAGCTACTGGTTTCAAATCTTTCTCTTCCAATTTTATTTGTTTGATGGCTTCATAAACAAGAAAGTTTCTGTGGAACTTCCATTGTCAATCAAGGTTCTCTTCACATCACATTTTGCAACGAGTAAGATCACTACCAAAGGATCGTTATGAGGGGTGAATCACTTGTGCAGCTTTCTCCGCGGTGAATATTATGTCTTGACATATCTAGACTTCTTCATGCTAGAATTGGACCAAATTTATTTGTTGAGCATATGCCTTGTGGGATGACGTGGAGTCACTTATTTGTTTACCCCCAAAGATAATATGAATGATGATTCTCTCTTAGTTTTCCATCCCTGCTACTCTTTCTCCTCTAGGTGGACCTCGATCTCCATTGTCTGAGTTTTGTGCTTGGTGTTGGGGTGATCTTCCTCTATCTATCCATTGGATAAATTGCTTAAGGTAACTCCTTCTTATCAAGTCTTCAATCAAATTTTTTAGGAAAATACAATCATTGGTCTCATGTACTTGATCTTTGTGAAAATAGCACCATTTGTTCTTGTTGTACCGCTCTAGGTCACTTCTCATAGGCTTAGGCCACTTGACATAGGGTTCTTTCTCTATGATAGCCAAAATGCGTGAAGGCTGTGTATTGAGTGGGGTATAAATTCTAGGAGGGTTAGGACTCCTCCTATGAAGAATAGTTACGGATAATTTATCCCTCACACAAACCTTCTTTGGAGGTTCCACATTCCACTAACTCCTCTATTTGCTTTTCTCTTCTTCCCACTTTCACCCCTGGACTCTCTTTTTCTCCTTCTCACTTCATCTGCTTGTGCGAACTCTTCGACCCTAAGAAAAATTTCAATGAGAGTGGAGGGTGACCTCAAATTAAGATCAAATGAGAACTTTTCGGGCTTAACCCCACTTTGGAATGCCATGATTTGCATATCTTCCACAGCTCCTTGAATCTCAATGGTCTCCTTCTTGAATTGATCCACATAGTCGATGAGGGATTCTTCTGGCCTTTGCTTAAGAATAAGCAAATGAGTCCTTATTTTTGGAATCCTCTTTTGGTTCCCAAATTTGTTCAAGAAGAGATCCATAAGTTGATTAAAACTTCTTATGTCCCTTTTTTTATATCCTCTGAACTAATCTGAACCTTGTGTCCTTGTGGGTTTCGGGTAACCCTCTGCACAAGATAGCATACGAGGCTCCTTGTAAACACATCTTGACTCGATACGCATCAAGGTGCATCTCATGGATCCGAACTTCCATCATACCAGTCAAAATAAGGTGTTTGCCAACGTTTTGGAAGAGGTTCTTGTATTATCTCATCGGTGAATGGCAAGGAGTACTTGTATCTGGCAGCCATCTCCTCATTGTCATCCATCCGATCTACCCGAGCTTGGACCTCCTCTAACTTTCTTCTTAGCTCTTCTTCTCGCTTGGGTATGCGCTCTAAAATTTGCTGGCCTTCACGAGGTCTTCTCCTCTCCCTTGCTACTGAGGCCACCTCACTAGGACTCCTTGGTCTGGCTTCACTTGGCCTGGAGGAACTTTCTCTTCTAGACTCATACCGGGAGGACCGGCCTTCATGTTCTTGTCGGGCGAACCCAAATGGAGTTACATCTCTTCCTCCATGATTCTCCCTATAGATTGCACTGGAGTGTTTCTCATCCAAGGGGTTATGATGTGTAGGGTGGACAACCCGGAGGTTACCACCAGAGTTGTGCGAATATTTTTCTCCACCTTTACATGGCCTACTTTGTTGCTCATGTTGATGTTTCATGGCATTTTGTTGCCTTAGCAATTGTATCTCTGTCTCTCTTTCATTAGCTTGGGGACCGGGATCCCTAGCTTGCCCCTACAATCGATCAAATATTCTAATTGATCGATTTGACTAGTGTTGAGATATAACTTCTTTCCCTCTATCTGGATTGTGGCAGTAGGTGTTACGCATGCTAGGAGCCATAGGTAAAGTCTCTGGATGGCTTCTTGTTTGTTTCCCACATACGGCGCCAAATGTTGATACGTGAAAATTTTTGCACCAAAATATAAAAATTAAAGTCCAAAGTCCAATGTCCAATTAAAAAAAAAATACTTCCAAACAAAGGTATTGACGCGCGTCAAACCCACGAGGCGATAACTTGCGACAATAAAAAGAACAGCGGAATTTGGTCCCTCGGGAAGGCTCCGACGCTCAAGTCAAAATTGGTGATAGAAAGAGAATATGAGGCAAGGATTGGTAAAGTGTGGAGTTGAGAGAATGAACGAAATTTAGAATCTTTTGTTTACCTTCTAACTTACTATTTATACTCTTTTAGATGTGATTGATTGGTTCATGAGTTTAGAAATATTATTGAACCCATGAGGGTCTTGAATGTATTGAAAATCTTCATGAAATAACTTTAAATAAAAATCATCAAAATATTCTGACATATATTTGACAGTTTTGATAGATTAGCCACGTGTCCGCGAGCTATTGGATAATATTTTTAGGCATTGTCAAGTCATGTCAAGTCTTTATTAGGTTTATATCAGAAAACTTGAATTCGAACATTATCAATTAAGTATTCGTATCTTGTCATGACCTGTTTATTAACGGGTTGATTTGACATGACCTATTAACACGTTAAACTTTTTACATTATTATAAAAATTACTTAATTTACCTCAAATGACACAATAATTCATAATTAATTCGAATGACACAATATGTCATTAAAGAGTATATTATTGTGTTAAATTTTTATAAATAGTCAATTAATTAATGGATAATTCGAATGAGTTATTTGATATTTTAATGGGTTAAATGGATCATGTCGGGTTATCTGATAAAATAATGGGTTATTAGGTTAACCTATGTGTTGATACAACATGACCCGTTTAATTTTGAATCATTAACAAGTTGATCTGATAACAATCTAATTAAATTCAAAATGTGTTTAAATCTGTTAATTTGGTGTGTCGTGTCCAAAATTATCACCTGAAAAGTGAAATGCAACTTGAGAAAGGAAACTGTGATTTCTATATTTGTATAGGACACGATTTTGGCGGAAAAAATTAACCAAGTAAATGCAAACTAAAATCTCCACCGTGAACTCATTTTCTTCCCTGTAGAGGTATCTTTGCCATCTCACATAAAATTTTTGTGCCAAGTAATGTTACAAGTTTTCATTTAAATGGACGAACTGTCACAAAAGACTGTTTTTATCAATCTTTCCTAGATCCACCTTTGTAGGTTTGGGTTGAAGAATTTCAAATCACGGGCATATTTCACACAAGATAAAATAACTCTTATGTTACTTACGAGGTGTTTAGTTTATAGGTACGAGAAAAAAGATGTAAATAAAAGACATCATATTCATAGTTGTTGTTTGATTAATTATTATGAAAATTATTTTATGGAAATGAAAGTGTTAGAAAATACTCATTTTCATTCTTTACTTGTGATATATGTTTTAAATTTGCTAAGTTATCAACATAATGAAATTCATTCCTTATTCAAATCAAACAAATAAAGAAAAATGATATAAATCTATACCGATAGTTTGATTTATAATTTTTATTTTAATTCCGATTTTCGAATGCAAACCAAACACTTCCTTAGATTCACTTATGCAGATTTTGGTTAAAAATATCTTGTTTTAAATTTCGTCAATAAACATGTAAATAAAGAAAATATTACTGTGGTAGCAAAAAAAATTTCCCCCTAAACAATGTCGTAAGAAAATATTACTGTGGTAGATAAAAATGAGGATCTTTGTCCCCACAAGGGCGAAATGATTTATTACAGAAAAGATTAAAAAAAAAATTACTGCCTTATTTTTCACTACACTCATTCAAAACTTTCTGTTAAATTATTTTGCCCTTTTGTTTTTTCAGTTAGTTAATACAAAAAAATCTATTTTAAAGTTTAAAAATTATAAAGAGTAAATTTTTTTAATAAAAATGATAACAAAATTATAAAGAGTTATTTGGTGGACAGAGTTTTCCCTATACACAGGGTTCTCAAAAAGAAAAAACAAGTCAAATATCATAATATACAGTTTGCCTTGCATAATTTAGAAGAGGTGATTTTTACGAAACGAAATCGTGAACTAATGCAGTAACTTTTAAATATTATTAATAAGTAAAAGGAGTTCGAACCATCCATAAAAAATAAAAAAAAAATTAAGCAAACATGTTTCACCCTTTCCTCATGTTAACTTCTCAAAAGATAACTCCAAAAACATAAACTAGTACGTACATATGAATACAATAAAAAATGAAACCATAAATATAGGGATTAGGAACTAGAATTACTAAAACTTGTACAGGGTTAAGTCTAAATTTGCCAAAAATCTATTCACCTCTTTTTCCGAAAGAAGCCAAGTAGAATGCTATTATTCTTTGTTCAGTAAAAAGGAGGTTCATGAATCCACGTTTATCTGACGTGTCACCCAGTCATCACTGCTCCCTCAATAGATACCCACTATACATACAAAAATCCACGAAAAGGGGAAATAAATAAATAAATATTGGAAACCATTCCCCAAAATTTGAAGCAAAAAATCAAAACCCTAGAATCCCAATTTTCGAAGAAAAATGGTGTTCTAAAGATCAGCGAGCCTTAGGCTGGAGATTACACAATCTTCATGAAAGAAGACAATACGAGAACGAGGATACACATTAGATGGCTTCCCCGAAGATATTTGGTATTTTTCTCTAACCCTAGCTGAATTTTTATAATCTTTTAATTATTGATTGAGGTATAATATTGTGCAAATTGTAGAAATTTTTGTTCTCGTAGTATTCCGGATTGTATTTGCGTGAGAATTTCAGTGTTTGTTGAAGGTTTTGTTTGCTAATTTTGATTTGAAGAGTGGGTAGAAAGATTTGTTCTTGAAATGTTTTGAGCTGAATTTTAGGGACTTTGGGCTTTTTTAACCGTAGAAGAACAATTGATTAAAATTTTGATTTTTTTTTTTTTTTGGAGTTATTGCATTGTACTTGTTGGATATTGGATGAAGGAAGAATAAGACGAAACAAGAATAGACAGGTGAAATGAAAGGCGATGTTAGTACATGAGATTCTTGCTGTTTTGGGTTTTGGAAAGTTTGATGTAAACTATGCGAAACAAGTACCTTTTGATTGGGGTGTTCTTTGAGAATGAAGGATGTTCTTTTGGTGATTAGCTTTGAGAATGAAGGATGTTTCTTGTAGAAGTTTTAAAATGTGTCTGCTACAGGAAGAAATGGTGGATGTAAATGACAGTAGAAATGAAAAGCAGTAGAAAAAATTCAATGTACTTGTGAAGAAGAAGCACCGTTGCATTGGCGTTGGTGTAAAACATGAGCTGCAATCTTACATGATAGTGTCCACTTATAGCTGATAAAAATAATTGGTGGAATGGCATGATTACAGTGATCTATGTTGAATCTGTATTTACCTGACATAAATGTAGGGTATGAGGCATTTGGTTTGGTTCAGTGTTTTCAGTGCCTGTTCTCGTCTAAAGTTTACTAAGAACTTGAATGTCCTACAGGTTCCATGTGGATAAAATGTCTTCTGCCCATGTCTATCTGAGGTTGCACAAGGGTCAGACAATCGACAATATGCCAGAGGGCGTACTAGAAGATTGTGCACAATTAGTCAAAGCAAATTCCATCCAAGGTAAATACATGTATTTCTTGTTTTGTTGCGATTTACTGTTTATGAAACAATCTCCTTTCCTTGAACAAAATGATCTTTACTTTCAAAGGATGGGGAATGAATTTATTGGAGGAATAAATATCACGATGCTTGTATTGTTTAAGCACATTTAGACATTTAATCACATAGCGAGCAATAACTCCAAAGGAAACATTTCCTTTTCTTTTTCAGTTGTGATTCATTTAAAGTACCCTGTCATTGTCATGTGGCAGGAAATAAGGTGAACAATATTGATGTTGTTTATACGCCCTGGCATAATCTTAAGAAGACTGCTTCCATGGATGTTGGCCAAGTTGGTTTCCACAACTCAAAAATGGTTAGTCTTTATGGTCTCTTTTGCTTCGGGGTATTAAGTCTTTGTTATATTGATGGATGTATAACTTTACCTCTATCTGATGTTGGTTCTCTGTTAGGTCCGTACCGTGAAAGTGGAGAAACGAATAAATGAGATAGTGAACAGATTAAACCGGTCAAAGGTGGAAAGGAATCCCGATCTGAAAGGTATAACTAGTTATCATTCTTTAAGACATTCTGGTGCCTCAAACTTTTTTGCTCACACATAGACTTCTCTTATATGGCATTTTGTGTCCTGTCTCTAGACCAGCTGAGCGAGAGGAGGTTAATGCTGCAGAAAGGGCAGAGAGGAAACATCAGCTGAGAGAAAAAGTAAGTTTAGTTTCACTACTTTTTGCAGTTGAGAGTGGCATGTTGGAGGAAAAATAATGGTTTTGCAGTGATTACATATTACTATTTTGTTGCATCACTAATTACACAGCAGATATCAGTATTTTGCTTCCAATATAAGGTTAATAGATTGCAGTGATTACATATTTAGGATAATGGTTTTGTTCTGTTCATTTTTTCCCGAACATGGTCTACTATCTTCTGCTTTGTATCCCCGTGATTAGCTGCACCTCAATTTGAGGTTTTCGGGTTGCATCATCTCAGTGACTTGTGGGCTTAAAGTTACTCCATACAAAGTGATTTTGGTTTCCTTTTGAAATTTTAAGCATCAAATGCTACTCTGTACCTCAACTAGGTTCCCTTGGAAGCAAAAATACATTGAGCATAGAATATTGTTTGTCAGTTTCTGATTGACATGGAGTAAGTTGCAGAATATAGTTTATTCGGAGAATCAAGGTTAAAACCTATGGATTGTGGGGGCAACAAAAGTTTCATTGAAGGCCCCAAAATACTAATCCATGTTTCAAGGAGGAGGCTTCACGTGCCTAAAAATTCAAATTTAGTCTATTATAGTGATCCTCCAGCATCCAATCAGCAATGAAAAGGGGAAAAGCTTTAACTTCAGGTGAAAATAGATGATATCACTTGCTGTGATACTGAGTATTAGGGAAAAGGGAAAAAGACCAATTTTGTCCCTTATCTTTGAGGTATTGACCAATTTGGTCCCTTGTCTATCACAACATACCAATTTGGTCCCTCGTCTTTAAAAAAATTAACCAATCTAAGGCTTGTGATGGAAATCATGGACAAATTAATGGAGCAAACCTCGTGATAACTACGTAGCCGTTAACCAGCAATAGAAGTGTTGTTAAAGGTTCCGTTAGTTTGTCCTCAATTTCTATCACAAGTCTTAGGTTGGTTGTTTCTGAAATTTTCCCTTAGGGACCAAATTGGTCTTTTTCCCTTAGGAAAACTTTAGTGTGCATGCAATTACTTGGATTAAGGTTTCTACAAGTCCTTCTGTTTTGCTTATTCCAAGTCTAAGAATATAAGGTAGCCTCCTTTTTTTCATTTTTGTTTGCTTTTGTTTCTTTCCTTTTTTATTGGTGGGGGTAGGGGTGGGGAGTGTCTCGTGCATGAATGTGGCTGATGAGCATATCAAAGTTACTTGTGCAGAATCAAGTGATATATACAAGAATGGAACCTTTATATTTATTTTTCCTGTTGTATTTTGGTTCATATCGTCTGATTTATAGCCCAATGGTTGGCCAGCTTGTAAGCTTTTGAAATAGCAAATATTCGTTGATGCATGAAATGACAATTGAAAATGACTGCATTTATGGTGCATCCTGCATTTATACGTAGGAGTTGCAGTTCTGGCTGATAATTCCCTATAGGCTGTGTTAGCATATGGTTTGGCATTCTTTTCCTCTTTCTAACTTGCCTGATAATGCCCCATATTTTGTGCTAAGCATACGGTTTGATTTTCTTTTTATCTTTAAAGCATGCGATTTGAATGAGTGCTTTACTCTGTTTGTAAAATACTGAGATTATGTCAAGAGTTCTCAAAGTTCACTATTATGGTATAGAGCTGTTGTTATTCTGTTTGAAGTTTAGACAACCCTTCTTGTGCATAACTGTTTGTTATCAGAAAAGTAAGGTGCATGAACCATGAATGATTTAGAAATTGTGCTTAACCATGGGCATACAGAATTTAAAGGGCACATGCATGCTATGACTTGAGAAAGTCTGATGCAATGCACCTAGGATCAGGCAAAGCCAGCTGTTTTGCCTGGATATCATACAAGGGAGAATTGTTTTACTGATCTATTGCAATGTCAAATCTTTTGTGCAATTCTATGTACCTTGCTCTAAACAGCATGCTGTTGCAGAAACGACGGGAGGAGATGGAGAGACTTGAAAAGGAGCAACAGGCAGATGTCAAGGAGCTACAAAAATTTGATGGTAGCAGATAAGATGACATCTAACAAGGACGTCGCATCAACCAATAAAACCCTTCAAGAATTGGAAGAGGACTTCATGTAATTTAAATGATTCAACAAATTGTTCAACTTGTCTCCTTACTCCAAAAATCTCAGGGATATGCCATCAGGGCTAGAGGATTGAGAAGAAAATTTGACAGAAGATATTAAGCGTGGTGTTTGGAGGTTGAAATGGTGATGGCGACAGGGGATGATTTTATAATTGTGAAGCAATTTGACATAAGTAAGCTAGTTGTGAAATCAGATATTGTGTGCAGCATGCCTCTTGTACACTGAAATAAGATCAAGTTTCAGAGCAAGAGTTTGTGATGTATTAATAGCTTGTATACTTTGCGATGACCAAGGAAAACACATTTTCCAAACTCCCTACTGCTTACGGGTGATGCTCTCTCTAGCTTGCTTGTACACTAGAAAAATTTTCACTGTGACGAAAACATGGATCCGCATTGTATCTTTCTTTTTCTCTCACATGCACGTTTTGTGTAATGCTGTTTCTGCGCACATAGGTGGTATGAGTGCACCCTGGCGACATAGCACGAGGATTAAAAAATATAATAGCCTTTGGAGTGTTGGTGCATGTTCCAGAGGTACGCTTACATGGTAGTAAAAGTTGTCTGACATGATTGAGTAGGACAAGGGACAAAAAGCTTAGTGTTGAAAATAACTTTACCATTATCATTGCTGTTTTTTTTTTTTTTAAATAAGTTAGTCTAACTATTACAATTAAGCTTTAATTGTTCTGGGTAAACAAACTCCCCTACAATCCTCGGCCAAAAAGGTGTTCAAAAAAGGACAATCATCCAAAATGGCAAAGCTGGAAGTAGTAGATACTTCCCAGTTGGCCAGAACGTCAGCACGTCTGTTTCCTTCTCTGTAGACATGGAATAGTTTAATATTCTTAAAGCAAGCTAGTAGCCTCCTGCAATCCATTATAATAGAAGCATAAGTATGTGAGGAATTAATGTCTGCAAAACCATATTAATCACATCTTGGCAGTTAACTTCAGCTTCAAGACAAGGAATATACAAGGAGATTGCAAGTTCAAGGCCACCCCTGAGGCCCCAAGGTTCTACCAAAATATTAGGAGCCGGTCCTAGATTTCTAGCACACCCCTTAATCCATTTCCCGTGTTGGTCCCTAATGAGACCACCTGCCCCAGCAGGACCCGGGTTTCCATGAGCTGATCCATCTGAGTTCCAGCTTAGACCATCCAAGAGGAGGAGGAATCCACCCAGTAAAGGTATCAACTGTGCTTCTATTATAGGATTGAAGTTTCCCCAAGGAAGAAAACTTAACAGCAAGGAAAAGGCAGTCCTTAACAATATTCTTAGAGGCCTTCCAGGGTTCAAAGGTCAATTTATTGCGATGATTCCAAAGGGTCCAGCAGCCAAAGGAGAAGACAGTACCCCAAGTGGCATGGAACGGAGAAGGGGACTGAATTGAGCATCCTTATACTAAGCCAAAGTTCAAAAGATGTATCTAGAGGAATCGAGGGCTTAAGAGCATCCCAAAATCCCTTAGCAGTGGGGCAGCTTCTTAGAACATGTTCAGCATCTCCCAAAGGCTTGTTGCACTGTATGCAACTACTATCCTAAGTGATATGCTTCCTTAGAAGTAAGTGTTTAGAAGGCAGTCTATTGATAAAGGCTAGCCACAAGAAGTGTTTAATTCTATTAGTAGTATTGACCTTCCATATCCAAAGGAACTTGGAATCAACAACATTTTCGCCAGGACATTTCCTATTGTCCCAAGCTACTTTGTAAGCAGATTTCAAAGAAAAGATTGCTGAGGGTTCTGGTTCCCATATGAGTTGGTCCTCTCCAAGAACATGATTGGTTCTAGGAATAGCTGTGACAAGATCAACAATATTCTTAGGAAGACAAAAGAACAGGGCATTCAAGTCCGAAGTGCCGTTAGTTCCAAACCGGGAATAAACTTTTAAGTTTTGCTCTAATCTCTAGTGACTAGTGAGTGGTCCCTGAATGAGATTTCTAAGGGGGGCCTCAGGGAACCATCTATGAAACCACACTAAGCAATTAGAGCCACTCCGAATGGAGAACATACAACCCTGATTGAATGTAACCAATTCCTTATTGAGATTTCTGAGGTTGACCGATCCTTGACTTTGAGACAAAAGAAAAGGATTTGTTGTAGAGATCCTACCATTCTGAACATATTTGGATTTAAAGACTTCAATCCAAGGCTTGTTCACATTGCTAGCTACTTGCCAACAAAGTTTGGTAGATGCTACCTTATTAATCAAGGAGGTTTGTTTTAAACCTAGGCCTCGCATCCTTTTAGAGCTTGTAACTCTATCCCAGTTCACCAGATAAAGTTTCTTGTTGCTGTTGGTTGACCCCCAAAGGAACTTTCATTGGGTTTTGTCAATCTCCTTATAGATTGATTTAGGAATAGGTGCAGCTTGGAGGAAATAACTAGGAATGGCAGCAATGGATGCTGT
Source organism: Cinchona pubescens (assembly GCA_025175665.1). Taxonomy (NCBI): domain Eukaryota; kingdom Viridiplantae; phylum Streptophyta; class Magnoliopsida; order Gentianales; family Rubiaceae; genus Cinchona; species Cinchona pubescens. Next base: position 52,637 of record JANKKI010000368.1, read on the forward strand.
TGGATAATGGTTTTTCTACCAGCCATGGAAAACAAGTTAGCTTTCCAGCCTGAGAGTTTCTTTTGAACTTTTTCTAAAATAAACTTATAGGACTTAGAAGGGGCTACGTGAATTGAGAGAGGAAATCCAAGATAAGATCCTAGATCATTAGTGCTGCTAATATGAAGAATATCATATATGAGATCTCTGTCTTGGGATAGGGTGTTATTGGAGAATAAGATTTTGGATTTGTCCAGGTTAATAGAAAGCCCCGATCTCAAGCTAAATTCTTCCAAAACAGACTTGATAATTTCAATGTATCTTCTATCCGTAGCGGCAAAGAGCACCACATCATCAGCAAAAAGGCAGTGAGACAAAGATGGACCCCTTCTGCCAAATTTCAGTGGTTTCCAATGCTTATTCCGAACAACAAGTTCTATAGAAATAGAAAGTAGCTCCATACAAAGTATAAAGAGATTAGGGGATATAGGATCTCCCTGTCGAATGCCTCTCAAAGGGAGTTGTGAATCCATTTCGAAGCGCTACCATTATGCAGACAAGCCAATTTGGAAGACGAAATGCAATGGATGATAATCTGGATGAGGGAATGGGGAAGGTCGAAATGATCCAATGCTTCTTTGATGAAATGCCACTCAAGCTTATTGTAAGTTTTTTCCAGATCTAATTTAATGATACAAAGACCCTGTTCACCTTTCTTGTTCCTTACCTGATGGAGAGCTTCCTGAACTAATAATACATTATCACCACCAGATCTACCAGGTATGAAACTAGTTTGATAAGGACTAATAGTATCCTTCATAATGGGTCTTAACCTATTCACAATGATTTTAGTAAGGATCTTGTAAAAGGAGTTACAAAGGCCAATAGGTCTAAATTGTTTAATGGATGAGAGAGAATCTAATTTTGGAATAAGACACAAGAAGGTGTCATTAACAGTTGAAGGGAGGGGTTTCTGATTGAAACAAACTGGGATAAAGGAGCAAATAGAATCTTGAAGAATGTTCCAGTGACTTTCAAATGTTTTTGATAAAAGAGAGGGTGTAGACCATCGGGTCTTGGGGTATTGAGGGGTTTGAGACTGAAGGTAGCTTCTTTAATTTCCAGCAAGGAAGGAATTTTGCCCAAATCAACTTTAAGAGATGGGTTCAGAGAAAATGATAGACCTGGATAAGGGTCCGAGTATAAATCATTTTGAACGAAGTCCATGGTAAAGAGGTTATTTAAGTACCCCCAGATATGTTCCTTCGAAGCTTTATCCTTCTCAATCCAATTACCAGCATTGTCTTTAAGGGCCAAGATTCTATTCCTCTTTTTTCTATAAATGGAATTTGTTTGGAGAAATTTCAGATTGAGGTCTCCCCAAGTTAGAATATTAATTCTGGATTTCATGCCCCACAATTCCTTTTCTTGGAGGTTGGTTTTCTCCAGTTCAAGATGAAGATTATTCTCCAAGGAGAGAAGAAAAGAGGTTTGCTTGATTTCTAGGCTTTTTGAATGCCTAGAATTCTCTTGAGAAGTCTATTCTTACCGGCTTATTTCCAGAATATGTTATCGAAGGTTTCATGACTTCATGACTCCAATTTTTAAGAGCCACAGAGAATTTAAGCACTGCTTTGTCAAGGGTCGTTGGAGGGCCCCTCCAAGCCTGAAGAAGAAGATCCTTAAAAGAAGTGTGTGAAATCCAGAAGAATTCTAGTCGAAACGGCTTGGAAGGAGAAGAAGGCTTCCCCAGATTGAATTGGACTAGAATGGGCCTATGATCAGATTTAACCCTACTAAGGTGTGTAACTAGGGCTTCAGGGTAGAGAGTTCTCCAATCAAGGTTGCAGAAAGCCCTGTCCAATCTCTCAAAAATAAAACTAGAGTCCTTTCTGTTACAAGACCAAGTAAATCTAGGACCCAAAAAACCCAAATCGATTATATTACATTGATCGATACAGTACCTGAATAAATTTTCCCGGGTGGTGTTAATTGGTTTACCCCGTAACTTATCACTGGTAGTAAGAATATCATTAAAGTCTCCTAAAACAACCCAAGGAGATCTCTGAATGAAATAGAATTAGATAAAACCTTCAAATCTTCTCATAAGGTTTTCCTTTCATTAAAACGAGGACTAGCGTAGATCGCAGTAAGAAGCCATGGGATAGAGTTAGGAAAAACTTGTACCTTAGTATGGATGAACTGACTAGTGTTGGATAGAGGTTGAAGTTGAACCTCAGCATTTTTCCAAAGGATCCATAGACCTTCCTTGAATCTTGAAGAAGGTACAATTTTGAAGCTGTCGAAAGTTGCAAATATGTTCTGCTCTGTCTCATAGAGTTCTTGTCTCCAACAGAATTAAAATAGAGGATTGGTGATGACTAATAAACTGGAGAAGATGATCTCGCAGAGTTGGGCTGCCAGCACTCCTCACATTCCAAATAGGATCTTCATTGGAGAATAATCAAAGGTTTGTTCCCTAACTATCCCCCTTAGTGTCGAGTCTCTACAAGATGGGTATTCGAATTTTTTGCTTCCTCACCTATTTTCTTCCATCTGTACTCCCGGTCTTACATAGAAGAGTCAGTGAGTGATCCAAAAAACTCTCTCCTAATCTCTCGTCTCCACAAATAAAGATTCTTACTTGCTAGGTTTCCCTTGAGTAGGGCGTTTCTGCTTTGTCCATTTCTGACATAGGTTCCAGCGACAGAGCCCTCAGCCTTACTCGTTCTATTGAAGGCCTTGGAAGCCCTCATCCTAGGCTTAAGCCCGTGGGAACCGGGGCAAGACTTAAGGGATGTCTCGTTGGGTCCTAGTTCGCTTGTCTCGGAGTCATACTCTGGAATTGGTTCCAAGTTGAAGTTTTTTGTCTGAGTGATTGCACCAGGGACTCCACTGTTTCCTGTTCTAGATCCAGTACCAAAGCCAATTCTGATTGTTCTGGTTCTGTAATCCAAATATGTAGTTCTCCCAAGACGAGCTGGGAATTCTGTCTTCTTGGCCATGGGATGCAGATTTGTTGTATACCCACTAGTATTCTCTATTGAGGAAGGTGATTTCTCGAGACAGAGATGGAATATGCTGAACTGTTCCCCCTGTACAGATCGTTGTTCTGGTTGCTGGACGGAGTGTAAGGGTTGAATCTGAAGTTCCTTCTGTGGGTTTCCTATTGGCGGCAACCCATTTCTTGAAGGTGTGGGGTATGGGAGCTTGCGTGGAGAAGAATACTGATCTTTTTTATCCGGTTTAGGCCTGAAGTTGATTTGAAGGATATCAGAAGAGGTTGCACAAGATTTGCTCATTGTCTCCATTCCCAGGTGCAATTTTCCCAAGAATTTTCTTCTGTGGTAATCGGCACTATAGAGAAGAGGAATCCAGCGAGCTGGGTACATAGGGTGGGATATTTTGCTCACGTGATATTCTCAAGCCAGATGGGTATATGTTTAAATCCTTGTTAAGAATTTGAAATGTATTGTGAACTGAAATTGGGTCAGATGATTGACCTTTTTTTTCCAAACCTGAGTGGGCTTTGAGGGTATGGTTTTTTTTTTAAAAATTTGAATTTGAAAGCATCGCTTCTATTAGGCCTGTTCTTGAAGGCCCTTTTGATTGATGACATCTGCCACCTTACTGTTCCGGTGATCCCTTTTGCGTAGGGAGACCTGCATCCATGGTCCAAATGGTGTATCTCTGATCTTTTCTTCTTCCAGATCAGCTCCAATGTTGCCTTTGGATTTCGTGAAATTCTTCACACATTTTGTTTGGTCATTCCCCATGCAGCCACAATTATAGCATAGAGATATCCCCTCATATTTAAGTTGTTGGAGATGTTCTTCTATTTGGAAGGAAGATCAAAGAGGTTTATCCAAATCCAATTCAATACATAGGCGGGCAAACCTGTTCCTTTCCGTTGCGACAAACCTGACATCAACTCGAAGGAGTCTTCCAAGACTGTTGCCAATCTTTTTGAGGATAACCTCATCATAATACTCAAGTGGTAAACCCGATAGACATACCCAAACTGCAGATGTGTTGGGTTTAGCAACTAGAGCATTAAAATTAGGACTCAATTTCCTCATGGATATATAGTTGTTGTTGATGAACCAAGGGTCTCCATGAAGAATAGCCTGTGTATCCTCATTAGCTTCAAATTTAACAGCGAAGAAATCCCTACCCAGATCAAGTATGTTGAAGGGCTGTTGGGTTGACCAAAGTTCTCTAATTTTCTGGGAGAATAATTTATATCCCACACTTCTCCCAAGTGTCTTGCAAATAAGAGAGAGTTTCCAAGGAGCTCTAATGCAAATTAATATTCTTCCGGCAGGGATATGATCAAATTCTTAGGGATAGCCATAGAAGATCAGGATTTTTTCCCCTTTTGGATGCAGAACTTCAGAGTGAATTTCAGAGACAAAGGTCTCTTGCAAAAGGCAATTTTTGTAGGATAGCAAGGGGGGTTTGAGGGTAAACAAACATTTCCAGTGGAATTGGGAAATTTGTTGTAATGGTGGAAGAAAAGGAAAGGTGATTGTCATTCATTGGGTCAAGCTTACCTGGGGAGGAGGAAGACATCGGCACTACATCCTTGAGTTTTGTACCTAACTTAGCTTTGTGGTGGAAGCAACACTACCATTCATCATTGCTATTCTTTCTCAAGATATGGAGTGGCTGTGAGCCTATGAGTTTATATTATCATTTCCTTTTTGTTCGTACGGTAGTGTATTTTTAGTGCAAGTTTGAGGGTGATTTCGTGCTATTGTCTGGAGAATGATATGTAGGAGGTGTTTGGTTTATATTCGGGAATCGGAATCGGAATGGGAATCATAAACATCTATTATTGGTATGGGTTTATATCATTCCTCCTTATTTGTTTGGTTTAACATAGGAATGGGTTTCATTATATTAATAAGTTCTCAATGGGAAACTGACATTATACCAATAATCAATGATTCTTCTTGATTTCCAAGATCTTGAGATAGTGTTAAAATAATCTATGAATATCATTAACGTTGATTCCCATTCCCCCTCTCATACCCATAAACCATCTCCTTAGTACATTTTGGGCAAGAAAAGAAGTTATACTTGGAGGTCATTTTTAATCTCGGTATTGGTATGTTGTACTTTGTTATTGGATTTTGATTTTCAGTGTTTGTCTTAGGAAATCAAGAAGAATCATTGATTAAAGAAATAATTTAGAAATCCCTTTTGAGACTTAGCTAATGACATTTGGTACTCTTATTTTCAAAATTTCACTTACCTCATCTTTCTTCTTGTTTATCTTAGAAAAACAACAAGAATCATTGATTAGAGGGATAATTTCATAAATCTCCCTTGAGGTTTAGGCTAATGTTATTTTGTACTTCTCAATTTTAAAAAATTTCATTTACCTCTTATCTCTTGTAAATGGGGTCCAATTCATCATTAAATGACATTTATACCTTTTGTACTTTAATGAAATAACATAAAGAGATATGTCAAAAACCTCCCCAAAGGTTTCAGATAATTTCTCTCATCATCCTTTACCTTTCTAACAATTATTTTGTCAACTTATTTAAGAGAATATGCCGTGTTTTAATGTATTTATCTTTGTCTGGTTGGAAAAGCCCAAAAATTGGAATGCATTATAATAAAATAAATGTGATTGGTATTTTATTTAGGTAATCAAAAACTCTAAGACTAAAAAGATTAAATATAATTTTTAATAAAGATTTTTTGCCAATTCATTCATGAAAATGTGTGAATACGTTAATTTATATTAGTTTGAATAAATAATTAGAAGAAGTAAACTACACCATGTATTATAAAATAAATATGGTTAGTATTCACTTTAGAGAATCACAAACTCATTAACTAAAAAAATTAAAAATGTATTTTTTATTAACTAACTAAAATGTATTTTAGTTAGTTTTGAAAATGTGTATGCATATTAATATGCTTATACGAGTCAAAATTTTGGAAAATGTAGAAAAAACAATATAACTATAGTAAAATAAATATGATTAATATCGAGGATTAAGGCAGAAATTATTGTCAGTGGGGCAAGTTTAAGATAATGTATTTAATACTACCTTGTACATTACCAATTAAAAATTTCTGTTTCACAAAATTTTTGTATAAGTTGCTATTGTATCCTTGCAAATTTTAAAATTTAGTTTAATATAACAACAAAATTTTGTCAATCATAACTATGATAAAATATTATGTGTTGGCAATAATACTTTACAATCTTCTGGTGGGTAAATAACAAGGAATCCCTCTTGTGATTTGGTTAATGTTCACGTTACTCCTTATATTTTACAAACCTATAGTTCACATTCTTGTGGTTTGGGTTAAAGTGGAACTGTTAAATATTCCATTAAGTGGTTATTAGGATGTTAAAAACTTTTTATTTATCCGGTTATTTTAGTGTTAAAGTCTCTAATCAAGGTTAATATATAATTTAACATAAAACATAACTCATGTGTATAAGAGATATCCCCATGAAAAGGAAATGGAGAGGTAATAGAATTATTAGTATTTTTGACTTTTTGTTCAAATATGTTTTTTTTTTTTAACTTTTCATCTATTTTACAGAAATCCCAAAGCACAAGGGGATAGATTGTTAATTTGCAAAATATAGTCTTGGGGAGGTGATGTGAATATTAGCCAAATTATAAGGGGGTTACTTGTAATTTACCCTTATCTAGTTGGTTTAGAATTTTAGAGAAGATTTGGACTAAAAAAATAAAACGATAAGACATTTGATTAAAGGAAAAATAAATAAACTTTATTGTTGATTTTTGAATTCTTTCCCTAAGTTAGGTGATTCTATTGCATTAATCATGACTTTATACAAATGCAAAATTCAATGGGAAGAGATGGCCTATTTGAATACATGAAAGAACAAAATGTAAAGGAGTAATCTCAATTTTCTAGACTAAAACTCAAGTATTAAACTAATAATTCATTCGGAAATAAAATTAGTAAGGATAGTTTCCTAATTTCTTAATTTCTTTAGTATTAATACGGGTTCAATGGATTGGATTGTCAGGTTATAGTGTCGTGTCAGGTGTCATCCGTTTCTTATTGTGCCATGTTCGTGTCGTGTCATGTAGGACTCATCTATTATCGTTTCGTGTTCGTGTCTGTCGTAGAAACTTGTGTACTATTGACAGAAAGTATCAACCTATTTGATAAATTAAATAGAGAAGATTTATTTGAATTAAAACATCTAAAATTTTCTTATTTAATAATTAAACAATTATTAATACTAATCTTGTTGTCATAATAATTTAAAACACATAATTAAAATTATTGAAATTTTTTGGATAATATTTAAAATAATTATTATGTTTGATTTAATAATATTATATTAAATCTATTATTCACATTCTTTAAGTATATTATATTAAATTATAATAAAGAAAAATTTTCAACAAAATCTGTTCATAGAGTAACTTAACAAGTTATCATGTTAACCCATGGTTTGATCGAACCCAATCCTTTTAATTTTGTATCATAAATGGGTTGATTCAATAATAACCCGATAAATTTCGTGTTGTGTCACGACGTATTAATTTCATATCGTATTATCGGATCGTATAAAAAATTGCTAGTCCTAAATATTAAGAGGTGATTTGGTGAGTTCAGTGGGGGCACATAATCACGAACTCATAAAATAATAAAGAATAACATATATTGTTTCGATATTAACTGGCATGAAAACTTACGTTCTATATTATTCTTTAACAATTTCATTTAAACTCTTAAATTTTTTTCCCATTTTGTCAACCATTATAATATATTATTTTTCCCTTTTTGTCAACCATTATAATAAATTAGGTACTATTATAAAGGGTAATGATAGAACAAATTACTTCTCTCTCCTTAAATAATATTTTATTCATGTGTTGAAATTGTTACACCAATTATAAAGTTAGGGGAGGAAAAATCATCTAGCCAAACAAATCTAGAATCAATACACAATGAATTCTTGGCTATATAATGAGCAGGGAAATTGTTATATATATTTTTTAATTTCATATTACAATTAGGAAAATTCTGCAATGCAAAGGTTATTTGTACCAATAAGAAGGTGACAAGTATTGCCACTAAATACCATGGAGCCAGCCGAGCATGTTTAGAAGTGAATTACATGCACTGGGATCATCTTTTCACACAATAAACAAGTGGAGGGGTCAATTTGAATCGTAGAGAAATTGAAGCCTATTTTCCCCGGGGTGGTGGGGAACCTACAAGGAATCCTTGCGACGATGCTAGGGAAGAGTTCTCTTCAATAAGCCATACTAAGCGGACTATACAAGTGGTCATTACATTGACCGCATTGCATTTTTTATTATACAAACTTATAAAAATTGGTAATGAATTTTATATCATATTTAAACATTAGTACATTAGGATAAATAATTATAACAATGATTCAAAATAATTTAAAACTTTAAATAACAGTAAAGCGTGCACACATAATAAACAAATAAATAAATACACAAACACAAGCACGCGCGCACACATATATATTGTATAAACATATAAAAATTGATAATTATCTACATATTGTATTTAAACATTAGTACATAAGCGTACATATATACACAATATATAAAATATATTGTATGGCTTACATAATTTGTAATGTCATAAGTTAATTAACTCAAATAATAGTAACTCTTATGCCTACATGAGCTTATAGGTTACATAATCAAATAAGAACATTATTTCTGTTTTATAATTTAATTAATAATATTGATAGTGATTCGTTCTTATATCTTATATAACTAGTAATACCATTTGTAAAGAAAGGCGGATAATTGGTACGATTACTTATCTATCATGCTTAAGTAATACCATATGTAAAGAAAGGCGGATAATTGGTACTAATACTTATTTACCATACTTAAAACTATATAGATTCGCATCTTCTATAATTATAAGGGTTAATAATACTTTGCCCCCTTAAATTAGGTGTGTAATTACACATTACCCTTCTAAACTATAAAAATATACACTTTACTTCTCATTGACACTTTTCATCTATTATTAATATTAAATTATTAAGATAGTCTAGTTAAATAACTAAAATACTCTTGGTACTATTATTTTATTTTTTATGTGGTTATTGATGTGATTATTAATTAAAAATAAGCAAAAAATTAAACTATATAATATTTCAATTTAATCAATATCAATATATTTCTCGGTGAAAATTTTAAAATTTGTGAATTTCATTTTATATTATTTCAAATTTAAATATTTAATTATAGTGATAGAATAATTCCCAAATGGACTTATTTTCTATCGAAATTTTTTTAAAGGTATTGTATGAAAATATATTTTCTATAATTTTTTTATATTTTTTTGATGTCTCTTAATATTTTACACTTTTAATATTTGACAACTTGTGCAAATTGCGATGTCGGATATAATATACTTCAACATTTTCTCACATTTTCAATCCCTAAAGTCAAAGGTATCAATGCGTTATTATATTTTATTTTTTCCCTAATTCTTTTATAACTATCAAAAATCAATTAAATACATGAAAAATCAAAATATAATACTAAGGGTATTTCAGTCATTTAACTATATTTTCTTGATATTTTAAAATTTTTAAAGAATGAATAATATGAATGGGGACAAAGTGTATATTTTTATCGTTTGCAGGGGAACAAAGTTTAATTACCCACTTAGTTTAGGGGCAAAGTGTTATTAACCCTAATTTTAATAATTTTAATAATTATAGTTACACAAAATATAACTTAAATGAGTAAATCTATATCTTATATAATGATAGTGTAGGGGCACAATGTTAGGACCTATACCGGATAACGGCGATTGGACTGCTCTTGGGCTTAGACAGCTTCATCTTAAACTCATAGCATAAAAGTGAAAGTCTCAATCCCAATTCCATATTAAGAAAGTAGACGGACAGAACTACTAGACCTTGTGAGGACCCTTCGGATTGGACAATTCCTCTTCTACTCGAGTAAGGTGCGTACCTTCCCTCTGAAGCTCTTATAGGGGGACTTCCTTTGGTGTTACTTTTGGTTTGCAAGCTTCAACTTAGATCAACGAAATATAGTCCAAATAGTAAGACTAAACTTTCCTTGTAACCTAGGTTATGTATTCATGTCATCAAGATAGTAGGTAGAAATTCACTGTAGATCATCTTTTAAAATAATAATAATAATAATAATAATAATAAATACTTTCAAACAAATTAAGTGGAAAGAAGCAAATCAAATACGTTGTCAATTAAATTTTTTGATGTATATTAGTTAAAAGATTTTAATTTTTCAAATAGTAGGAAAAATAGGTTTTTCCAAAAAACTTTAATATCATACTTTTCAAAAAATTATTGAAACTTGCAAAGAAGTTTATTGTTTTTCTAATTATTAGCTAAAGAAAAGCTCAAGGATGGGAATGTCATGTATTAGTGGGAGTATAAATATATAAATGAAGTTATTTAACTAAAAGTATATTTGCTACTAAAGTATTAAAATTTGCTTTAATTTTTTAACTTAATTCTTACTATTTGTAGATACATAAAAGATATTCACACTGGATTAAAATATTTAAGTTAAATAATTTATTAACTTTTACGATGACAATTAACACATTTAATATGTGCTTAAAATATTCTAATGATTATTCACAAAATTTCATATGTATTGAATAGATGTGTTAAATTAAAGTTATTACATGTTGAGTAAATTTGGATTTGGGAATATAAAGATATTTTGAAAAGAACTAATCTTTTATGTTGTGACTTTAGAAAATTTTGTTCTGCATGCAACATTAGATACATATCACGTGTATATATGAAATACACCTTTTAAATTTTTTTTTTTTTTTACGTAACATGCATCTAAACTTACCTTAAATGAACAACATGTTTTATTCCAACGACATATCAATAATTAATCATTTTGAAAAAAAAATCATTTTGAAAGTAACCAATATCATGTTTGGAGTTTCCAAATCATGATAATGACAATTAAGATTTTGATAGTGTAACATTCGATTCCTCAATCAAAAAAAAAAAAAAAAAATGAAGTTACCTAGTTATGTAATTTAGGATATAAAAAAAGAATAAAAAAATTAAGCTAAGAGAGGGAAAAAAAGTGAAGGGATTAGAATTTTCCTTTGTATTGCTTTGGAGTTTTGGAGTGAAAAAAAGGGAGAAAATATGATAGTAACGTAGTAATTTTACACATAACATTCTTCAATTTTAAAACATTAACATTTGTTTAATGAATAAAATTAGCATTACAAAAATATTAGGTTGCGTTTTGATTGATAGATTTTGGAATGGATTTGAAATCTATCTATTTATTGAAGGAGTTTATAAAGTTTAAATAGATAAATTTGAAATCAACTCAAAATAAAAATTAATTGAAATTTACTTTTTTAATTTAAGTAAATTTAAAATTAATTGATTTTAACTCAAAAAAAAATTCCCAATTAAATTTCAAATTCTCCTCGAAATTCTTCAATCCAAATGCACAACCGTTGCATTCCTTCCACTCATGTGAAGATAGATTTCGTGTCATCCCTTAATTTTGCAATAGAGAAAAGTTAGTCATACCAGTTTCAATAGCCCATCAATTTTATCATGTCACCCTTCAATAATTTGCTAATGTTTAAAGCACATGAGTTATTCTGATAGGTTGAAACATTTTACCACCTATGATGTTTTAGTACACTCAATTTGTCTTCAACAAACTCTCTCCCCCAACAATCATGTCAAACTGCCACGTCAGTCACCCATGCCACATGGCAATCAATGGAGCTTTCAAGATTCTTATTTAGTTGTTAGATTTGCTATATTGATAGTGATTTCTACTTATAATTCACATAGTTATTATTAATTAGTACTGCTATGTATAAAAGAAGTCGGTACATTATTAATACTTACAGTTTTATAAATTATAATCTCATAACTCATAATTTTAATACCTATAGTTACACAAATTATAATTTCATAACTTTAATAATATTAATAACTATAGCTTACATAATGAAATTTTCTTGTTATATTTGGTTTGGTAAGTTAATTATTTACTCTATCCGAAGTGATTAATACATATAGTTTACATATTAGTCACTAATTACTATTATCATATACAAATTTTGGCGATACATTTTTAATATTTGTAATATAAGTGACATTAATACTTATAATTACATAAATTATAAATCATATGATTTTTGCTGATTTTAATGCTTATAGGTGCATAAACTATAATTTTATATCTAAAAATACACTATTACCTATAGTATACTAACAAAATATTCTTGTTACTTTTTGGTATTTGAATATATATAATAGCATTAGTAGTGATTACCATGTATAACTTATATAGTAGCCGTTTTTACTAGATATTAGCTTCATATACAAAGTTAGTTGATATTTTTTTGTTACTTTATAATTTAAATAATATTGATGCTTATAAGTACACAGATTATAATGTAATAACTTAAATGACTTTAACATTTCTAGCTACATAAATTATAATCCTACACATGATACTAATAGGTATAACTTACATAATCAAATATTATTGTTACCTTTGGTTTACAAATGGTTGATGTCATTGCCAGATCAATGTATATCTAGCCAGAGTAAATTTGACTTAATTAACCAAATATACACTTTATGATTTGAACTCCACTTTCTTCTTTTACTTATTTTCTCTCTCGTTACTACACCCATCCCATAGCCTCTTCTCTTCTGATCTCTACCTCTTCCTCCTCGTCAACCAACCTACACACACCCAATCTACCTCTGCTTTCTACTTTTTTTTTATTCCCTCCCTCATTTTTCCCTCAAGATCTGATTCCTAAGAAGTGTCCTCTTCTTTGCAAGGGTACCGATCCCGATGGTAGACTTTAGGAGCAAGCGTCGCGATACGAGGACAGCTTGATGACATTGTAGTGACAGAACATATGTTAATTTGGAGAGATCCAACAGCAACAAGAATCTTCTTGATTGTTTTGGTTCTAAATGAAGAAGTAAAAGAAAATGAGTCTTGGTGGTATTATATGAAAGCTATGTTATTAGGAGAAAAATTGAACTTGAGGGGAGAGCTTCCATAGAGGAAGAAGATACGCGATACTGGAGAATCCATCATCTTCATATGTAATACTGTTAGTATCAATTGATTACCCTATGTCAGAGATAAGTAAAAATGAGGGAAATTTTGGGGATACTTGAGTAACTAATGCTATAAATCAAGGGTTAATTTTTTCGTTTATTCAAATTTGCTCTGGCTAGATATAAAGAGCTGTAGCAATAACATCAACATTTACAAATTTACTTAGTTATATTATTATAGTAATTATTATTTACTCAGTTCAACTTACATATTGTTATTACTAATGACTACGAATGTATAGTTATAGATAATATATATTGTAAATACTAATTAGTAAACGTATTATTATTATTATTTTTATGTAGGCAACACAATAGGTGGAATACTATATAGACACAGTCGGGCGATTGGTCACAACAATCATCCATATGTAGGTGCACTATCAAATGGATGCAGTTCTTGGCCATGTAGATACACTTTTCGTCCATATTAAAGAGGATTGGCTAATTGAACACAATAATTATCTATATGTAAGTGGACTCGTCAAATAGATGAGGCTGTTAGCCATGTGGATGCACAGTTCATACCAATAGCTACTTCAGTCTATGATTTTCTATTTTATGAGATGTGTCCACTAACTTATTTACAAATTAATCTCTCTTGTGTTGCAATCACTTTAGCAGTAACCGGTAATCTTTTGCTAACAATAGCTAGCAAGCACTTAAAAAAAGTCAAAAAAGAGACAACCGTCCGATAGAAAATCAACGGCTATGATATCCTTGAAGTTGTTTTTCGTACATGTGAGTTTGAGTGACAAATATGTTGAACCCCAGTTATGTTAATCATGTTTTGATGATGAACAAATCATACTAATGGTTTGATAACAAGTGTGCAGAAAAACAAGTAGGTTCGGACGCAAATGATCGTCCGAACAAAAACAACCACAAGACTTCACGGACTCAAATAAGCTCGCGGTAAGGGCTGCTATTGTTAGCAAAAGATTACCGGCTGTCTCTTATACACATCAGATGTGTATAAGAGACAGATTGATCGGTCCAACGGCTAGTTTGTTCGGACGCACTCTATACACATCTAGATGTGTATAAGAGACTGAGATTATTATAAGAGAAAGATAGCCTATAGATGTTCTTATAAGCATCTATTTTTGGCAACTATAAATATTTATAGGTTGCAATTAATTAAAAAGAGACTTCTACATTGATTACAAACAATTCTTGAGCTATTTGGGAGAAATAGTGGGTACAAGTGTTGTAATAGTGTAGGTAGTGTGAAAAGAGCTTAGAAGTGTAAAAGTTCTTCAAATGAAAGAGTGGAGAGATAACAATTGTAACAAAGGGAGGTTGTGAGTGTAAAACTCTTGGCCCAACTAAAGGAAATTAGTGTGAGCAAGATGATCCTCATTTGTGTACAAGAGGTTATTGTCTCACCTACTTTGAAGAGACAGGAATTATAACTTCAAGTTGTGAACTTGGTAGTTGTACACAAATGAGGATCTTTCTTGCTGCACACTAAAGCTTGAGAAGCTAGGGAGTTTGGTTTGATTATACTTAATCTCAATATTCTTATTTGTTCTTTAAGCTTAAATTGTTGAATACTATTGTATTCATTAAGCTTAAGTTTTCATTTGTTGCATAAAGAACAATTTCTATTAAGCATATACAATTCTAATGTGTTTTAAGACAATCTAAAGACCCCCCTATAGGTTGCTTTTGGGGCCAACAATTGGTATCAGAGCATTGGTCTCTTTATTTTTGCTTAAATTGCATTAGAGTAAAGATTATGGCAACCAATAATGCTTTGTTCTTAGAGGGGCATTCTATCACTAGACCTCCCATGTTTAATGGCATTATTTTTGTTTTTTGGAGGGATAGAATGAAAATTTTTGTTCAATCTATTAATATTGAATTGTGGTATATTATTTATGAAGGTCCTTTTGAGGCAAATATTTTTGATGAAAATACTCATAGATTAACACCTAAAACCAGATTTGAGTTAAATGCACAAGATAAAATAAATTTATCTTTAAATGCTAAAGCCATTAATCCCATTTTGTATAATGCTTTGGATGCAGATGAGTTTTCTAAAGTAAAAGGTTGCATATCGGCTAAGGAGATATGGGACAAATTGAAAGAAATCCATGAAGGAAGTGAAGATATTAGAGAGCAAAAGAAGTCACTTCTCATGGCTAAATATGAATCCTTCAAAATGGAACCTCATGAGAACATTGACAAGATGTATTGTAGGTTCAATGATATGGTAAAGGATTTGAAAGGTTTGGGTAAAGAATATTCCTTAGGTAAAAAGAATAGAAAAATTTTGAATTCTTTACCTAAGGAATGGGAACCTAAATCCATTGCCATAGAAGAGTCTAAAAATTTAAATTCTATGTGTAGCTGTCTCATTGACAATTCTCTAACCTCCTATAAGAGAAGTTAAAATACAAGCTATAGGATAGGATGCAAATAAAAGAAGCTTACCATCCGAAAGCTTCATCAAAAAAGAGAAAAGACTCAAGGAAGCCTCACTTCAACAACTTCCAAATCACATTGGGATAAATTGCAATTCGGATGGAGAGGTTGAAGAAGAATATGAGGAGGCTCAAATGGCTTTTATGGCACTTGGCAATAATGAGGTATCCTCTAGTTGTGATTCTTGTGATGATTCATGTAATAATGATGATGATGATGTTGAATCATTTATTTTTAAAATGCATGAATGTTTGAAAGAATCATATGCTAAGAACAAAGAGTTAAAAATTAAAGTTAATACTTTATTGAGTGCCAACTCAAAACTTGTGCATAAAAATAATTCTTTGACAAAAGAGAATGATGTTTTGAAAGAAAGATTTGTTGGAAAAACCAAGATCATGGAAGAACAAGCTTCATTAAAGAAGAGATTAGATGATCTTGATGTTACTTTGAAAACGAAGAAAGAAAATGTTTTGAAAAGAAAAGAACTAGAAATATGTTTTTGAACAAAAATTTTATCACCTTTAGAACAAATGATTTGTGCTTTGTTAAATCTAAATCTTCTTTTATGGCAATAAGAACATTATTTGTAATTATTGTATATCAACACGGCCATATAATTTTTCTGCATTGTTATGTTATCCTGTCTCTTATACACATCTCTATTTGAGTGTTACCCATTTCAATATGATCTTAGCTCATATGCCTTGAGCACCCTTCATAGATAATCTATCTTCAATCCTTGGTGCTTTCCAAGCATACCTACATACAAAGCATTCAAGATAGATTATCTATGAAGGGTGCTCAAGGCATATGAGCTAAGATCATATTGAAATGGGTAACCTCTAAAGTTTTATGCTTTCATTTATCAAATTGAACTATGATCAATATTACTCATCTATATGCTCAAATGTGTTTAGAATGCTAGGATACTTGTATCCCCAAATTTTGTCTATAATACATCACTACTTGCAAAAGAATGGGAGCACTATTTCTCCCAAATAGCTCAAGAATTGTTTGATAAATGAAAGCACACAAAACTTTAGAGGTTACCCATTTCAATATGATCTCATAGCGAAAATTTCATCTTGATCATAAGTGCAATTGATAGATAATTCTATGCATGAATCTCTCTTGGTCCCTGTCTCATTATACACATCTAGATGTGTAAGGGGGGGAATAAACTTAGGGAGCTTTAATGCATTATTTTCTTATGTTTTGATAATGCCAAAGGGGAGAAATAATGGACAAATTCTCTTGTGTAGTACTTCATATTTTATGGTTGTTTTTGAATTGTCCAATTGATTTGTCATCATCAAAAGGGAGATTGTTGAACCCATTATGTTAATCATTTTTGATGATGAACAAATCATACTAATGGTTTAATAGATCTGTCTCTTATACACATCTAGATGTGTATAAGAGACAGACCTACACTATTACAACACTTGTACCCACTATTTCTCCCAAATATCTCAAGAATTGTTTGTAATCAATGTAGAAGTTCAAATTCTTTGTGTCGGACGATTACCCTGTCTCTTATACTCACAACCTCCCTTTGTTACAATTGTTATCTCTCGATCGGACGCATGTTCTGGGACGCATCCTCGGACGTCCGAACGAATACCCTCAGAGAACGGACGCAGTGTCGGACGCAAGGTTTAGCCTCTCCGAACGGTCCAACGGCTAGTTTGTTCGGACGCACTCTTGCTGCATCGGCCGTCCGAAAGGTCCAACGGCTAGTTTTCCAGTAAACAAAAAATAGCCGTTGGGAAGTTGTTGAAAGCAGATTTTTGGCAACTATAAATACCCCTAGGTTTGAATTAATTAAAAAGAGACTTCTACATTGATTACAAACAATTCTTGAGATATTTGGGAGAAATAGTGGGTACAAGTGTTGTAATAGTGTAGGTAGTGTGAAAAGTGCTTAGAAGTGTAAAATCACACTATCAAATGAAAGAGTGGAGAGATAACAATTGTAACAAAGGGAGGTTGTGAGTGTTAAAATTCTTGGCTCAACTAAAGGAAATTAGTGTGAGCAAGAGTGATCCTCACTTGTGTACAAGAGGTTATTGTCTCACCTACTTTGAAGAGACTTTTAGGGCTGAACTTCAAGTTGTGAACTTGGTAGTTGCCTTGTGAGAAGCTCTTTGTAATTGCAAGCTCCAAGCTTGAGAAGCTAGGGAGTTTGGTTTGATTCTCTTAATCTCAATATTCTTATTTGTTCTTTAAGCTTAAATTGTTGAATATCTATTGTATTCATTTGTGCTTAAGTTTTCATTTGGTATCATAAAGGTGATCAATTTCTCTTAAGCACATAAAAATGATTGTTTTAGAGACAACCTAATTCACCCCCCTCTTAGGTTGCTTTTGGGGCCAACAAAATATACCATAGAATTATCCTTTCCCTAATAATAACATCTGAGTTTTTTGAAAGAGATAATTATATTTTATACGCTTAAACTTTAATATCACTAACATTTTAGTCCCAACTTTATTCCAACTAGTGTTTAGTCCCTAGCTTTATTTCTGAGTATAAACTCCTTGGACTAAAGGTCAATTATAACTGCGTTTGGAACTTTTTCTAAATGAATAAATGTCTTATAGTTGGACCTGTCATTACACTTTCACTTAGGGTTACTAACTATTTACTTTGACTACTATTTTTACTTTATTTTATTCTTTTTTCTTACATCCACTTCTTTCCATGCCGCCCAACCACTTCCACCAAAGCAATGTAATTTCTTTTCATTTTTCTTTTACTTTCTTCTTAATTTTTTTTTCCTTTCACTTTGATTGGCCTAAATTATTATGAAAGAAAAACTCAATTCAAAAATTTTATATTCTAGCTATATATATATATATATATATCAAATTTTAACCCAAATTTTAGACTAAAGAAGTCATTTTTAGTGAAGAAAAATGACACTGTTATAATCTATCAATAATGTGTTTAGATTCTGCATTTTTTTTTTCAACTAACCTTGGGAGGTGGATAAAATGTTGAATTCAACTTTCTAATATTTCTCACACCAAAGTATACATGAATAAAATCTTCTTTGGATATTCATGAGACCAAAATATGTATTAAGGGTATAATGGTTAAATACTAAGTTGGCATAAAAGAAAGACTTTATCGGCATTAAGAAATAAACTATTGTTGATATTAGAGTTTATTGGGATAAATTCTAACCTTTTTATAACAAATAAAAAGGATTTTCTGAATTATAAGAATTCTTTTTTTCTTGGATTAGAATAAGTTTTTGCTTAGACGGTAAACCTGGTGAACATTATTTAGGTAGATCCAAATTTTTATCCTATTTATGGATCTTATGCTATGAATTAAATATTATAGAATAAATAATATCCATTGATGTAAGCAATATTTTATAAGATTTAATCCTAACCATACGGTTTACAGGTTGGGTTTAAGACTATGGTTTACCCAAGTATTTTCCCACATATACATATACATATAGTTATGTTATATATATATATATATATATATATATATATATATATATATATCCACCCTGAGAAAAATTCTTTGCTACTTACTCCTCATTGTGTAGTGAGTATTCTTAATCGTTGGATGATTGAAAAATAGTAAGACCCTCGTACTTTTCATTCATATTCAATGACTGCTCATGCTCACTCCGCATTGCACAGTGAGTAGTCAAGACTTACTCTCACTCAGAGGCATAGCCAAAACATAGTGTTAGTAGAGGCAAGTTTAATACATAACTTTTATACTTTATTTTTATTAATTGTAAATATATGCAAGAATTTTAATCAGAAGAGAATTAATAACACAATTTTAATACAAAATTAAGTATCCAACCAAATAATCTAAATGCATCACCAAATAAATTTTTAAATTTACAAAATCTATACATATCAATATATTATTTTTTACATTGTTCCTACACGTTCTTATATTTTGACATTGGCTCACAAATTTCTCTTCGTAACTAGTTAAATATAAGTGATTATATTAGGTAATAAATGACAAACTAATAAAAGTTTTAATAAAAAGTAAGATTATCTTATTTAAAATAATAACAATTACTTCAAATTCGACAAATAATTAAAACTATTACATGAAACAATAACAAACATATTGGTCATTTTTTTTATAAGGTATTTATAGTAAATTAGTTATATAACTAAGTATGATAAAATTATATATTAATCACAAAAGAAACAATAATAGTATTTTGCAACTTGTACCAAATTAATAATGCTTACTTAATTATCATAGAGAAAAAATTGTGTCTTTGTGTTAAATTTAGTTGACTTCTTTTCTTCATTGAAGGTGTGATTTTTCTTCTTATCCCCAAGAAATTTTTTTATCGATTATTCTTCTTTCCCATAACAGATTTTGGTAAAAATTAAAGATAAAAAGAAAAAGTAGTGATTGGTAGGTAATGGGCCTATAACAATTTTAAAATATTGTAATGATGTGGTGAGATTGCAGTTATATATATGTAGAGTAGGAACAATTAAGTTTTACAATGTTGAAGAATTAAAATTAGAATTGTAAAAATTCAAAATTTTGTCAGGACAAAAATGTAATAAATCCTTATTTTAATCAAAATTGTATCCTATATATGTATGTATTTTCAAGGGTAGTGGGGGCTTCCCCTCCTTATTCGTCCCTGTTGTTGAACTCCTGTTATGATAATCATGTTTTGATGATGACCAAATCGCACTAATGGTTTGAAAAGTGTGCAGAAAAACAAAACAACCAGAAGACTCCATGGTATATTTTGTTGGCCCCAAGACAGAGCTTCGGATGATGGTAATCGTCCGACACAAAGAATTTGAAGCAAGTCTCGGACGAAGAACATCGTCCGATCATATTTCCAGAAGACTTTGCTTCAATCGGACGCATCCTCGGACGTCCGAACGAATACCCTTAGAGAACGGACGCAGCGTCGGACGCGAGGTTTAGCGGCGGCCGTCCGAGCGGTCCAATGGCTAGTTCGTTCGGGCACACTTGCTGCATCGGCCGTCGATAGGTCCAACGGCTAGTTTTGATAAAGAAAATAGCCGTTGGGAAGTTGTTGGAAGCGAGATATTTGGCAACTATAAATACCCCTAAGCTGAATTGTTAAAAGAGACTTCTACATTGATTACAAATAATACTTGAGCTATTTGGGAGAAATAGTGGGTACAAGTGTTGTAAAAGTGTAGGTAGTTTTGTGAAAAGAGCTTAGAAGTGTAAGAGTTCTTCAAGTGTAATAGTGGAGAGATAACAATTGTAACAAAGGGAGGTTGTGAGTGTAAAACTCTTGGCTCAACTAAAGGAAATTAGTGTGAGCAAGAGTGATTCTCATTTGTGTACAAGATGTTATTGTCTTACCTACTTTGAAGAGACTTTTAGTGGCTAAACTTCAAGTTGTGAACTTGGTAGTTGCCTTGTAAGAAGCTCTTTGCAGTTGTAAGCTCCAAGCTTGAGAAGCTTGGGAGTTTGGTTTGATTATCTGAATCTCAATATTCTTATTTGTTCTTTAAGCTTAAATAGTTGAATATCTATTGTATTCATTTGTGCTTAAGTTTTTATTTGGTGCATAAAGTTTGAATTTCTATTAAGCATATAAAAAGGATTGTTTTAGATACAACCTAATTCACCCCCTTCTTAGGTTGCTCTTTGGGGCCAACACCTGTATCCACCCCTCATTTTTCTTTTAGCTATTTTCCAACTTTTGGCAAGTAATGTCTAAAATTTAATATACACATAGATGCATAAAAAATATTCACATTGGATTCAAAATTTTTAAGTTAAATAATTATTAACTTTTACGATGATAATTAATACGTTTAATATATGCTTAAAATATTCTAATGATTATTCACAAAATTACATATGTATTATGGACATGTTAAAATTAAATTCCCTATGTGTTGTTAAATTTGGATTTGGGAATCCAAAGATATTTTGAAAGAATTAATCATTTATGTCGACACTATAGAAATTTTTGTTCCACAAGCAACACTAGATACATGTCACGTGTATACATGAAATACACTTTATTTTTTAAATTTTTTACATAACATATATCTAAACTTACCTTAAATAAATAAAATGTTTTATTCCAGCAACATATCAATCATTAATCATTTAAAAAAATCATTTTGAAAATAACCACTATCATGTTCAGTAAGGAGTTTCCAAATCATGATAATCAAAATAGTTTTTAATTATGTAACATTTGATTCCTCAGTGAAAAAAGATGAAGTTACCTAGTTTTGTAGTTTAGGGTAGAAAAGAAAAGAATAAAAATTAAGCTAAGAGATAGAGAAAAAAAATTGAAGAGATTAGATTTTTTTTTTTTTTTGGTTTCAGAGTTCTGGAGTGAAAAAGGGAGAAAAGATTAGTAATATAGTAATTTTACACATAAAATTCTTCAATTTTAAAACATTAACATTTATTTGATGGGTAAAAATAGCATTACAAAAATATTAGGTTGTGTTTTGATTGATAGGTTTTGGGATGGATTTAAAATTTATTTATTTATTGAAAGGGGTTTATAAGTTTTAGGGTTAATTGCACTTTACACTCTTAAACTATTATACTTTTGCACTTTATGCCTTAAAGTACTAATTTTGACAATCAACTACTTCCAACTTCTAAATTTTAGCACATTGCACCAATTACTCAAAGATAGATAGTACGCTTAAAACGACCCATGTACCCCCTACCAAGTTACCCAACTTAAAAAATATCCCGTCTCTAACTACATACCATGCACGGATGTACTAGTACAATACTTTTGGATTCTTGAAAAAGAATCCGGATTTAAATTTATGTTGATGAAATTCATGGGTTTAGGAATAAAGAGACCATATTTCTATCTCTAGATTTTCAGATTTTGTTGCCGATCATTTAAAACTACTAGCTCAACGTGAGAAATATGATTGCAAAATGGCTTGCGAAATTGTTAAATTGCAAGTTGTTCATATACATCTTTGGTTGACTTCACCGGAGATAATAATATAAAAATGGTGAGTGTTAGGCGTGTAACTGTGTATTATTATGGTGTCAAGGGAAAAGATTGAGAATTTGGAGAAGTTGAGTAAGATAGCAGTAATAAATGCGTCATTTTCTATTCACTATTAAGTAATTTGTGCAATGTGCGAAAATTTAGAAGTTGGAAGCGGTTGATTGTCAAAATTAATACTTTAAGGTATAAAGTGCAAAAATATGATTATTTAGGGTGCAAAGTGCAATTAACCCAAAATTTTAATTGAAAAAAAATTTCAAATCAACTCAAAGTAGAAATTATTTAAAATTTACTTTTTAATTTGAATATATTTAAAATTAATTGATTTTAGCTTTAAAAAAAATACTCAAACAAATTAATAAATTTCAAATTCTTCTTTAAATCCTTCAATCCAAATATAGAATCATTCTGCTCCGATAAAATTTATGTTGATTATTAAATAATTACTAAGCATTCTAGTAATTATTCAAATAATAATAAGAAGCTCCTATCTAAAGAAACAAGACTCTTATTTTTAATAAAATCGATCACCTAATATAAATGATTTTCTTCAATTACTTATTGAACAACTATAACAAAGCCATTAATTATAAAAGGGTTAAAAGCAAAATGCCCCCCTCCAACTATTACATTAGTTGCAAAATACCCGTAAACAATTTTAATAGACATTTTGCACCCTTGACATGTGAATGTCAGCTATTTAAAATATCATTTTTGCTAAAAATTGACCATTTTACCCCAAGTACATTAGTTAAGTGAAATGCCATTTTCTTTTTTCCTTTATTTATTTTCTCTTTCTTGTTTTTCATTTTATTTTTTCTAATCCTTTTTCTCATTGTTAAAAAATTATATTACTTTTAATATTTTATTAATTATAATATCTAATTTTACACGCATCTTATGATTTAATTTTTAAACTAAAATATATTATAATAATATAATGTATATTTTATTGTAATACAAAATTTTCAATGAATTATTAATACTAAAATTAACGAATAAAAATGTACAAAAAAGATAGCCTAAAAAAGTCAAAGAATTTATTCTAAGTATATAACTAAAAATTGTGTTTGTAGAGTCATTCAATTGACATAATTGGCTAAATTTATTGTATCTTATATTAACCAGTTAAAATATTTTATTATTCTTTACTATTGTTATGCCATAAGTAAAATTTTTTACATGAATTCTCATTTTATAATTTATGTGTATATTAAGAGTAATTTTTTAAAAAAGTTTTTTGTTCTCGATACTTTATTTTTTTTAGTTAAGTTGGTTCATTGGTAATAGTATATCATTAATAAATACACAAATTATACATTGAAATAAAAAAATGTTGCTTGTAATATGAAGTATGTTTATTTTATAAATTAAATTATGTAGACACATAAAAATTAGAAATCATGTATGACTAAAATTAAAGTAGTCAAATTATTTAGTAGTATGGAGATTGTATGAACCCTTCTTAGCCATTATTTTTTTTTTTAAAAATTTGAGCATTTGCCTATTAAAATTAATGGGGTGCGCTTTGCAATTTTTGTGAAAGTTAAAAAGATATTTTGCTTTTAGTCCATAGGGCATTTTTGTTCAAATAATTTAAATATTAGAAAAATTATTTGTTAGTAGAAATTAGTTAGTAGGTACAAAATATCTATTAAATTTATTAAAAGGTATCTTACAACTTAAATGACACTTGAAAGAGAAATTGCTGTTACTTTTAATAAAATGATTGACTACCATAAATCTTATCCACTCCTTCCACTCATGGGAAGAAATCGGAAGGAAGTTTTTTCTTTTTTCTCATAAAAAAAAACGGAAGGAAGTTCTTTTCTCTCCTTTTCTTCTCATCCAAACAAAGTGTTAGTCATAAATCCAAATCCTCCAAAACCCTAACAACAAAATACCACTGACTGACATATCTTCCCCTCCTGAGTCTCTCTAACTCTCCACCGCCATCAAAAGCAATGTCAAAGACAGCATTTTTGGACGAGGAAACTGCAAAGAAAGTCATTCGTCAGGTTCCCTCTTGTTATATACAATACCCCTTTTAATCTCTTCAAATTTCCATCATAAGAAAAATTCAATCTTTTTTGTTTTTTCCTTAGTATATGATTTGTTTTGATTTTTTGATGAGTTAAAGTTTTGATTTTGAATTGGGATATATGAATTGCAGGTGGAGTTTTACTTCAGTGATAGTAATCTTCCAAGGGATTCTTTATTCTTAAACAAACCATCAATGATAGTGAAGATGGCAGTATCCTTGTCAATTTATGATTTTCATTTTGGCTTTTTTTTTGTTTGTAATTCTTATAATTTTAGCAAAAACTTCAATTTTTTTCCTCATTTAATCAGGTGGTCGGTCAGTTCTATTGCTAATGAGTAGATTTTAAGCTCCTGTAGGCTGTAGCATGTACATTACTGAGAATAAGGTCCAGTTTTGTAGTAGTACATACTGTCTTTAATATTGTTTTTTGTTAAAATATTTTAGAATGTGCACGAGGGGCGAATCCTTGTGCATTGCTTGCTCTACTCGTTGAATGTGTGGAATAAGTATCACAGAAAATGAGTAAAAAGATTCAGTTTTTTGGGTTGAGTGTGGATTCTAGTAACTTAACAGTGTTTACTTATTATGGCAACAGTTGTGTTTGATTGATAATTGGGGATATCTGTTGTGCTTGACTGAAAACTTAGTGGTCAGTTTGGCATTATTATGTTCGTTCTCTCATTGGAGGATGAGAGCTCATCTGGGCATAGGAGATGCAACTCCTGAAGATGTATCCAATGATACAGTACAGGCTGTGGCTGAAACTCTGAGGATTTCTTCTTTCCTTAAAGTTTCTGAAGATGGTGAGAATTTTACAATGCTTTGGCATTTCTCTTCTTCATGTTCATGGGATGTTCTTAGTTGGATAACAAATCAGGTCCATCTTGGTCTTTTTATTGTTGATCTCAGGACAGAAAGTTGGTAGGGTGACTGTACTGGCAAAGCCAGAGGAGGTTATAGAGCAGTTGGATGTCAGAACAGTTGCAGCTTCTCCACTGGAGTATGATGTGAAGATTGAAGATTTAGAGTCCTTCTTTGGCCAGTTTGCGAAGGTATTCTTTTATTGGGGATATAATAATAGCCTCCCTTTAGCTTTGTCTTAATTACAGGAAGTACCCTACTTGCTTGACATTTAGATTTATATTCATTAATGCTCTTTATTTTGTTAAAACTGTCTGCCTTGCCAATTACTGTTTTTGTCTCTGACAACTTTAAGGTGGATGATGTTTAAAAATGTGTTTCATACCAATATTCAAAAATTTTCAATTTGTAGATTAGATAAGTTTTCACATAATATGCATTATGTGCAGACATGCTCACACATTACCTCAGCTACCCCAGAAATAGATGCACATCCACTCAGAAGCACCATCAAGAGAATAATAAACACCTTATACACCTCTATATTTGTAACTGTTAAGGTGGAGAGGCAGGAAATGTTGGATTGACTTCTCTTCTTATTTATAAAGATGGTGGATAATTTACTCCTTTATGGGCAAATTTTACCCCAACATGTGCAAACCTCATAGGATGTCGTTGTGATTTGCTTCCAGACATTGATGCTTTTTTTTTCAGGAGAGGGAAAAGTTTCATCCTTAGCCAACCGTGTTTGTCATTTGTTGTTGAATTTAAAAATTCAATTTTTTCTCTGTACAAACATCCAAGTCAAAGTAACACTAGACCCAAGATGACCATTTCCAAAAGTACAGTGGTTTCATTTTTAGCCTACTAGAATCTTAAATTCTGACTAGCTTACTTTTGTTGCTTTTAGTTTGACAAACAGGTAGTGGCTGATTTTCTTTGCATCTTTTATGGCTATTTTTTTGCCAGGTTATTTAAGATATCTTTTGACAATATGAAAATTTTAACTGAGTTTTCTGATTTTCTTAACCCTGTCAGACAATCTAGTCAGTATCGAATTCAATATTATCTCGTTGAATTCAGATCTTTGGCACTTATTGATTAGTGATATTCCCAGTTATTTTCTTAGTTCTAAAGTATTTCTTGTTCAGGTGAATAGTGTAAGGCTGCCACGCCATGTTACTGATAGAAGATTATTTTGTGGCACTGCTCTGGTTGAGTTCTCATCAGAGGAAGATGCTGCAAAAGTTTTGGAGCAAAACTTGGTTTATGCTGGGATGGATTTAGAGTTAAAGCCGAAGTAAGCCATTGAATAGTTCAGAATTTTAGTGAAAGAATCTTTCTATAATTCATTTTTGTAAAACCATTTCCCGTATAATATTTTATTTGAGTTATCTTTTATATTTTGCCTGTTGTTTAAATGTCTTTTGTGTTTATCTTTTGTTGAAAAGAGTGGGGCACAATTGCTTTTTGAATATATGTGGTTGCTGATATTTCAAATGCATGAATTGCTTGTAGCCCTGCATTTTTTTGATAGAACCATGTGCCAAAGTCAAATATTTTCTTCTCAAATATTTTCTTCTCTTCTAATTTTGATGAGGAAGCTTATGCTAGTATTGACTGCCACCATGAAAATTCTGCTTCTAATTGCACATATGGAGTGGGCATGTAGTGCAATAATCAGTATTGTGTTATTTGTGGTTGGGGCAACCCGGAGGTGGGTCCTTTCCCAAATTGATTGCTTTTATTTTGGTTTTAATTATCATCTATGTAAAAAGGAGCTTAAAGGAAGGTGGGTGGGAAGAACCCTGCCATTGAAGTCTCATGCTGGTCACGAAGTTTCATATTGAATAGTAATACTTAATTGACTTCTTGATTTAGTTACACTGTCGGATTTTATATGCTTTGTGGGTCTTGTGGCTTGGTCCAACCTTTGTAACAAAAGTTTTTTAGATGAATCTTTTGGCAGTATATTTTTTGTCTTTCTTTTTTGGTGTTTAAAATTGAATCAGAATGTTTTCCTGTTCCAAGTTGTAGTAATTAATATGTTATGAATGGGTCACTTTTTCTACTTCACTCGTGCTTTTTAGTTTGATATCAATTGGTTTCTGTACAATATCTATGTTGTTGGTCAGTTCAATTTGTGGTCACTTTTTTCTCCATGTGGACACACCGACTCGAGGGGGTTGGGGGAGATTATTTTGCTTATCCATTAATCAAGTGAAACTTGTCAAATTTTTAATAGTGAATATGTCATTGGCATATTTACAACAGTATCTATCGTATATTTTATGTAATTGGTTACACTTTAAGTTCGTTCATTATTTTTTGATATGATACTTTTTCTCCTTAGACTTAATGTGTGTGCAACAACCTTTTTAGTCAGTTGTTCCCCATGTTCTTTATCTTTTCTTCACTTGATCCAGGAAGAACTTTGATGCGGAAAGAGCTAAGCAAGAAGAAGAAGCAGGGAAGTCTCGTCCTCAACTTGGTACAAATCGTAAAAACAATTCCAATGCTGAAGCAGAGTGAGTTAACATCTCAGTGTGGTCTTTTGTGGTTTCAGTATTTGAACATTTTGTACTTATAATCGATGGGTATGGTGTTGGCAGCTATCCCAGAGGCTTAATTGTTGCATTTAATCTCAAGAGCATGTCAGCTGAAGGTGCCACAGAACAAAATGGTAATCATGAGTCAGCTGCTAATGATGTCGGGACTTTAAAATCTGATGAAATTCCTCAAGGTAATACTGCACAGACAGAACAAGAAATTACTGAGGGGGGTGAAGAAAAGGGTGAAGAGAATGATGGTGTAGAGGCTGAACTCCAGAAATCTGATGGTGTGGAGAAATCTGGGACACTAAAGTTCAAAAGGATGAGCAAGGTTTAAGTGAACAAAAACCAACATTTGATTCATACAAGGACAACAAGGATGTTGTTTTACGTGAGGATCTAAAAAGTGCTTTTGGAAAATTTGGCACTGTTAAGGTATTTTCATATTCTTATGTAATGTAAATCTTTTTGGGGATTGTTGCATTTATTTTGCTTGTGTGACTTTTGCAATCATGTAGTTCTCTATCTTTGTCAGTTTTCTATTAATCTTCTGATCAACTTTTTACCCCAAGCAAGGAGGTTTTAATTTTTTCGTTGAGTTGCTTAACATAGTTGTAAATGAAAGAGCATTCCAGCTTTATACAATTTGGTTTCCATTAGGAAAGAAATTGAATCAAGCTGAAGATGAATAGTTTGGACTTTTATCAGTTAGGCTTGTTCAGAGTCGATAATGGATGATCTGGAAGTGAATTGGGATGTTCGGGTAAGCTGATATAGAGCTTGAATTTGAATAATATACAACTCATAATTTGTGATATACCCAGATATGAGTACATGTACAATATTTGTACAGGCTCTGTATCAAAACCTTTCAGATTATAGAAAAATGTATTCCAATGGATACCCAGTTGTTTCAGTTCTTTATTACCAATGATTATTGGTTTTTCTCCGGCCTATGCTACCTATCATTACTTTCTACCACTTTTTCTATCAGTTGAAAAACATTTTCCATTTGGAGGTCTTGTATTTATCGAAGTCGAATAAATCTGGGTCTGCTTATTTGTGCTCACAAGCTGTCTTTAGGTGCCCTCCAACTATCCCCAAAAAAAAGACTATTCTCATGTTTTTCTTATTTATGTTTTTGTAGTTTGTTGATTTCAAGATTGGATCAGATTCAGGATATATACGTTTTGAAGATGCAGGGGCAGTTCAGAAAGCACGTGCTGCTGCTGTTCTTACTGAGGAAGGTGGTTTGATTGTGAAAAATTACATTGCTACTTTAGATCCTGTGACTGGTATGTAGTGATGTGTTTGTCTGAATATATCACTAACATCATTACTGGATTTTCCTTCGATTATTATATCACATTCTTATATGATGTTACACTCTGATTGATTTTGATTAAGCCGCTTTTATATGCTGCTTGCTGCTTGATGAAGTTTTGAACTACTTGGGTGCCTAACCATTTAGTCCAAGTTTTCTTTATAATTTCCTTATTGTATATGCTTCTGTTATTATGGCACGAGAAATTAGTCCCGAGGAAAAGGTATGTAATTGACTAATTATTGGCTTCTATTCCCCTCCACTGGTTGCTACTAGGATTTTGACGGTCAAGCCAATCTTATTGTGGATGACTTCTTGATACTTATTTAAACACCCCCGGCCTTTTCTCTTTTTTTTTTATTTGGGTTTTATTTTTACCAAGCAGGACAAAAGGAAAACAATATTTCTGCTTATCTGTCATTTTACATGAGCAGGTGATGCTGAGAGGGAGTACTGGGGTCTACTCCGAAGCAACCAGGACAGACACCGGGGTAATGTGAAGGGGAATAGAGGAAGGTAGGCATTAGTGGTTACTGTCCTATTGCACTCTGTTACACACTCTAATTCCGGCAGTGCATATAAATCCTGTTCTTGGTGTAGTCTGCTCAAAGTAGCCTTTTTCTTACTTTACTGCAACATCACTAACTAGCTCAAGCATTCTTGCAATTGCTCTCCTCTTACATGTTTGAGTAGATTCGAACGAACAATTTTTCTTGCTTCGTGGTTATGGATATTTCTTTTCTTCTTTCCATGCCTCCTAAAGCTGTTCAATGCAACTCTTAATGTTAAACAGGGGAGGAAAGTACAACAGAGGTTGGAAACATACTCGTGGTCGAGAAAATGATACAGCTTGTCGCCCAAACAAGTTCCAAAAAGTTGGAGCATCGTGAGGTGCTGAAGACGTCATAATCTCTGCGAGCTTTTGCTCTACAACAGAGGACCAATTTTGTGCCACAGGGCTGCCTAGTGCCAACTTTTATGTTATGTTGTTGTCCCTATATATGTTGTGCCCAACAAACTAACCACTGAACAGTAATTAGTTTTGTTTCTCTTCCAATATTACCTAAATATTTCTCAGATTGTCTATTCTCCCTCTCCTTTCCCTTTGTTGGTCGTCGCTGCCCCTTTTCCTGTGTATATTGCAACTATAATGAAAAGGACAGTAAACAAAACAGGTAAGACAAAAGCAAATGACAAAAAACAGATGCTCATTGTTATTTTTTTTTTTTCATTATTCCTGAATAATATTTTGCAATCGTTCTTCAAAAACATTTTCTAACAACATTTTAGCATACTTATATTATAACTTAAAAAATTGTTACAATATTTATTTTAAATAATATTTATTCGACAAGGAGTTGTTGTCCCACTTATTTTAGAACATTAATTGTATATGTTGAGAAAATTTCCTTTGGCTATTCATATTTTGAGTTCATGACAAGGCATGTGCTTCGATCAAACTGTTTGAAAGTTGTTTATAATTTTTTTTGAAATAGAAATTTTTTAAAAGAATATGTTTTTACTTTTCATTTTCTTGTTTTTATTTAGATAAATTTAAAATTATTTTCAAAAGCAACGCTGCACGTATCAGATAAAAGTGTTTTTTTTATCCAATTTATAAGGAAAGCAACTTATCTTTTCATAAGCAGTTGAAAGACTTGACTGCAAATAAATTTTTTTATTAATTACACTTTACCCCTTAAATCTACAACCTAGTTGTAGTTTTTTTCCTGAACCAAGTAATGTATACTTTATCCCTCTAAAAGTGTTCACACACATAAATTATTGTAAAATGCTAATTTAGATATTTGTTTACAGCAACAAAATTTTCTTTCAAAAAATTTGTAGGTAAAGTTTCTTTCCATTTATTTATTTTTTTTTTATGTCATGACCATAAGAAAATTTCATGAATTATTATATTTTTCTTAATCAGCATATACAATACTTCCTCCATCTAATAAAATATACAAAAAAATGCAAATTTTTACAACTACTTTTGTTTATGTTAGTTTTCTAAAGAATAATCATGTTAAATATAAAATCAGTAAGTAAAAAATCTTATATTTTATAAAATAAGCAACTTAGTACATTTAATCAATAAATTTTTCTAACTATTTTTTTTAGTGGAAAAAATTTTAATGCCTACAATTTACATTTGGTGACTGCAATGCTTTTTTTCCATCTATTGGTATTAAAGTCTTTTCATTAAAAAATAGCTTGAAAATTTGCTAATTTTCAACTGATTTGAGTAATATATCAAAAATTATGGTATGGGGTACTAAAATTTTAAAATTAATAGTTTAGGGGCAAATTCATATAAGTGATCGTTTAAGGTGTATAATGCAATTAACCACTTCTTTTATTAGGTTTAAGAAAGCTGGAGGAGTATTTGTGAGACCAAAAGCCATCACTTTAAACTCATACAGTAATTCTTGAGTTTAACAAGTTGTTTTATGATATTCACCTCTCTAATCCTACTTTGATGATAACATGCCATCAAATCAATTTTTGTGAAGAATTTTGCCCCGAGTGGTTCATCTACCGAGTACAACTCGTCAATGAGTCGCATAGGAAATTTGTCCTCAACTCATTGAATTGTGTCAACACGAAATCTCCAGCTTGTATCTTTTTTTCTCAACTAAAACTACTAGGTAAGCAAATGGAATGTTTCCACTTCAACCTTTTGAACATAAGGACAACTATATGGTCTTACATTGAATAGTTTTGCTCCTTCTTTGAGGGGAATTTGATGGTCATGGGATATTGATGAAGGCAAGCCACTTGATTCTTCAAACACATTTGTCATTCTTCCATCACTCCTACAATGTCACAAGAAATTTCACGTTCAACATTACATTTCCCAGCAACGAAAGAGAGTTGAACTGTTATTCGATACAGCTGTTTCTTCAATCATTTTATGATCCTACTACCCTCAATAGATTTCAACTGAGGCTCCTCCTCTCCTTTCCCACTAAAAGTCACTTCACTATAATCTTGCCTGAAGCTGAATGGGCCACTACTTCTCTAGCTAGTTCATTCCCAACACCATATCATTACCCCGTAACTATCAAGGTCCTAATAGGATATTAAAAGTCATGACTCTATATTTTTCAGATTAAGTGTTTGCATCTCCCTATGATACCAGTTTCTCCCTATTGCTGACATACACTTGCGTAGCTTTGGTTGGTATCACTATGACCTTCCATCTTCACTCCTTTATCAAGCATTTATCTATGAAACTATGAGCACTTTCATTGTCAATCAGGATAGTCTTAGAGATGAGTTTGCCTTTGATCCTCTCACTGGCTCTATTGGTCTTATGCCTCGCTCCCCCAGTCAAGGCATGCAATGAAATCTGCATGAATTTACTTGTATTCTTCTCCTCATTATAGTTACAACACGCCTCCTCTTCCTATTCTTCCTCTATCTCAATTTCCTCTCATTCCTGAGCCAAAATAAATATATATGTGTCTGAAAGTGTGAGCTTTATCACATTTAAAATATAACCCGCCTCTAATTTTTCTCAGCAATTTCACAAGGTGTATTTTTTTTGAAGTTATTAGGAAGCTATGTAGCAGATGGCTTGGATGGGGCTCTTGGTTAAATTGATGAATTCGGAAAGATTCTTTTGACTCTTGTTTGAAAATTAAAGGCGATTAAGGCTTTTTTGAAGTGATGGTTACCATTTGGTAAATGAATTGGTTTTGACAATGATTTTCTGGCTAGTGTTGGTTGTGTTTTGTGTATTTTTGTAGGCGTTTGATGACAATAACAATCTTTTTCTGCAATCTTGCAGTTTTCATGGTATCAAGTAGGGTCTATGGTTTCACCAATTTTACTGCATTCTCTCTCTTCATTAAAGCCTCATGAACAATGAAATATAATACATTTGTTGTATTAGAAATAAAGAGTGCATAACCAGAGCTTTTAGATTTTTGAATCTCTCTTGGTAGTTGGTACTACTCTACTATCCCTGTCTATTATCTTACTAAATTCCTCTCTTGCTTCCTCAGGTGCTCCGTCCCCAAATGTACTATTGTAATGAATTCAACCTACTCAATATACGAATCTTCGTGATAAAAAATTTATTCGAATTTAATATATTAATAATTAAGTCAAATTTGAGAATAATTTAATATTAATTAATTTTTATATTTGATTTAAATTTAATTCGATAAGTTAAAAATTTAAATTTACATGTAAAATTTCAAACTACTCAAAACTCGATAAAAGTTTGTTTGAACTTGACTTGTTAAATGTAAATTTTTTATAGTTAAAATTTGTTTCGCCAAAATTAACCTTTTTTAAGTAACTAAAATGGGTGTTGAAGTGGTCAATTGATAAATTATTGTAGCCATGCACAAATTAAAATATGATTGTAACAATTTGTCAACAACAAAAAAAGGGAAAAAATGAATATAATTGACGTGCTTGGAAGTAGTCAAGCGAGACCACTCCATCATTACGTCAAAATTGAGAATATGGTAGTAAAAGTAGGAAAAAAAAATGCAAATCCATTTAATTCGTGAGTTTTACAATAAATTGCTTGATGATATATACATACAAGTTTGAAAACATATATATAGTATGTATATATATATATATATGTATGTATGTATGTATGTATAAAGGTAAATTGTGACTTCAACTGACATGGAGTATTGGGCAAGCAAAGTATATTTTCAAACTTGTATATAAAGGCACAAAGAGCACAAAAGTGGAAAAAAAATAAAAGAAAAGAGGGAGAGCATCTATAACCAATACATGAGGAGAGCAGCAAAAAACTTTTCTAGAGGCAATAATATCAGTATGAAAGGAAGAAGGTGATCAAGTAATTATACTAAAGGTAAAAATAGGTATGTACCCCTTTTTTTTTAAAAAAAAATTCTTTTCCTCCACAAGTTTGATATTTTGTTCTTTGGTTTGTTTTCACTCGTTGGCTCTCTAATTGGGTTCAAACTTTCGTTATTATTTTTTAGCTACTTAAAGAAGATTAGAGTTTGTTTGCATTTGTTTCCTATGAAACAAGGAAACTAAAATCACTTAACTCCTAATATTTCTTAACAAAAATATATTTTTTGTTACGTTATTATACAGTTATGTACCTTATCAGTAGAAAGGCCAACACATAATTTGAATTTGTGACTTAGATGGTCACTGATAAATTTGTTATTTCTCTGACCCATAATTGTTGATAATATTGAATGGAATTGGAAATCAGACCTTAAATACAAGTCTACTTTTAATCCCATTCTAGTAACCTCGTGTACTGTATATGTATTTCTCTCTCTCTCTCTATATATATATTAATTTCCTTATATAAGTGTCTTGTTTTTTAGAAGGACATACTGCAAGGCACAATATCAAATTAAAAATAATTGGTCTTAGCACCCATTTGTGCCGAGCATATCTCTTTCTGATCCAAAAATTACTGTTTAAGGCATTAAATTAATTAATTAGTCCTGGAACCCAAAAAATTGCAATTTAAAGCATTAAATTAATTAATTAGTCTTGGAACCTGAAAATTATCTTTTAAGGCCTTTAATTAATTAATTGGCCTTGGACTCCAAAAATTGCCGTTTAAGGCATTAAATTAATTAATGTATGCTGGCCTTGAAATCCAAAAATTGTCATTTAAGGAATTAAATTAATTAATTGGCCTTAGAACCCAAAAATTGCCGTTTGAGGTATTAAATTAATTAATTAGCCCTGGAGTCCAAAAAATTACTTGTTTAAGGCATTAAATTAATTAATTAGCTTTAGTGCCTAAAATTTGCCTTTTAAAGCATTAAAATAAATTAATTGACCTTAATGTCTAAATTTTCCTTTTAAGGCATTAATTTAAATTAAATGATTTTGGTGCCAAAATTACTTTCTAAGGTTATCAATCAAAATTAATTGTCATTGGCACTCGTGTTCATATTGCTATTTACGGTAATAAAAAAGACACGAATGAAATTAGAACTTGTGTCCATTTTGTCTTCCGAGGCATCACAAAACATTAAATAAAATAGTTTGATAAGTCTCTGAACTTGTCCAATTTTTTTTCCTTTAATAGCTAAATTCCAATTAAATGTCAATTATCTTAAATGGCTGAAAAGATTTGACATTGCTTTCATAGTTCGTCTATAACTACATGTGGTTTGATTCTAATCTAAATACTTAGGAAACTCCTCAAAAGGGTTCAGTCACAAGAATTACAAAATACATTATTTGGTGAAGTTTTTTTATCAACTAAAATTTCACTAAATTAAAAATTGGGTCAAATTTAAGTAACTTGTCAAAATTTCAAATGGGTAAATTAATTTATTTTTCCATTAAATTTCAAATAAATATTCCAAATACAAGTAAATTTTGTCTCACACAAACTATGTAAGATTTGATCCTGGTAATGGGTATGTAGTCAACCTAAGTATATTACTTAGGTACAACCAAAAATAAATATTATATAAATTCCCTCTATTCTTGTTTATTTAATTGGAAGTAAAATTAATTAATTGACATCAGAATCAAAAGGTGTTTTTTTAAAATTAAAAAATATAATCAAGAGATTTAATAACTTAAATGGGTCTGACTCACACAAATAAAAACTTGTGCTAGCAAAATTGTATGAGTGCGATCCAAGGCACCATTCAAGTTGGGCAAGAATTTAACTTGTAATAAAAATATTAAATTTTTGCCTAACATAGTTTTTGGCATGCCTGGTAGGACCTATTCTCCTTTTCATCTCTAATTGTTGAATTAATTAATTTTATTGTGTTGTCTTGAAGTTTAAAATGGTACCAAAGATCGTGATTCATTTAAATGAGCTTCCAAGTACCAAATGCGGAAGGGGACAAGGATCGAAGAAGGACGACTACATGGTGACATTCACAATGGACCGCCTAAAGATTCTCTGGAATTGAACACGTCCTAGTTTGCTTTGTTGGCAACTGCAAAGGTTACAAAGTAAAAAAGAAGTCCGCTCCGACTGCCAAAGTCCCGAGAGGGAAAAAGAAGGTTGTCCTGACTGCAAAGGTTACAGAAGTAAAAAAGAAGCCTGCTCTGACTACAAAGGCCCTGAGGGAGCAAAGCAGGTCGTCCTTGCTACTGTGACTACAAGCAGACAAAAGATGCTCACCCTCGTTGTCACGGGGCAAAAGGATTTCTCATTCCGACCACGAAAGTCGAAAGGAACAAAAGAAACTTATCCCACTTGTGACTATTGATATTGCAAGGGGGCGGGAAGAAAGTGCTCCAACTATTTAATCTACAAAGGGGAAAGCTAGAAGTGCTCCAAGGATGATTTCATTCAAGGAGTATCCAACAATTACTCCAATCTTAAGGTCATTTAATAGGCAAAACAAGACTTGTCCGAATGCAAACGCTCGTGTTGAACAAGTTAAATGACTCCAATAGAGGGTGTGAACCCTGTTCATACGTGATTTTCCAAGTCTAGTGCTGTCAACACCTGCAAAGACCATGTTGCCGTTAACATTGTTGATGGAGTCAATCTCAAATGACATTCACTGCGGTTGCCTATCATGACTAGCTTACTGACCGAGATAGCGCGCCAGCACCAAAAAAGCTAGATGATGGCACGGCTGAAGTTTAAGATCTTCTGAAGGAGAGAGAGATCCGCTCCACCTTATCTATAGAAGCAGTCAACTGATGTTTTGAACGAATTAGCTCCTTGGTACCGCAGTGAATGTCATTACAGTGATGGTGAATAGCCTTTTTCTAAGCATTAACTGCGCCTATAACGAGCCTATAAATAAAGGTGCCAACTCGAGTCAAAGTTATCCAGTCTGAGCCCCGACTGAGGCAAGGGAAGGTCGGTCTACTTATTCCTTATTTGATAGAACAAAATTCTTCGTTTTCATTCGGACAAGACGCATTTAATATGCCATGAAGTCCTCTTCCTCGGAAGGATTATCCGTATAGTATATAATATAAATGAGTGTATCCTATACTTATTAAAGTAATTTTATTTAGCAAAAGGAACTTTCATATTTTTTTTTTTTTTAATTTCAAAATTTTAAAGAATGCATTTATGTAATGTCTAATTTAATGGTATTATATACTTTCTTTTACTTAGAAATAAATTATCAACCAAAGTAACTTTATTCTTCAAGAATATGTATTTAAAATAAATTCACTTTAGCATATTGGAGAAAATCAGAAAAACAATTTAGATATCTATTTTAAATTTTCAATATAAAGATGAAACGGGTTCATAATTAAATTTAATATATCATATTTAAATAAAAATTTGATCAAATAAGTAAAAGTTATAGATGATAATAAAGAAACGAGATTGTTCATAACCATATTATATATAAGCATTTGCATATATAAGCACTTGCATAAGTGTACATATGTGTAGATATACTCACTCACATCAAAATGTTTGACAAATTATAACCATACAGCATTACTAATTTGTTTATACTTACGCAAGTTATTAAATGATGACATTTTCAACATTAATTTTTTAATTTTAGCCCAAATACAATTAATAGACTATTATGAACCATATATACAACGTATTGTATAATAACTATATGAACCATTTAAACCGACTCAACCTAATGCAAACACAATAGACGATTTTTAGCATAAAAAGTTTAATTTTAATTTGAAACTTTGAAAATCATTGTAAAAAATGTACTTCACAAAAAATGCCCTTAAAAACAATTTAAACCGAACCGTGAAACCCCAAAATGTCAAATTTATTATGTCTAGATAATAAGATTTAACTAACTCACATTTTTACTCCACAAATTTATAATTATTAACTTGTTTTCATTAATGAGGAAAAAAGCAATTGAATAAATGAGACCTTTTATATCTGCTGCATCTACTGTCGCAATCTAGTAGCATGTCCATGAATATTAGGTTATAAAACGAAATTTGAAGGATGCAAGACAACTTCAAAAGACGACTTCAAAAGAACTCCTTGAAGGATGAAAGACGACTTCAAAAGAGATAAAGAACTCTTTTGGTTTAAATAAATATACTGTGCGCTGATTTGAGTTTACA
The DNA here is from genome assembly GCA_025175665.1 of Cinchona pubescens. Lineage (NCBI taxonomy): Eukaryota > Viridiplantae > Streptophyta > Magnoliopsida > Gentianales > Rubiaceae > Cinchona > Cinchona pubescens. The sequence goes on from JANKKI010000368.1 coordinate 91,008, forward strand.
TAGACGTACAAAATATGCAGACAAATTGCAAAGTACAGTGGCAAGGCAACTTTGACCAACCTGGCTAAATTGATTTCCATTTTTGACCAATAAAACCAAACGTACAATCCAAATACGTTGTAGCTGAGATAGGTCACGAGCCATCTACAATAAGTGCCTCGAATTAGAAAAGAATCTTGTAGTAGTATAGTTGTGAAGTTATCATTCTTCAGCGCATAATGTTTGTGGTTCTAGGTAGTGCCGTACTTTAGTGTAATTCTTTCTATTCGGTAGCTTGAACTTCACTTTTGTTCTTTATCCAATGAGCATTTGTCCTTAGAGTTTGCCATTCTCAAATCCACGAGTTAATTCCACTGCTTGCGGAGCAGTGCCAAGGGTCCAAAGCAAATCACTCTGTATCCTAAAAGCTCAAGTCATGTTATTCCTTGTTCGGACTCTATCTATTATCATTTGCCTGCCAGACAAATCTTCAGCATAACCAACAACCTGCAGTTAAACATGCAGAACATAATAAGCTTCTTCAATGAACAAACTGGGGCAACAAATCAGCCGAAAGTGCAAGATCAGCATAGATAAGCCAAAAGCTGAAATATGCTACACAATTCTCGGCCACAGCTCTATGACTTTCTTTGAGGTCGTGATGCACATCTTAAAAGAAGAACCTGAGACTCTGTTTGTGTATCTGTAAAGCAATCATAATCGCTTGTTTCTGACATCTTCCTGAGGATTATAGGTATCATTCTTTGTTTCAAACCTGAAACAAAAGATCAAAGATTTTAGTGCACATCCATACTCCTCTGTAATTCATCCTAGGAAGAATGGCTATGTTACATTGTTCATTATTCTTCAAATAGTATTATGCAATTACCAATCACTTCTTTACATGTTTATCAATTACACTTTTATTTCACATTCATCAAATCTCAAAACTTGATAAAGTACTTATATTTTTCAAATAATATCCTGAATAATAGCCTACCCTACTTGGTGGGACTGAGGTTTGCTTTTGTTTTGTTTAATATCCTGAATAATAGATGTCCAAATGGAGCCATATGTTTATAGTACTGACAAGTCGGAGTTCCACAGTATTGACTGGCCTAAACTAAATAATAAATATACCATATTTAAGACAAAGAATGTATAAATTTAGGCTCTGATAATGTAGCTAAAACAATATCCAAGACTTTGGGTTCCAAAGACAATTTTTTTATTGAAAGGAGCACTAGACCACCAAAGAAAGGCAAAAGAAAAGTTTTTGTTAAATCAAGTTCAATTTCACAAGTCTTGATAGGTATCACAAGGTCCAATAATCCATTCACAAACCAGAATAACACCCAGTTGTGGTCTGGCCCACACACTCCTAGTTTAAAAATACTAAAAGTCAAAAGTAATACCTATTAAGGGAGCTTTCCACATTCATTATGTAGATAACTGACTCCAAATTCTCAGATATATGCCAAGCACAATACATCATAAGAGGGGGAATGCTTCATATGAATAAACTAATCTTGAGAAGGATAAAACTTGAAACATAGTTGCCAGTGAAACAAGCATCCGCATGTGTAGAAAACCAATAATGATCATGCCAACCAAGGTGACATCAAATGTTAATAGACTTCCCAAGAAATATACATGCCTGAATGTTGAACCAAACATGTATTACATACACAAATTGCTTTCACTTAAACACATTGTAAAAGCCCTGCTTAATCTTTCAGAATTTCATAATAAAGGAAACTGAAACTTTAAAAAGAACATTGAAGAAGACAGTTCTTTTCTTGTATGCTATACAGAGAAAGCAAGACAGAAGGCAAACATAAATTTTGGATAAATCATCTTCTATAAAGAATATTAAATGGGTAAAAATCGTAACACCCCAAGCTAAGGTGGTGTAATAATTTTTTGGAATCTAAACTACAAGCCCAAAAATGTTTAAACCAAGTTAACAAGCTATATATATATAGACACACAAACTCACACACACAATTCCTTTCATCCCACCAATGTTGGAGTTTCACATTCAGCCCTTAAGGCTTTTGTGTTTTGCAAAGCCAATCCAAATTCGAACCACACTGGATTGCGACTCTAGAGGTGGTCGTATGAGCTCTAGAGGTGGCTCCAGGCCTCACTTCATCGTGCAGTTAGCCTCGTACAGCACTTAGATTTCGAGCATTCCTGTCGCAGCCCAACAACCCGTACGGAAAGCACACAAGGTTTCCTTAGAACTAATAGTAACACCACAGGCTGGCCCATAACTTTTGAACTTAAATTACTGGCCAAAAATTCTTAAATCAAATTAGAAGTAGCCCATGACTCAGGATCTTATATATCAATCCTATCATTTTCACCAACCGATGTTATGAGACCCCAAAATGTCCGACATGGGTGGGATGAAAGGCATTGCTTTAATATATAATATCCTATCTATGGGATACAAATAACTTGGCTTAAACATTTTGTGCCAATAACATGTCTAAAAGTTATTGGGCCAGCCTAATCCTGGGGCATTATAATTGGTATTAAAACGAAATTCGAGTGGTCTCTCCACAGAGTAAGATTGGGATAGTGGTATTTGACCGTGCTATGCAAAGGAGTGTATTTAAATGCTGTGTAGGGGTTAACCAACTAAGGGAGGGAGCCATCTCTAGAGCTCGTATGAGCCTCTTCTGCTATAAGAATCCTCACAAGCACACCAATAGAGGAATGGGAGCCATCTCTGGAGCTCATACAAGCTACATCTAGAGTCCTACACAATTAAATACGGTCCGGATTGGGCTCGCAAGGACCCCAAGACTTTAAGAGGGGTGAATGTGAGACCCCAAAAGGTTCCATATTGATTGGGGATAATGGATAGAGCCTACTAATAACTAGATTTCAGCATTTGGGCCAATAATTTAGGTCCAAAAGTTATTGGGCCAACTCAAGCATAAAAAAATAACATCATAGACAAGTTAAGACAATAGAAATAAGTGGTGACAATGTCTGGCAGAGGAATTGCAGACACAAATCGTCCTCATCGGAGGACTAGGATTAAACTCAAGGGCTTAATCTAACAATCATATTGCCTGAATAATAGTAACCAGAACTCAAAGAGGTCATAGGGTGGATCATAATTTTAAGATGTATGTCATCTAATATAAATCCCACACACCATATAAACAGGTAAACCAATATACAGAGAAAAAAAATTCTAACTGATAGGGACACTAGAATTAAAATGAATTCACTTATCAGAGTAAACAATTAGTTTAAATATTGCAACTTCAGGGGAAAAAAGTGCCAAAGAGGAAAAAAATAAAGAAAGTACTTTGTGTTCAGTCTAGAGAATTATCCAACTGGTTGAAAGTTTAAAGAGCAAAGATTGCACATCATTCGCCTATGCCAGACAAAGTGCTTGTGACTGAGTTTACAAAGAGTATTTCATACCCAGAGAGGGAAAGGGGACAGAATTATTTTGCCTGATTGCTTTCGTCAGTTTTCTCAGATTTATATCTCAAAGAACTTTATAAACGTATGATTTTGCTCCCAAGCAAAATAAAATATCAGTTATTAAGTTTCTTGTCCACTTCGTTCTCCCCCGAAATTCAAACACTGGAAATGCTTTGCTTAAACTTATATTTCTTTTTTCCCTGATAAAGTGAATGATCCAAATAGAAACAAAATTATAAGCAAATTGTTAGTCAGACAGGAAGAAAAATGAACAAAAGCAACATGATTCCATCTGATGGTTATAAAATGATTAAGATGCAAGAAAGAAATGAATAACGTGATATCTTATGCTAAATGACAAGGTAACCTGTTTATCCAGTGCTTGGGCAATCCAAGAGCAGACTGAGGCTCTCCATGATCTTGACCAAGGACAGTACAATCAGATGTAAAAAGCTGATCCAAAATTAAGGAATGAAACTTTGCAGATGTAACTTATGTAGCATATGAATTAACCAAAAACAGAAGAATTCAAGGATACACTTCTATTACACCCACTTCTAGCAGGAGACTTTTAATCATGGATTTGATATCACAGTACAGGAAAACGATTAGTCCAGACTCCAACAACAAGATCCTATCCTTTAATGCAGAAGAAAGGCATAGTCTTACCTTACTTGTCTGTTCCAACAAATCCTCAATAGCAGTAGCTACATCAGGAACCATATTGGTAACTTCCCTAGCATTTTCTGTCACATCATTTCTCTTCCATGGGACTTAACCAACAGATAGTATTGATTTTATTTGATTCAGACAGAACAATTTGTCTTATCAGCCTCAAAAATCCTTGCCTTTTTAGTGCAACTAATTGAGTAATTCACCTCTTTGATTTTGGTAGTAAAGCCTTCAGCTTCTACATTTTGGGGTTCTTGAGACTGGCTGGGAAGTTGAGATGCATCATCCCCAGTTACCATCCGAACAGCTTGGGTAGGATACTGGGTCATAGTACAGGACCCTGCTTCTTGGTCTTGGGAAGTCACTTCCTTTGGAAGAAAAGGACCTGGAGCAACAACCTTGTTCTGTCCAACCCAAGCATATGACGTATGCATATTGTTAAAAACATCGAACATGTGACAAGCAGAAACAAGAATGCAGAGAATGAATGTATGCAAGTGTGTGTGTGTGTGAGAGAGAGAGAGAGAGAGAGAGAGAGAGAGACCAACCTGCTTGACACACTCATAAATCCACTCAGAAGTAACTGGCGTGTATCCCCCATTTACAAGCAGCCTCATATTTAGGACCACTGGTGAATTTACATAACAAATGGGTGACTTTCTTAGTCAATTTTTCAAAAAATCGAACTCCAAGAATAAAGCACAAATTTCTCAGCAGCAGCCTTTCTTTCTCATCATATTGTGAAACGCAGAAGCGGAAGCTTTTAAACCCCAAAAAAGGAACTTGGCATCTAAGTGGAGAATATAGGATGTGACTGCTGACATCCAGTAAGCGCCCATCCTTCAATAGAAAAGTTCACACCACATTAGCAGAAATATATTTTTTTTATATATAATTGTATATTTTGAAAAGCTAGATTTTGTTTTTCAAAGGTGTCATGCAGACATTCATAATTTAAGAATTAACAATTTCCTTTAATTATTATTTTTTTTTTCCTGTGATTGCCATTGATCGGTTTGAATTTTGATAAGGGTTCTTTTTTTTGGGTGGGTGGTTACTATGGGTTTGGAGTTTGATAAGGCTAGAGCCAATTTATTAGAATATGACAGTTTTTAAAATTTACTGCACAAATATGGCTGTTTTTTGGGTTATTTTGGAACTCTGACTGTCGCACTTTAAAAGTACGTAATCAACTTTGATCCCAATTTTTTTTGATTTCGCATTTTCAAAGTGCAAAATTCAAATTTTTTTCCAAAAAAAAAAAATTTCGGTGATTTCGCACTTTTAAAGTGCAAAATTTCCCTATTAAAAATTAAAAAAAAAAAAAAATTGGGAACAATAACACTTTGCCTCCCTGCACTATATGGGTAATTACACTTTGCTCCCCTAAACTATAAAAATATACAGTTTGCCCCCAAATAACACTAGTTATTCATCTATTACCAATATTAAAATTATTAAGATAATATAGTTAAATGACTAAAATATCCTTTGTACTATATTTTGATTTTTATATATTTAAATTTTGATAGTGATGTGATAATTACTTAAAAATAAGTAAAAATAAAATATATAATATTTCAATGTAATCTATATCAATGTATTTCTTGGTCAAATTTTTAAATTTTTTAGATTTCATTTTATATTATTTCGAATTCGAATATTTAACTCCAATCTATGTGTTGACATTGAAGATAATCATCATTTCTCTACTGTATTAGCCATATTGTAGTGTTTGATTACATAATTTGGTTTACATGTATTTTTAAAGTGTAGGAGGATTATTTTACAATTTAAAAAAAAAATAAATAAAGCAAAGTATGAAATTTATTGATTTCGCACTTGCAAATTGAGAAATCTAATATATATATATATATATTTAATTTTTTGCTTTATATTCATCTTGTTTGGATTTCGCATTCATTTATAAATTATTCTATCCCTGTAGTTAAACGTTCATAATTTGTTTTAGCAATTTCAATTCTGTTTTGTCCGTGTTTCATAAGACAATTCCTATTGCGCCTTTGGAAGATTTGGAGTTTGATAAAGCTAGTCTTTTTTTTTTTTAAATTTTTTTTAATGGATTTGGAGTTTGATAAGGCTAGTTGATGCTGTACTGAAACAATATTCAGTGGTTCAAAAAGTGTCATGTAAACATTCATAATTTGTTGTATACGAATGTTAATATAAAATTACAAGCAAATGTTGCTGACAGTTTTTAACATAACACCCCTAATGATCTCAAATCAATAAAATGAGAATTAGGAAAAAAAAGCTTTAAAATTGAATTCTAATTCCAATCATTTACTAGCTGTTTCCCTTTCTGAATTATTTTGGCATAAAATATTCAGAAGGAAGAGTCGAAAGAGCATTAGTTAACAAGGATCTGGTTATAAACTTACAGTTTGAAACATACACGAAAGTCACACCATATTAATTATCCAATATTTTTAGAAAAAATGATTTATAAAGTTATAAATTTATAACTATTGTTTTTTAATACATTAATTCACATGATGTGATAATATTAAACCATTAATTTTCTAATTTAGATATTCAATCAAATTTCATTTATTTTTTTTGAATCTAGTAATAAATTGATGCACTGTTGTTTTAAACCCTTGTTGTTGATTCTAATTTAACCATTATTTTTATAATATTTAACTGGGAAAGAACAAAGGAAATACATGATGCACCTGGTTTACGTCTAAGTGAAATCAGTATAATTACATAGATAATACTATCTCATAATTATATGAAAAATTTTACAATTTCTTTTAAGAAATTATTTTTTGTGATTTAAGGAAGGAATTATACAGTACAACATTATATATTTTAAAAACTTATACTATACAAATTTTTAAAGTCAAGAAAATGATTCCCTCAACGAGACTGTAAAATTCTCATATATCATATATGTAATTGCAAGTAAATCACACCAACTACCAATAAAACCGTAATTTGAATAGTGAGTGGGGTCTTAGATTGGAATGCCAGACATCATAGTACTCTTGATTAACAAGTTCCAAATTGCTGAATGAGTATCTAAGTGATCGTCAAATTTGACCACGGAATTGAACTGGCCAGAGCTGGAGCTAATTGCCTAATTCTCACCAACTAATGGTATGAAATCATCCTCTTTGAAAATTTTAAAATGCTTGAAAATATCACCTAACAACCATTCTAGATGAAAATTGAAGTGCAATAACAGTAATACGGTTCATGTAATAAGAAAACAAAGAATATTTCATTTATGTACCACTTTGCCCAAAAAATAAAATTAAAAAAAAGTAACAAAAATAAAACATCAGTCCCCTTACTTTAAATAAATTTTGTACTGCAATTTCTTTTCTTTTTTAAAAAAAAAAAAACTTTCTGTCTCTTATACCATCTCTTTTTAAAAAAAATATCTTATTATTTAAACTACATTTTATCGTCTTTCCTACTAGATATTAATTTCTGGTGATGATTCTAACAAAATAGAAAACGTTTGCACTGCCCAAAATCTAATTTGCTTAACAAAGTCATATGACGTGCGGTGCTTAGGTTTTTATTTTTTATTTTATATTTTATTCAGGAGTGTAGTTCAATTGCATTTACGCGGAGTCCCTGCATCCCACTCTTAATTACTAGTTGCTCATCTCATTGACTCAAAAACTCCCCTAACCTATGCATAAAAATTAAACTAAATTTCTGCGAAGTTACACAATATCGTAAAAGAATAATTTTGTTAATTTTAAAATTTTGTATAAATAATCACAAATTTATAAAATATATAATATTATATAGTATAATTTTTACAATCACATCAGGATAATTTAAAATGTAAGATTTTTCTTAAATTTTTTAGTAACAAATAATTTGCTTGTTCTCAGTAAGCCATCAAGGTGTGCATTCTTTCATGTATCAAAGTTCATGTATATCTAGACACAATAAATAGATTATATATTTATTGTGTTTATTAAACACATGTACTTTAGTTCGTATAATTCAAATTCCATCAATTACAAACTCTCCTCTCTAATCTTTGACAACTAAAAAAAAAAAAAAAAACCAGGTTTCATGCCATTCCCAAGTGAATCTAGACACAACATGTGATGTAACATACATTTGTTGTGTTTAGGCACACATGAACCTTAGTTTATATAAGAAAATAGCATCCACTAATCATAAGATCCACAATTTCTTCTCACGAGTATTTGACAAGTAAAAAACAGAAATTGGAAAACATGTCATAGGAAAATGCCCTGGGCCTGAGGAGTGGTCCAAGGGAGGGTACTATGATGAACATTACAGGCAGACCAGAGGGATCTCTGTCATTTTATATCAATCTTGAACTTCAGCTACCAGAAAATTAGAAATAAATGTAAATGAATCACCTCTAAGTGGCCTAAAGTATCCCAAATAAATAGAAGCTAATGTTTCACTAGAATTAGGTTTAATCAAAACAGAAATTTAATTTAACTTGTCGCCTTCAAAGGAATTTATAAATATCACTAATGAAGATTTTGAGAGGAAGCAAAGGAAAGAGATAAAATAACCATTAATTTACGTACCATTAAAGAAGAACGAATCCAGTGACTTGACACATATTTAGTTGAGGAAAAATCAGTGTCAGATGGCAGAACACCATGACACTCAACAATGAAGTGTACATTTTGCTTCAACCTGATTATCCACAACTTCTCCTCCCCCTTGATTAACCCATTCAACAATTTCAGCCCTCTGGAAAACAAATAATAGAATAGAGTAAAAAAATGGACTAAAAAAGAGAATATTCTGATTTGAGATCATTAATATGTTAATTTAAAATGTGCCAGCAGAATGTTTGCTTGATTTCAAGATTTTTTTTTACTCTAGTTGAATTTTCAACCTAACCATACATTTTAACCACGAAAAAATCATCAAAAGCCTGTTCTGCCTTATGTGGACCTACATCATCCAATTTACCGACCTCTTAAAGGTGCAGCATTCATTATTATTTCCCCAGAATGCATAATACCAACTGTAGGTATCAACTCTAGCATATTAATCACTAATAAGTTTGGTGCTTGCCATTGGCAGTTTAGTTTTATGAGATGACAGAAAATTTGCTGCCATTTTGACTTAAACACTCAAGTATCACAAAGAAATTAGTCTTCACCACTAGATGGTCAACAATATTCAAAAAGTTCGAGAACCTTGTAAAAACATCCTCATTCTAAAAACTATTAGTTCACACAGACTAGAATAGTTAAGTACTGACAGATTCTTTCGGTGCAAAGGGACTAATAGTATAATAATAGTACTTGGACATCAAAAGATTACGTGGTCCACGGAAATCTACCTGATCAGTCAGGAAAGAACAAGAAAAGCAAAACTGTTTCCCAGCAAATAGACTAGATGTCATTTTGTTTTCCATCTCATGGCTGGCATCCTTCTGTGCCTTTGCATCTCCTTTTCTTTCTGAAGGATAAATTTGCTGTTGTTTCGCATGGTCTCCTGTTTTCCCCAGAGAAATGTCATCATGTCTGATACTGTCCACTTCTTTTCTTTTCCCCACCAACACTCCAGATCCAGAGTTTGTACATTTTACTACAGGATCATCCAGCAAGATAGGTTGAACAGAGGATTTTCCTTGTCTCATTTCATTCATGCCCACCAATGATCTTCTGGTGGAGCAAATGGATGTGCATCTATGATTGAGAAAGTGAAAATTAAAGACAATTACAATTAAGTCACGCTAAGATGAGAAATAAAGCATAGAGATGAAAACTAATATCAACTAAAGCATGAGATCAAAATTTCATGCAGTAAGTTATAGATAATAGGTTCAGACCTTTCGGGAGAAGTAAATCATAAGCAATGTGCCTCTTAAGTACAGGAACTTCTTTCTTTTCATGATCACAATCTTCAAGCCATTCAGTTTTAACCACATAGATGACACCTAAAGCAGCGAGGTTTCTTACTTCTTTGATTTCGCTGCAAAATTTTTGAGCATGTGAGAGTATTAGTGATCCTAACTTATAGGTTAATTTCACTTTACCCCCTTAACGTTTAGCATCACTAACAGTTTATTCACTGACGTTATTTTTTAGACACTTAAGTCCTCCCCTTAAATCCAACTCAGCAATTTCTGCTCCTTTTGACAAAAATACCCTTACAATTTGTTTAAATAAAAGGCTATTTTTCTACAATGATAACATTCTTTTTTTCCCTCATTTTGACTTGATTCATTTTTTTTTTCTTTTTCTCCTTTTGTTGACATGATTCAACAATTTCTCATCTTTCATCGTGATGTCTCAAAATTCATCAATCTCTATTTATGGAGGGGAAAAAAAAAAAAAAGAGGATATTTTGGGTGTCACGGGAAAATTTATCTACACAGCAATAATTTGAGGGTAAAAATGTCATTTTAGCCAAAAATCAAAGACCATTAGTGCCAAAAAATACCATTATGGAAAGTGATAGAGCTCCTAAGTGTTGAGGGCGTTAGGTGAAATTAACCCTAGCTTGTATCCCTTGTGAAAGTATACAGAAAGAAAGATCAAAAAATTCCTATTAATTAAAGCAAAAGGCCATATGATGAATGTTTTAAAGCACCCATCTTACAGCCATAGTTACAAGAATCTCCTCTTACTCCAAATTTCAACATAAAAGAACTCGAACCAGAAAATAAAAGAAACTGAGAAAAAAATGGAAGGCTGTGCTAAACCAAAGATCAACAAGTGATCTGCATTACAAATGAATAAAAGTGAACAACTTTCTTTTGATGTTTATGTCATATGTCTGCAATTCTTTGAAGCCATTCCGAAGTAAAATTTACATGTAGCCCTATGAAGTTACCATCAGAAGTTCTTTCAAAATTATGAATAAGGATGGAGGACCAAACCTTCTTCAACAATATAGTGGCAAGAGCTTAATATGCTATTGTTCTTAAAGTTGCAGAAATGGAAATTGAGATTGAAATTGAACAGAATGCTTTGAGCCAAAATATAAATAAAAAGGGCATCCACAGTACCCAAGCTCTGCGTGGGTAGGGGGAAGAAATGTTGCATATGTACGTAGTCTGGCACAAAATATCAATAAGCCAAAAAACAAATCTCCATAAAGTCTCAAGATTTATTTGAGAGAGAGAGAGAGGACATGTGCAAATGAAAATGAAGGCACTTTCAAGTGTAGATCAGATTTGGTATGATTAATTGTTTTAGCAGGTTATATGCAACATAAACCTTAAGATGTCTACAGAATTTTCCACATAAATATCACTGTCAGTGTTAGCACTCAATGGGAATTCCCAAGGAATAAATCAACCTGTCTTAAAACAATATAGGAGACTTCAACAAGCCGACTAGAAACATTGGCTTTAATAAAGTCATCCAACACATCAAGTTCTAACAAGGGGATTGATTATGAAAATAGAGAAGTCATAAACAAACAAACAAACCAAGCCTTAATCCCACTAAATAGGGTCGGCTACATGAATCCTGCTACGCCATTGCGCTCTGTCATGGACCATATCCTCCTCAATTCTTAGATGGGCTATATCTTTCTTACAAGTTACCCACCAAGTCTTTTTCGGTCTTCCCCTCCCCCTCTTATGTTGACTACTCTCTCTAAAATCTACTCGCCTGAGAGGCACTTCTGCTAGTCGTATTAACACATGACCTAACCACCTTAAGCGAAATAGAGAAGTCATAATAGAAAACAAATATTTATCATCAAATTAAAGTTTATGAGTTTGCAGAATACAAATGAACAAAGTTCAAGAAAGCTAGGAAACATATTAATGTATTGTATAGAACTACATAACTATTACGGAGGCCTTGAACCACAAAGACCTCCACGTGTCTCCTTAAGGCTTCCTTTCTTTCTTTCTTCCTTTTTTTCAAAACAAAAGAAACAGCTTTCCTTTTATGACTCTACTCTATTGTATAATGCTTTTTTAATATTGACCACTGGAATTAAAGCGCAATAACAATTCTTGAAGCCCAAACATAACCAAACATTTAACTGCTACACAATAACACATTGAAAGAAAACATAAAATTGAAACAATGTCATGTGATGCATATGAGGAGGCGATGACTCTTAACAGTTTTTCAACTGTTGCAATGCATGTCCTTCCTTGAAGAATTCACAGAATGCAAAGTGTGTGTGTATATCTGCACGCTTCCCAGTACAACAACAATACAGCAAAACTTACATTACAAGTGACGAAAAGGTCAAGTATACATCTACCCGTGTTTTTATGTGTTAGTTTTAGATGTTTTTGATTGTTTGAGATTCTGATTTATTGATTTTTTTTATGTCACTTTACATGATAATGGTATATAAACTTCGACATTTATTAGTTTTGTAGGTTCCAAATTAATTTAGCATAATCTCTATTTGTAGGATGGAATTTGTAGAAAACATGTTAGTCTAAACTATTAGAATTATTGAACAGAGCCAAAAGAACCAAACCACTACTATTGCATGTAGATTACCTCTTTGTCCACAGACTTATGTGTGTAATGTATTTACAATAAAGGGTACAAACTCTTACTACTTAATTCTGCATAGTAAGCAACTCTTCTTTTGCTTTTTAAACACTTGAATGAAAAGGAAATTCTCAGAATTTATACTTAACTTTTTATTTTGGTATGCATTGACCCATGCATATTGCATGGATTGCAACAAGGGTAGAAGATGCAAAAAATTCAATAATTCAAATCTACTAGTATCTTACCTCTATAACTGATGGAGTTCCAACAATTATATGAGTTAATTTTTCATTGAAGGACATATATCGAGAACCACCACCTCTACGAATCATGTTGACTAGTTTACGCATAGCAGATGCATCAAAACCAACAAGCATAATTCTGCAAATCAACAAGTACAAGTCATTATCCTCGGCTTGAGAGTCATCAGCAACACGCACGTCAAAATTTGGATCGTTTTTTAGCTGTTCAGCAGGTTGTCCAGTGTTTTCTTTGGTTAAGATAGGAGCATCACAAAATGTGGAAGACATGCTATGTGAGATGGCAGCTTCTGAATCTGGCTCCACTTTCTGAGCACACCAAATCGCATGAGGGTCTGAAGCAGTGCCTATAGATGATGGCTCACACTGGGAATTTCCAAGACTCTTATCTTGACTAGTCATAGCCATCTTTCTTACAGGTTTAGTAGAATTGCCCCGAACAGGATATGACTCCTCATTAAGGCATGCTATTCATCCAAAAAGGAAAAGGAAAAAGTTAGATGTCAAAGAAAAATGATTGTCAGACACCAAAAACTCATCCCTACAGAAACACATGCAAGAATGCCGGAAACCAATGCTTCCAAAATGCAGATTGCTACAGCATTTAGAACTACCTCTTCTAGCAACAGATTGGTCAAACCATTTCCTTGTTATTATGTGTATGTGACCCCATCTTTTAGCAACCTTGTACTTGTCACCTTCAGGAGTGTATTAATAGTCAAGGAACATCCAAATTCCCCAAATCAAATCAACATGTCTCAACTTCAGGACACTGCACCATTAGGATTCTAAAAGTTTATAGGATTAATCTAATTAATTCAATGAACACAATATATACCATGGAGAGAGAGAGAGAGAGGGACGGAACAAAAATAACAAACCAAAATATTAGAATTGTAAAAAACCAATCCAAAAGTACCAAAGGCAACCATGAATTTTTCAAATGTATAATGAATAATCAATAAAGATATGTATTCCTACAAGATCATTAGCACTTATAATCTAAAGACGTCATAAGATTAAACAATATGCGGAGAACAAAGATATGTTGATAAGCCAAAGCTGTACTCATACACAAAAGGAAAAACTAAGGTAAATAAAACATGATCAGAGGGAGGGAGAAGAAAGAAGTGATTGTCATTTTAGCATACTACCGCACAACTGCACAAGGTAAATTTGCTTGAACAACCTACTATTTCTGTTCCCAAAACTTATAAGTGGGTACTTGTAACCCATAAAATAATTCTCTGTTAAAAATAGTATATGTAGGATATATCACACACTAAATGTGTGCACTTCTTAGTCAGTTCAGCAGAATATTTGCCGCCATTTTGTATGATAAGCTTTTCCATCTGCTTCCGTTCATCTGAAACAAACAAGCATTTACTAGTAAATTAGAAATACTCATTGCAGAATACGATTTCTGATGTTGTTTAAATTGCTAACCTGCTGGAATCCTGCTGACACAGATTGTCAACCCAAAGAAAGGAAGAACAATAACGGTATGACTCTTGAGGGACAACTCGGTGCTCTTTCCAGCATTGATGCAGCCAATTCATTGTGACAATTGGTTTCTTAAGAACATTTACAGCCCACTTCAAAGCAAAAAAGAAGAAAAGAAAAGAAAATGCTCCAGTTAGTAAAACACATGAAAGAAACTGCAGGAGTAAAATATATAACAGAAGAATCACACACCAATAGGTTTATCCTTTTACAGTGGAAAATGTGGACACACAGGCCACTGTGAAAGACCATATAGTGTCTAAACCAGTGATATGTGAATCATAATGAAGCATACCTATTCTACACCATGAAAGACAAAATACAGCAAAAAATAAAAAATAAAAAACAACTAAATCCATTCAAACCACTGCCTACTCAAATACTAAGTTAAGTCGACCTAAATTGGTAACTCAGTGGAAGTGGTGGACCAATATGAACCTCTTCCAGTATTGTGATCTAAGAAATTTCTAGAAAAACTATTGCAAGCAGATAGGATTGGCAGTGTATCTATTTTTTGCAACTTTGTCAAAGGCACCTAAAGCTTTGTAGCTTAGCAGACTTAGAGGTTTGTCAAGTAATACAGGGGGCAAAAAGTGAAGTGGTGTTAAGGAAATGGGAAGAGACTTCCTAATTCTGTTTATGGATAACACTAGAGACAAGACAGAACAATCAACTGATTCTCCCATCAGCCATTTTTCCAAAGAATAGCAAGAAAACTAAAGTAAGTACAGAGAAGAAACTGCTAACCATAGATATTGGATCAAAATAAGTAGCTACTATTTCCGCCACTAATATGTCAATGAACTCTATGTAGATTGCTTTTTAAGTTATTACCTTGAAAGAAAAATTTGAATAAACCCACCTATTTCTGTGTTCCAAAATTATATCTTAGAAACCCAATAGTTGAACATGAGAAGAGAAACTCTATCACAATTTGTTACTAGAAAGAAATTCTATATAAAAATAGATATTGGCATACAAACGAATCATATCTACTTGTATCTCTGCATGTATAGACTAATAATTACGACATACTACGTATTCTGGAACTTCAAATTTAAATCTATGCCATATGTATCACAAATAGAACATAAGAACTATAAGAATAAACTAGAAAAATGGAAGCTTGGAAAAGAAAAGAGAATAATAACTCAAACTCAATTGTCTAAATAAACTAACTCGTGCATTTTTTTCGAGCAAATTAAAATTTATGATATGTCAGCTTGGATAATTTTTTCTTATTTTGATTCCATAACTATCAGTAAAATGTTTTACAAGTGGGTTTTCATACTAAAGTTTGTATGAAAATAATCAACATTTAAAACTAGTGTACAACTCTAAATTGTTCCATCGGTTAATGAGTCTAGTGAGTTTCATTCTCCCCTTTCATGAATATTAGAAAGTCAACTACATTACACTTACATAACTTTGCACTAAATAACTGATCATATTGCTTGGCAAAACATTATAGGTCAGTGTCTGATATCACTTTAGAACACATATAGAAGAACTCATATTAGTCTCTTCCTTTTCCAAGCCTATCAAACTTTTAGAACATTATCATCTTCCTTTTCCAAGCCAATCAAAACTTCCAGAACTTTATCATCTATTACCACATCCCTGATAGATCATCTGGATAATTCATTTACCAAATTACCAACAAATTAGGTTCTTTCTAACCTGCATTTATCTGTAATGAAATACATTTGTTGATAGGTCAGGCATCTACAATTTGTTTGTTGCTTGTCACATCATTCCTAGTATAATTGTAATGTGATTGTATTCAATTAGAAGAAGGGTAAATCACCTAAATAGTCCTCCAACTTTTTCATTAAAGCCGAAATCATCCCTCATCTTCAATTATAGCTGATATAGACCCTCAACTAAATATTTGTAGTTGAAGGACTATGTCCCTTTAGGAGAAATATTGTACAAACATTTCAACATTTGCAATTGTGTATAAAATAAGTGTCCATTCCTTCCCCTCGACCCACCCTCCACCACCCCCCAAAAAAAAAAAAAAATGTGAAAACCTTCCAGGGCAATTAGATCTCCATTAATCAGCTGTTGTCAACACAAAGATTCTGACATTACATATATCATATCTTATTACATTCAAGTACCTTTTGAAACATCATTCAATTGACTTACAAGCACTTCTATCTGAAAATAGCATAATACAGGTTCTTGATCAAATGATGTCCCACTAACCAAGGAAAAAGAAAAGGAAAACAAATGCACTACTACAACAAAAATGCCAGCAACCTATAAAGTAATCCCTTTACCTACTCACAGATGAAAAACTTTTTGGTAGAAACGACAAATGTATAAATTGTAAAGGACAACCTTGTATTTTGCAGCCAAAACATTATTTACAATAACAAAGCTCACATCCATTGATGCTTTCATTTGCAAAACTCCTCCCATAGCTGTCACCAACTTTGTAATTTCAGCCTACAAGGTATGCAATCACAAAGGAAATCAAAACCTTAAAAGAGTCAAAACAAGTTCAATATGAAGTTCTTCACGGCGAAGAGGAGGAAAGAAAATATAGTATGCAGCATGGTAATAAAGGAATTCTGAAATAAAGCATATAGTAAGAAATCTATGAAAAATCATCTTTTAGAGGAGGGGAAAAAAAAGAAAAAAAAAAATCAAAAGGAGAAAACAATTGCAATTTCAAACAACAAAAAAAATCTGGAAAAGAAAATCATCGTGAAGATCCACTTGTACATCTTCAATAACAAAATTAAGATAAATACAGATATAAAAAATTGTTTACTAAACCTTTATGTGAATTCAAAAGTAATTCGTTCTTATTTTTTCTCAACAAAAACTTTAAAATATTAGAGTATGATACTACACACATTTAAAGTAGAATGGAGCATGCATAAGAGCAGCCACCTTTTTCTTCAACTAATAACAACCAAATATATAGATATGTAGAAGTAGAACACATATAAACACACATAACTACAACTATATAAGCAGAAAGGCATGCATACACAAAACATACATATATATATGTACATATGCACACTGGATGTCACAGAATTTCACAATTTAGCATATGCAGTAAACAAGCCAAAAACGTTGAGGAAGGGAAAATATCTACCATATAAAAAGCGCATTAGAAATCAAATGCAGCATTACAAAAGTCACCACATAGACAATAACATCCTGATATTATTGGCATGTTTTATGAATGACATATACAGACCATTTCCACCCATGAGACATTAAATGAACTCTAGTACAGCAGTCAAAGAGAAAAGGACAACAGAAATTTTTCCAATCCGAATCAAACATATCTATTTTAAATGAGATCAAACAAAAATACTAAAACTAAGAGCAAGAACAGCATAACTACGATCATGAGTTAACAATCCAGTTTGTGTCGAGTAACGTAAAATGTCAAGTTTTCTACAAATAGACCGTATAGTTTTTAAATCAAATGTTGAATTACATTATAGAACCATAAATCATACTAAAAGCCAAAAACTTCTTTATCATCACTATATAAATGAAACTACTGCTATAAGCTCTAATATGCAAGCCATTTGCAATATAACGAGCAAGTATAATCCCAAATCTGAGATGGAATAATATACTACCACTAGTGCCAAATAATACAAAACACTCTATTCCAAATGGGAGTTTCCAAGTTGGAACTCTACAAGTAAATTGACATGGTAATGAAAGCAACAGCTCAGAAAACAAAACTAAGGCAAAACAAAGTTTAAATTGCACATAGACATGAGAACCAAAGTAATCTCTGATTATGCACTTGAAAATTTAATCCAAAAAATTAACATAAAAAAACTAAAACGGATTACTTCCGCTATCCCATTTATATTGTCAGTTAATCCAGATTTTATATTAAAACTAGAAAAAAGCACATGCTTCGCACGTGTGGTACTCCTGATTTATTGAATATTTTCATTTTTTAAAAAATAAATAAATAATCAGTGAATGATAACATAAAGTACAAAATGTAAACATCTTATTTGTTGATTTTTTTTTATACAAAATGTATGTATATGTCTGATTAATATCTTTGCTCTTTTTTTCATAATTATTTTCATAAAATCTTTTTTAAAATTTTTTTCACTATTGTTTGTTATTTGTTTAATGTGATTCATTTTTACAACATATGACATTATTTGCATCTTATTTCTATTTCTCTTCTATATGCTTAGACAATGATTTCTTATAGCGGCATACCAATTACTTGAGTAGTTAAAAATAAAGATATTTTCTATAGTATTAAACATTTCAAATATATTTGATATGATTTGTTATTACTAAAATACAAAATCACTATCAAGTACCAAATATCATTTTATAAATGAAGTATTGATATTCTTTGATTAGCGAAAAATATTTACATGAAATCAAATGACATATGGATAATAATTGCAAAAATTAATTATAATTTCAAAAAGTTAAAAAAAATGAATCTGATTAAAATGTAAAGAACGAATACACCAAGAATTATTATAAAAATTTAAAATCTAATTAAACTAATACATTCTGCATATTATTAGTAGATTCGACATAGTATATTAAAATCAATATAAAAAATAAAAATGATAAGTTGTTCTTTTATGTTGCTCCGAAATGCACTGAATGTTAATAAAAATAATCCTTTATCTTACTATAAAATACATCCAATGCTAATGAGAAAAACATATAGTTCTAAAGACTTCAAAATTACACATTACATTAATCGGGATATTATATAAATCTCTATCACAATTAATTATCATTATCATACTGTAAATGTGTACACATATAGTCAATATATTGGTGTTTTTTATATTTCTTAAACTTATGATAACATCTATTTTAGTATTCTATTGATACTTTGAGGTTTGATCTCTTCATTCATATTGATGACACAAAATTTGGCTAATTTCGGTCCAAAATAATTTCTATTTCACGTTTAGGTTCCCAAATAATTTGTTATAACGACGCCACTAATGGCTTGAGCATTTAAAAATAAAGATTTTTTTCCATAATATTGAACATTTTAGATGAATCTATATATTCTTTATCATGATTACTAAAAGATAAAATCATTATCCAGTATCAAACATCATTTTGTAGATAAAGCGTGTTAAAATTCTTTTATTAGGGAAAATATTTACATGAGATCAAATAATATATGGTAATAACTACAAAATGATTAATTAAAATTTCAAAAAAAAAAAAAGAAAAAAATGAACTTAAGTAAAATGTAAATAACAAAGATATCAAACTAAACAGATTAAACTAATATATTCTTTGTAATATATATAGGTACCACGTAATATGTTAAGATCGTTATCAAAAGATAAAAATAAAAAGTTATTCTTTTATATGGCTTTAAATGTAGAATACATTAATAAAAAAATTCTTTATCTTACTCTAAAATACATGGAACTGTATTGAAAACTTGTAGTTCCAAATATATCCAAATAACATGTAGTTTTTATATAATTTGTATTGTAATTAATTTTTAACATATTGTGTAAATATGTATCAAAATATAAAATATAATGGTATTGTTTCATGTTTCTTAACCTTATGATAATATTCACTTCAGGATTTCATCAATATTCTGAACTCTTCCCTTAATGAATGGTATTGAACATGGTTAGCTACGAAATTATATTTTGATATAGTATTTTACTATGAAATTAAAATTTGTATTTATGAAATATATAAAAAATTAAAGCTAACAAAAGTGTGTGAATTTTATTTTCATTTTTTGCATACTTTTCTAATTAATTTCTTGTATTGTTTACTAAGATATTTAATCTACATTTTTATTGTTTTGTTAAATAGTGTAAAATTGCAAGTACTATCCACAGTTGACGTGTAACGCAATGTATATCTGCAATTATTTTAAAATATTTAATATTATGATTTTATTTGCATAATTCATGTTGTTTTTTACATTACTTACCTACTTATGTTTTCTATATGTCATTCCAACAATTTATTCGTAGTATTCTTTTAGGTCTTACAATAATTATTCTAGACTATTTTGGTAATGCATCATACCATTGGTTGAACTTTTTCTACCTCATCATTATAGTCTAAACTAATATTATTTTATTACAAAACTGTAACAAATAGTATTGTAGTTTTCAAAATTAACATTTAAACTCAATATATACCAGTAAATATTAATTAGAGTATTTAATACTATGATTTGTTTTCATAATATGTATTGTTTCTGTATTAATTACTTATTTAAGTTTCTATATTAGCATCACAAATTATTTTTAGAATTCTTGTACGTGTTACAATGATTATTTTGAAATAGTTTAGGCATTGCATCGTATCAAGAGTTGTATTTATTTTCTATCTCATCAATAGTTACTTAAACCAATATTTTACAAAATGATATTATTAAAGATAAGGATTTTGAAATCAAATATTACTATTAAAGATATATAAAATTAACATATACTTTTATCTTAATTAAAAATTGTGAGTTTTCTATTTCGCACCGAGTTTTAATTTCATTGCTTGGTTAATTTTGTTCTCTTCGTGTAGGGAAGGGAAAAACAAATCTAAATTAATCGTAACGTTAAAAGATTTAAATGAGATAAGAAAATAGTGTTATATACTCCATTATTTTTTTTCACCTTTTATAAATACTAAATTTTTATTTGTACGATTATTAATCTTAAAATTTTTAAAGTGGAGGAAAACTTTGATATTAAAAAGACAAAGATAAGCTTAAAGTGAAAGAATCTATTAACACTAATAAATTTGAAAGTCTATCCAACAATTTAACAAATCTACTACGATGACAACAAATTAATTATTACACATTGATCCTAAACCACAACAACTTCATGTTGTAACTAAAATAAATATATGATTAATTGCATTATTATAGAGTCAAAAATTTTATATTTTTATTCAAAATAGTTATAAATGTTATTGGTATATGGAAATATATAAATTGAGTCTAATTAACAAACACACAAGAGTGTAATTGAATAAATAGTTAGAGGAACGAAAATAATTATTTGTAAATTAATAATATATAAAATAATTATAGACTGTTTTTATTAGGAATAATTAAAATAAAATAATTTGAATATGTATACTAGTTATAAAATAATATTTTTATTTATTTTTTGCTCATGTATAAATAATTTTTCTACTCTTAAAAATTTATACCTTCTTTTCATGTATTTATGCCAAAATTTTGTACTAACATAAGAAAGAAAAATTTTGAATATACACAATGTTTTATAAAATAATATTTTTATTTATTTTTTGCTAAATGTATTAATAATTTTTGTACTCGTAAAAATTTATACCTTCTTTTTATGTATTTATGCCAAAATTTCGTACTAACACAAGGAAGACAAAATTTGAAATATACATAATAGTTATAAACACTTCTATTATTTTTTTTTTCATCAAATATAAAATTTTTTATACAAATAAAATTTTTACCATCTTAATAAATTTATGACCAAATTTTCATAAAAATTAAAGATTTATGTTATAACATTACAAATATATATATAACTATATCTTAATACATAGTAATATTATAAATAATCTTATTATATTAAATGCGTTACACAAAAAGGGAAGAAACAACTCGCATTTATATATAGGTAATAGATTTTCAGATTTTGGACTAATTTATCATATCAATTAAAATTCTTCCGGAGACAATATAGAAATTCAAAATTTTCAAAAATACGAAAATATAAGTAAAAAGTGAAGCACTAAAAATTCGACCTTTTGACTAGAAGCAGCACAACAAAGCAGCAGGTTGACTTCCCTACTATGAAAGTTCACTTGACAAGCTGGAAAACAATATGGGAGATATTATTGTCCAACTTAAAGACAACTTTAATATTCTTTTATTGTTCCAAGAATGTTTTTCCTTCGTATAGCAAGAAGCACATCCTTCACGTGGTCTAACCACAAATAACAGATAGCAACAACAACGAAAAGGATACCACTGAGTGTGGGATCTACATTTTCCTTTAAGAATCTACTTCACAAAAATAAAGAGACATTTTGAAATAACAAAGAGCAAAAGTATCACTTATTCTTATAATGGCTACAAAATCAAAACTCATATTAACATTTATGAGGTATGATACCTTTTCATCCATCTCAAAACCAGATGCGAGCAGTTTAACCCCATCCATTGCCAGGCAACAAGTGAATACCTAGTTTAGGTAGTTGCCTGTGTTCCTTTGCACAGGAAAGCACACACTGCGGACCTGCATGCATAGAGTATACAAATTTTCTACAAATGTTACAAGATGCCAAACTAGCAAAGTTCAACCATCACTGTCCTGTGAAAAGGAAGTATTCCTTATATTTGTACATAGAAGAATTAAGCATTTAGGTTTTACAATATGAACAGGTTAAATGACCAAGTCATTCTAATAATTAAAAGACACCTCCCTTATCACTCCAATAAATCCACATATCAAGTAAGAAAATGTTTGAAATGTTATGCCTTCATGAGACAAGTAAGAAAATGTTTGAAATGTTATGCCTTCATGAGACAAGGAGCTTTCATATCTTTTATCGTGTCTGTTTATTGTCGGGGAAAAGATAGGGCTACACATCAATTTCTGACACGACACGAAACTAAAATGTTATGACACGACCAGAAATTTATCGGGTCATTGTTGGGTCAACCCGTTTATGACACGAAATTAAACGGGTTGGGTTGGGTCCACCCATGGGTTGACACGATAATCTGTTAAGTTACTGTTTGAACAGATTTTGTTGAAGTTTTTCTTTATTATAATTTAATACAGTATACTTTAAGATTGTGAATAATAGATTTAAAATATTAGATTATTAAATCAAATATAATAATTATTTTAAATATTATCTAAAAAATTTCAATAATTTTAATTATGTGTTTTAAATTACTATAATAACAAGGTTAGTATTAATAATTGTTTAAGTTATTAAATAATCAAAATTTGAGATTTTAACTCAAATGAATCGCAAGTTATGTAATTGTCAAATAAGCTAATACTCCCTGTCAATAGTAAACATGTCAGATACAAATACGACACGAACTCAAATGGGTCAGACACGAACACGACACGATAAGAAATGGGCCCCACCCGACACAAACACGATAAGAAATGGGTCACATTTAACACAACACAATAACCTGATAATTTGACTCATTGACACCCCAAGGAAAAGAAAACCCTGAATTTACAATAAAATCAAATGGAGAGACATCAAATAAGCGGGGACATAGATCTAACCACTAAAAGATTCCAAATTTCCAAGAATTTACGATATGCAAGTTTCAAATATGAGAAAACGCCATCCTGTCCTTCCTATCATGATCTATATAAAGTAGAAGTATGTCATTTTCTATCATACAAGCAGAAAAAAAGTTAGTAGGGAACAACGAACTATGCACATAGTAAAGCATGTAGGAGTGACAGTATTACCGACCAAATCAAATGCTTGCATTAAATAGAAAACCTTAACAGTGTGTTTGGAAGGAAAGAAAAGGATGGAAAGGAAAGGATTTGGAAGGAAAAATATGAGAATCATTTGTTTGGGAGTTTCTAAGGGAAGGAAAGGAAAGGAATTAGAGAGATTGTAGACCCATCAATCTCCCACAATCTTTTTCTGGAAGGAAAGGGAAGGAAAACTTAAACTCCCTTGTAACTAATTATACAGTGTCATATTTGTCCTTCAAACATAATTTGAAAATATCAAAAAGAGGGGTACTCTTGTAAAAAGATAACATTAATGAAATTTCCTTCCCAAATTCTCAAACAACATGAAAGGATATTGCATTCTCTTCCATTCCTTTCTTTTCTTTCTAAGAATCTTAAATTTTCTTTTCCTTTCTTTTCTAATTTCTTTTCCTTTCTTTTCCATCCTAAACTACCAAACTAAGCTAGTGTATTTTGATGGATGTGTATAAGAAAAGAAGATAAAGGGAAGGAAAACTAAAACTTTTCCTTTGTTAGAGGTGGATGGAAAAGAAGAGAGAGGGGAATGAAATGATACAAACTTAACAAAACTTTCCTTCCAAAAGTGGAGTGAAATTGAAGGAAAGTGAATATTGGCTACTTAAAGTCCTCAAATTGTCATATTTACCCGCCAAGATAAGAAACAATAAGTTCGAGTATGAGGATGAATGTGTAAAATTCATAAATTAATGATGCTTTCCCTTCTTTCCTCTTCTATACTCCCAAAGAAGATTTTCATCCTTTCTATTCTCTTCTTTTCTTTTCTAACTTAAGATTTCCCTTCTTTTCTCTTCTCTCCTAAACTCCCAAACTAAGCCCAGAAAAGGCAAACATAATTACCATTCATTTCAAAAGTTTTTGGGTCATCTGTGCCTTTTCTCATATCTTTTTCAATAAATACCCAAAAACAACAAATTCAAACCAAAATCAAAGCTATGATAGAAGACATAATTTATGCTGAGTAGAAATGCCTTCATAAAATACTAATCAAAATTCAAATTACAGATATCTGACAATATTAAATACACACACATACCGATTAAATTACACCCTTTTGATCGAAGATCCTCAAACTTCTCCTGTCAAATCAAGAAAAAATAAAAGGAGTAAAAGTTTTCAAAATTACAAATCCAAATTCAGCCAAAAATGTTAAACTAAATTGAAACTGAGATATAAAAATTTACATGATCAGGAGAGGAAATGACGTGATAATCATTGGGAGAATTGCGCGAGGGATCGCAGCAAAGTGAAACTTGGGCTCCGTTAAGCTTGAGAGCATTGTGAAGTGAATCGAATAGCTCAGGAGGAACCACGTTTCGCGACATGAAAACATTCACGCCTTCAAACACCTTCGTCGTCATCAATATGAATCACAATCTGTCCCAAGTGGAAGAGGAGTGGA
Organism: Cinchona pubescens; assembly: GCA_025175665.1. Taxonomy (NCBI): domain Eukaryota; kingdom Viridiplantae; phylum Streptophyta; class Magnoliopsida; order Gentianales; family Rubiaceae; genus Cinchona; species Cinchona pubescens. The sequence continues at coordinate 116,233 of JANKKI010000368.1, forward strand.
GTATGGGGGCAGTGAGGTTACCTATTTTCATCATAAAATAAACGCAGGAAGGAGGTTTTGTCATTAAAGATAATGGAAAATTGTAGTAGTACTAATTTAGTATGGGAAATACATAGTACACTTGACTTTTGACTCCCCTTGTAGACCCTGTGGTATGGATTAAATCTTATGGAATGTATAACATAAGTTGATATAAGCAAGATTTCATAAGATTAAATCTTGACCACAAGGTCTACAAGTAGGATCAAAGACTGGGTCTACCTAAATATTTTCCATTAGATAGTGCACTTTTCTTATATGTAAGTTGGTTTCTATTTAATGGAAAATATTTTATGTAGACCAGTTTCCAATACCCACATCTCTAGTTATGAGTTTGTCGGTTTCTACCAATATTTAGGTCAACAAAAATTAAATTGAAGGTCCATTAAAAATATGTCCTACTCCAAATAGAACCTCTATTAACTGGATGACCACACATCATCCCCACAAGAAATTTGTAGAACATCAATAATTGAGAATCTATACAAATCCCATCAAACCCAGTAAAGTAAACAAATGATAAAATTCAGGCGTTTTACCTTCTAACAAATGAAAATATCAATCAAATGAGAAGGCACTAAACATCATATGATACTTTGATTTTAGTAGGAAAAAACAAATTAACTCAATTTGTTTTGCCAATTTTCAATAAAATAAAATAAAATAAGAAGTTGCAAAATGTTAATTGAATTGACAATTGAAAAAAAAAAAAAATTGGGTAGCTTTTTAGTGTTAAATTCTGAAAGCACAAAGCAAATTCTCTTAAACGGGTTTAGTTTAAAATATCTTTGAGAAGTGACTAGTTTAGGAATCTTCATTTTCGGTCCTCATGCTGGATCTGGATAATGATACTATGATAGCGGTGGAGTGAATTTGAGCTAAAGTTTGGATTCTTGTCATAGAATTCTGAGATAATTAGGTGTTATTTCTTTTTGTAAAAAAGTACAAAAATTAGTTGTTTGCCATAATTTTTGTTGTATTAACTAGTCATGTTCGGAATAATTTGATGCAAAGGATTAGTGGCAGTGTTGGGAGAGGAGAGAAGCATAGGGTAATTTTGGTAATATATGATGACGGATATTATTGTCATTTATATAATAAAAAGTTATACGGGTTTGTAAGAGTACATTTTGGGTGTGCATTTATCACCACCCTATTTTTTTCATTAATCTGCCACACTTTATAATTCAAAATCTAGAAGTCAATAAGTTAAATCTGCAATTAATGTGATGTATGAAAAGATTGGGGGTGAGGAACTTGGGCAAAGAAGAAACTAAATTAAGCAACTCAAATCTTTAACTCAACAAATCTCCCTATATAATATTAAAATAACATAGCAATGGCGTAATAAGATTCATGCAGCCGATCCTACTTAGTGGGAATAAGGTTTGGTTTGCTTGTTTGTTTGTTTATAGCAACAAGACTATTTATAAACTATAAACTCACATGTAAAGATAAAGAGTTATAATATGAATAAAATTCCTACACCAAGACATCTACAACAATTCCTATACTTACTAGACTCCACGAAAAATTCTAATACAATTAGATAACTATGAAACACTAAAAAATACTGGAAATTCAAGTAAATAAAAAAAGACCAAAATAACCTTAAAAAATAAATTCAAAATAAACAACCCATAAGGCATCCTAGCATGTTCCTACTTCAAACTTCAGTGGATTCCCAAAGAAAGCTCTGGAAAAGTCATAAAAATCTTTCATCTTAAGCTTGCTAGATTTCTTTGTTGCATACATCATGACTGTTGAGGGTTGAGAGGGTGCACTATATTACCCTTTTTCAGTAAAAGGAATTTCTCACGGCAATTTGACTAAAAAACATGGGAAGACAACAGCTATTAAACCTAAAATGGATCTAGACAAGGAACGACAATCAAAACAGGGTGTTATTACATAGTAAGCACAATGTGAAAATATAAGTGCACACAACATGTTCATGTTTAGTTGCAACAGACACAACAATCAAAAGCATTGACGAATAGACACTTGCCCACAACACACTAAATGACTGAGACACAAACCCAATCCTATTATCTCTGTGTATCTTCTCTGCATCAACTGCCAGCAAGTAGCTACATCTTCACTTGTCTCTCTCTCTCTCTAAAACACAGAACCTCCACTACCTTTGCATATGAACTCTATAGATACTTCATGGAGGGGAGTAGTACCGAAACGAAAACAGTTGTGCACCAAGTTTTAGGCTTTTATGCATTTTTTCTTCTTTCTTCCTTCAGGATTATGAACCATGCAAACACATACACGTGTACATATATGCAGAAATTCACTTGAGGTTGAAGTTGCAGAGTGAGTGTCTACACACACACACACACATATATATTCACCATTCACACATTTTGATTTATCAGTAAGCTTCTAGAAATGGTTTTTGATGATCTATTAGGGCTAAATGGAAATTTTTTATGCTTCATCCAATTATGTTTAGTTTTTGCCAAACTCATATCAGTATAAAATTAATTCTCATTTCAAAACTGTCACTACTGATTACTTTTTACTGTCAATGTATTGGACTTAACACATTTAAGAATCCCCATGGTTCTTGGTAATTAGTCTTACTATACTAAAAATGCGTCCAGTATAGTTAGGTACAACACAGGTTTTTTTTTTTTTTTTTTTTCTTTCCAAAAGGTATAACACAGATATACACAAACATTTTCCACAACTACCAACGACTGATTATCTAAAACATTAAAAGCATTGGACAACACTATAGATTCTCATATTGCATTCTTTTAGTTCCAAATCACAGTATGTATGACTTGTGTTTGCCCCTGTTTGTATGCACACGAGTAGTTCAAGAATGCATCGAAGTTAAACCAAAATAAAAACAAACAAACAGGGAAGAGAAAAAGGAAACAGGTAACTCACAAACATCATTATCCTAAATCCTACTAATCTGTGCTGGTACACATTGAGAACCATAAAGTTTAACCATTAGGTTCCCAAACCTAGATATGCAGATTAATAAAGAATCTGAAGAGCTATATACTCCTTAACAGCAAGGAATCAACAATTCTCAACATTAACATCAAATCAAAACATGGGACCACTCTAAACTCAAAACAAATGAATGCTGTGAAATTTTAGCTAAAATGTCGGGAAAAAAAAAAAGAAAGAAAAAAGTCAGAAAGCCCTAGAAAATGAAAACCAAAAAAAAAAAAAAAAGCCCAGAATTTTTTATTTTATTTATTACATTACTGTTAATATGTAGAAAAACTTCAGCACAAAAATTCAAATTACTCACTTGGAACATGAAATTTACACAAAAGGGTATCTAAAAGTGTAAGAAATATTAAGATTTAAGATAAATGCAAACATATTTCTAATATACGACATCTTAGGTAATTCCAGACAAGAATAAAGAATGAAAAATCATACGATTCATTAATTAACACAAATATTAAGAAAGTGAAATAAACATACCAAGGATTTCATGGGTTGGAAGGAGCTAATCAGAATGTTCGTTTAGGAAGTCGAGCACCGCAAGCAGAATAGAAGATGTCACTTTGAAAACATTTGTGTTAATTAATGCTCTTGTGTAATTCTGCTTCATGATATTTTAGTAACTATACCTGGAGTATTTAAAGGGCTTAATTTAGGCACATTTGGGAGTTTAGGAGAGAAAGGGAAATAAGAGAAAGTAAGTTACTAAAGAAGAAAAAATGGATATGTAAAGAACAATTTCTTTGTATGGTTGCCCCTTAAAGTTTGGTTATGTTGTACCAAATCTCTTAATGATTTTTTTTTTTAAGTTTATCCCTTCTGTTAGTATACATCAATAATTTGACTATTAAAACGTTAATAAAGACATTTCACTCGTAGACACTAAAAAAAAATTAACCCCTTAAAATTTATTATATTTGTCATTTTAGTCCTTAATTATAGTTTTATATCAATTATTATATTTTGGTCTTAATTAACATAAAAATATTATCACAACAACTAAAAATATAATAATGTCTGATTTTTTTTAAAATACTTGTGTTGCGAAAAAAATTTAAAAGAAAAATTATCTAAATTATATTAAATTTTTCTTTTCATTATATTTTATTTTCCCTAATTATAGTTTTATATCAATTATTCTATTTTGGTCTTAATTAACATAAAAATATTATCACAACAACTAAAAATATATAATAATGTCTGATTTTTTTTAAAATACTTGTGTTGCGAAAAAAATTTAAATACAAAAATTCATTAATACTATTAATATTTTTCAGTCTTTTCATTATATTTTATTTTCATATAAAAGTAAATTTTTAAATATACGAGACCCATAATCATCTATTAAAGTTCTATCTTCCTCTTTTCTTTTTATTTTCCTTTATGTTTATTTAAAATGATTTTCTTCTTACTTTTTCTCCATTGTTTGTATAATTCAATTATCAACTAAATTATACGAAATAACTTCATAGATATAAACTAAGACTCAAGCCTAAAATAATTTAGATAAAATATCTTTAATAATTTATTAAAAAATTTAAAATTATTATTTCACCATGATTTTATATTTTAAATATTGAAGAAAATATAATTCGAGAATTAGAATATTAACTAATTTGGAGCATATTTCTATTTTTAACAATATTGACAGTATTATTGCATTTTACTTTTGTCCCAAAATATTAAATGATATAAAACTTATATCAAGGACCAAAGTGAAATCTCACTTAAAGCTTGAGAGAGTTTACCCTAATTAACCTTTAGGAGTAAATTTATCTTTTGGAAAGATTAGCAGCAGAATTACATTTGATTATTAATCAAAAGATAAAGTAAAAAAAAAAAATGCTAATTTTTCAATAAGGTGTAAAACATTGGACCATCAAAGATTTTCTGTGGAAAATGAAAATAATCATTTTTCCAATATTTTCATGTATTTGGCTAATAATTATTATAATTTATAAAGGTGATGATAACAGATCAGAAATATCTTCCATAAGGTGCCCACGTCCATCATTTAGAATAGGAGTCTTCTTTTAAATCTATCTCCTTCTCAAACTTACCCATGTACCGGCATCGGAGATAAGATGCTAACCAAACGACCACAGTTTGAGATCAAAATAAAAAAGAAACAAACCGCATAAGCAGCCACAATACTTTCACAAACAAAAACATTAAAGAAGTTATTGAACAAGATAAATCAGAAGTAATGCCTTCCTCAATGGATGATCTTCCTCAATTTTGTGCCTCCATGTTTAATGGGAATAAATCTGTGTTTGAAATACTTTATGAGGTGACAGAAAAACAATCGTGACTTCGAATTTGCTGCCAGTGCTCACTTTTCTCCTTTCAATTGTTGAAGATCACTGACAAAGTTGCCAATGAAGTTTTCAAATGGTGACAAATGTAGCAATTTGGTAGAAAAAAGACAGCCCCAATCGACATAGACCAAATTATGATAAAATCTCTAGTGAACTCACCAACGCTCTATCTTCAGCTGTTCAAGATTACTAGCGAGATCTCCAGTGATAGTCTTCAAATTGTGATAACGATGATTCTAATTTGGTAGAAAAAAAAACCCCAATTAACCGTCTAAATTCCAGCGAAGTCTCCGGTAAACTCGCCAGTAGTGGATCTCACATCTAGTAGTTTTCTTTCAAGGGAAAGATCGATCTTAAGTGGAACAGTGAGAGTTTGGAGTGCTTCTAAGGAAAATAACTTCAGTACCTTTTTTTAGGAAGTTATTCGACATTGAATAGGGGAAAATATTTTGTAAACTATTTTTATTAACTTTGGTGCAACCAAACATGAGAAGTTAGAGAAAATATTTTTCGAAAAATACTTTCAATCCAAACGAACGCACAGTGTAAAACAACCTAAATTTTAAGAGAGTTTATTGTATTTGACCTTTCTTTCTAATTTGTTTTGAATTGGGAGTTTAAGGAATAGGTAAATACATGAGCCTCGCTTGTAGGTGTTACGATCAAAATTAAATCTTATGGATTATTTGCTGATTTTATTTATTACATATAGTTTATACTTTTTTATCCATACAATAGATTCTATATATATGGGAATAAATACTTGACCTATCCAAATATTTCCCAAAAAATAAATGTAATCCTGTGACATTATTATAACTTCTTAAAGCGAATAGTGTTCTGAAGTTATTTTAATATTTAGAAGCACTTTTAGAACTCCTTTTCCTCCAATTCTCTCCGGTTTTGGATCCAAGAAGTTTTTAGTCATCTTACCTCTATATTTCTTTTCTTTTTTCCCCACTTAAAACTCTCAAACAAATAGAAAGCTCCACTTTTCTTGTCTTCCCATACTAAGTTTATGAAATTACAATTTATTTGGATTGCATTTTTTGAGAGATTTTTATAGAAGTATAGTTATTATAGTATTTTATTTAAAAGAATATACATGTCATCTATATCTATACTACATATAAAGCATGAGTAAGAGTTTTGTGTGATGTCATTATTTGTTTTGCTAAATTTACCCTTATTTACATAATTATTTTCAATTGATACCCTTATGTATAACTATTACTAATTAGTAATTACCCACTAATCACATCTAATTCCCTTATTTCCACTACGTATATTTATATATATATTTTATTCAAATTTTTAAAAATTATACATACCATAGGGTGTGCCTTTTCTATTAGTATTTGTAAAAGATCGAAAAGGAACCCGTTGGAAGACATGAGTCAATAGGTTATTGATTCAACCAATGGGCTACTAAAATATATTATTTTATAAAATATAATACATTAAATTTTTTTGATACATTAAATATAGTGAAAATATTAATAAAAATATTATCAAGCATTTTAACTAATTATAAATGAATTCTATAATAATTTAGCTAAAAATTGTAATTAAATATATTAACATAGAAGCTCATTTTGAGTTCTTGTAATGAAAAAAATATTGTTTCATTGTAAGAAAAACATAATATTATTTTGGTTATTTATGTCTTTAAATTTTCTTTTGAAAAATAAATATATTTTTTATTTCAAACAATTATGGTTTTGAAAAAAAAAAAAAAGTTAACAGTTATTTTATTTAAAATAGGGGAAAGGGAGTTATTTAAACAACAACAAAGGTAAATCTTTCACCATCTAAATTAACTTACTCCAAGCTTATCACAGAGATTTTTGTTTAGTTCTGAATTTAGAGGCTCTTGAAGACGAACCAAAAATTCTAAATAGATATACTAGTGTATCCCAATTGCAACTTGACAGAAATAGTTTTGCAACAAATAGTAACCTAATCGGGCATGCAATTTCAAGGAGTATCCTAGTCAAGGGTTGAAATAAAAACATAATTATTCACCAAAATGACGATTGACCTGCATTATTTTGAATCTAGTAATACAAGGACATGAGATGTTTGAGTAATATCAAAGTTTCAAGCAGCTAATATTTGACAATATGAAGTCCAGACAATTGAACCAAATAAAGATGTATTGCAACCCCAAATAGATGCCTTTTTTCAATAAACTGAAATGCCTAAGCCCGCATTAGGAGTTTATAATCAAACAATAGTGTACAGTTTGGTAGTATGACCATGCCTTAATTCATTAAGTCTGGAGTCATATGCCCTCTCTAAATTTGGCTTTACATGTACTTCCAATTCTTCCCCGTTGTGCACAATAACATTGCATCAATCATCCCAGTTCATTTAACTGTGACAAAATGCAAAAGTCCTTAACCACCACCTCTGAATCCATTCATTTTCAAGATTCATGCATCTGTTATCATCACCTTTCATCACTCATCATCCATTGATCACTAGAATAGAAGCTTTCTTCGACACCACCATCTGCTTTTGATTTATTTAAACTGAAGTTAATAGAATCTTTTGCCAACAAATATACTAGCATATCGAATTCAACTGAAGGAAATAGGTGCGAAATGACTATTCCTTCTATCGGTGAAGAAACTCCTTCATGTATAAAAGACACCTTACTACAAGCCACATTTTCTTAGAATTTTCCCAAAGCAAACCACCACATTCTCTTGCAAAATCACTTGTAGCCTCAAACACATCTTTTGGTAGAGAAACATACATAGTCACAATAATGCCCAATCCAAGACATTATAAAAGAAAGAACCTTGACTATGAGAATGTGCTTTGGTGCTTGATGCTTACCTTAGAAAGGAACTCTTCAAAAAAGTATGCATGCACACTCTCAACCCTGTTCAAATCCGATTCCCACAACCTTATCTAAAGTGGAAAATAGCATATTAGTAATTGTTTGAAGTAGTCATTTCATACATCATTAGTTGGTAACATGTTAGTTTCTCGTGCTCATCCAATCACCCATTACCATTTAAAAGGCCATACATTGGATATCTAAGAGGATTTACTGGGAATTGGTGGATGGCAGCAAACATAACACGATTTACATTCATTGATACTAGGAAGAATAAAACATCAAAAGAGAAGCAACAATATGGGTGTATATCTGGACATGTAAAATAGAAGAACCTGATCAGTGACATTATCAAGCACAAACGGTATTCTCTTAGCTACTCGAGGATGCACATTTTGCCTGAAGAAAAGAAATGATCTGCAATATCAAGAAGAAAAGGAGAATGGCTTTCAGAGATGAGGAGTAAAACTATACGTCACCATAGTCAATTAGCAAAATGTCCAGCTAATGCAAAAAATAATAATAATAACAAAGGGCATTGACATCATCAACTCTCTAGCTACCATAAATAACTAAAGCCCATGCAAACTACATCTCTCACCATGCAAATTCAATAAAAGTTTTGAAAGCCATGAGGGGATCTTATGCCAAAGAACTAGGAAGTTGATCTTTTCCATGTATAAGATCACCTAGTTGTCAATTAGTTAACAGTAAAATATTAGGTACAAGCTAAAAAGTAATAACCAATCACTAAAAGTCATTTAATAGACAGGTCACACATCATTTATGAAGAGTTGTTGAAATGGAATATAAGAGATTTTGAATTGACCAGCTTCCTTTTAAAACCTAAGGTAATAGATGAAAAGATGTGACATAACTTTTTTATAGGCATAAAATAATTTAGTAAATGTTTTCAATAGGTTATAATAATTCTTGACCTGTAAAAATTGTCTGCAAGGTATCTTATACAGAATTAGATTTCTTTATAATACTCAACATAGAAGCCAAAAGCAGCCGACAATACCTCAGAACACATTTCGCTTTAAAAAAGTTATAATCATTGATATAAATCCCTTAATGAAACTCCAATAATGATAGAAGAAGATAGTTTTTCTTTGAAAGAGTTGCATAACTTGTTTGGGCTAATCACAGACAATAGCTAGACACCGTAGCGAAACGATTCAAAGCACTGAAGATATTAAAATATTACCAAAATGTCCCAACTATTTTAACTTGTTTTCCACTTAGTACTAATGATTCAATTATCTATTGGTTGAATTAGTGTAACATTACGTGCACACAGAACGGATACAAATCTGTCACGACAATAATAATTAATGTCTTTTTGTGCTAATGCTGAATAAGCCATAAATTTCACTAGATTAAGATAACAAGTTAAACATGCACAATGGGTTAGAAACTTATGCAAACAAGACCAAGGCCAACCAATTATAAGTTAATTATAACAATCATGCATTTCCTCTACAAATACATACAAATCCATATACGTTAGAATATCCCAAAATAATGTATTACAAGTGGATGGAAGATATAATTCAAGAAACATCAAAGCTTATAAAACACTGGGTAAATACATACCTGCAGCAGTTAGACCATTTTGAAAAGCTTTATACAGACTCTCTTTTGTAATTGGCTCGACAATCAAGTTAGGAAGCTGATATTCGACCCTGTATTTTCTACCAGATAGGTCATAAAGAGACGAGCAATAAAATCATATGATAGGATTTAAGGACTAAAGCATATGAAGCTCAAAATTAGCCAAATGTGTTTTCCAGCAAAGAGTTGGTTCCTTTTTAGGTGATGACCATAAATTTATGGACTTCTATGTCACAATCACATCTGGTAAGTCAAACATAAGACTACTGTTTAGCTTTGAAACTATAACTACATTTTGTATCAAATAAAAGACTACAGTAGGAAAAAAAACTGTCAAATATATTGCTCACCAAATATCTTTGATGCAGGATAAATTCTATTACGATAGGATAAGGATAACCTAAAAAAAAATGAAAAGATGAGGACTTTATTTAAACTAGGATTTTGGAGATAAGATAAGAGAACTAAACAACTTTATCAGATTAGTATTTTATATAGGGATTTAGTATAGCTTGCTTTGTAGGTCATCTTTGACTATAATGAAATCATTGTTTCTTTCAAATTCTTGAGCAAGAACTATTAACGGTGTATTCTGAGTTAACCGCTAGATTAAGGTTTTTAATTGGTTTTCCCTAGAAAGAAAACATTTGATCATGGATCAAAGTAACTTTCTTATCTCTTATCTCCGTCGACGCCATTTGGTATCAGAACCAAATGCAATCCAAGACATGGCAGCAGGAATTGGAAAAAGTCAGCAATAGCTTGAATGGTAGTCCAATAGGTTTGATAACTCATGAAACAGTAAAATTTGAAAGTTCATGCTTAGGAGATTCAATATGATAGTTGTAATTCTTCAGACATACCAGAAGGTATTCATGGAAAAAAGGTTTTTGTTTATGACTCAACCATTGATTTGGAAAACCATTTAATCAATTCGGTTCCTCCACAAATCTATGACAAAAAGAAATTTTCTTCAATTATTTGACAAAAGATTTCAGAGTGCAATATTCACTGAAAATATAAGCAACTATGATGTGTATCTGGTTGATAACAAAGTTGGTTATTTAAGCATGCTACAACCATCAAAACAACATTCTTTAGATGCCAATCTTCACCAGGTGTTTGATAAAAGCCCAAGGATTGCCGCAGTGGTCAAAAGTAAGGACCTCTCATTTATGGCAGCATAAACTAGACTACCATGATGTTGTTTTACGACTAGTTTCTGTTTGAAGATTCACTTTTGGGTTGTTTGAAGATTCACTAAAAGCTAAAGTAAATCCCAACAGACAATATGGTGGAGCAATAAATTTTTACCAAAGCTATACTAATTTTCAAAAGGAAATAACAAAAAAATTTTGAAAAAAAATCTGTTGTTGCTAAAATACAGCTAGATTTGAAATCTCACAAATGTAAGAGATGTTACCGGATTTCAAATGATAGATGTCATCCTGATGGAGACAGTTGCACATTGAGGAAGATGATTGTTGTCCCTGTCATAGACATTGCAGTCAAATACCGTTGCTAGGTCTCTATTCTATTTTGGTAGGACTCGCTCAGTCTCTATCAGTTTGGTATCGATGTGGTTTTTTATTTCGTTTGTTAGAGATGTGGAGACGCGTGTTTTTAAATGAAAACAATTTTAGTAACTTCAAATGGTAAGTCATTTTTCACCATTCCCAGTAAAACATCTTCTCCAAACAAAGATTTTCCCAATTTAAACAGAGCAAACACAAGAAAATATAGAAAATATTTTCTGAAAAAAATTTTCCACCCAAACAAATAGATCCCAAATTCTAAAATAAATCCCATCAGACAAGATGCTACAGCAAAAAATCTTTACCTAAGCCATATTGATTTTGAAAAGGAAAAGAAAAAGCAAAAATTTTGAAAAAAATAACCTAATTTGTAAAATTCCGGTCTTCTGAAATCTCACCTATGTAAGAATTGTCACTTGAGTTTGACTGATAGATGTCACTGGGATGAGACAATTGCGCTTGCAATAAGATGATTGTCATTACTGTCGTTGCCATTGAAATTTGTGGTTCGGTCAATATTTTATTTTGGAAGGACTCGTTTAGTCTCCATCAGTACGGTATCGATGTGGTTTTTCATTTTTTTAATTGGAGATGTGAAGACGCATGTTTTTAAAAGAAAACAATTAATAGTGAATTCAAATGGTAAGTTATTTTCCACCTCTCCCAGTAAGACATCTTCTCCAAAGAAATATTTTCCCAATTTAAATTGGAGCCAAACACAAGAAAATATAAAAAATATTTTCAAACCAAACAAGCGGCCCTTAAATCCTAAAGTAAATCCTATCAGACAAGATGCTAGAGCAGCAAATTTTTACAAATGTTCTCTTATACACATTGACTATATTGATTTTCAAAAGGAAAAGAAAACGTAAAATTTTGAAAAAAAACTTATCATGTAAATTTTCGGTCTTTAGAAATCTCACCTACGGAGTTCGAATGACAGATGTCGTCGTGATATAGACGATTGCGCTTGCAGGGAGATGATCATTATCACCAATGAAATTTGTGGCTCGGTCTCTATTTCATTTTAGTAGGACTCACGTATTGTCTATCAGTCCAGTAATGATGTGATTTTTTATTTCTTTTGTTGGACATGTGGAGATGTGCATTTTTAAATGAAAACAATTTCTGTAGATTCAAAGGGTCTCTCCAATTTTCAACCCTTCCCAGTAAAACATCTTCTCCAAACAAATATATTCCCAATTTAAATATTAGCCAAACACAAGAAAATATGGAAACAATTTTCCAAAAAATATTTCAACCCAAACAATTAGAGTCTAAATCCTAAAGTAAATCCCATCTGACAAGATACTGGAGCAACAAAATTTTACCAAAGCTATATTAATTGGTTGAAAATGAATCAAAAATTTAAAAATTTTGAAAATAAACAGAACTTGGAAAATTCTGATTTTTTGAAATCTCAACTACATAAGAGATGTCACCGGAGTTTGAATAATAGATGTCCTTGGGACGTAGACGGTTGCGCTTGCAGGAAGATGATTGTCGTCACTGTCGATGCCGTCGAAATCCATGGCTTGATCTCTATTTTATTTTAGTAGGACTTGCTCAGTCTCTGTCAGTCTGGTATCTATGTAGTTTTTTATTTCTTTTGCTGGAGATGGTGAGACATGCATATTTAAATGAAAACTGTTTCAAAAACTTCAAATGGTAAGTTATTTTCCACACTTCTCAGTAAAACATCTTCTTCAAACAAATAATTTCCCAATTTAAATAGGTGCCAAACTCAAGAAAATATTGAAAATATTTTCTACCCACACAAACAGACCCTAAATCCTAAAGTAAATCCCATCAGACGAGATGCGTGAGCACCAAATTTTTACCAAAGCTATATTGATTTTCAAAGGCAAAAGAAAACGTAAAAATTAAAAAAAAAAATAACTTGAAATTTTTTGATCTTCTTAAATCTCACCTACGTAAAAGATGTCATCGGAGTCTGAATGATGGATGTCGCCAGGATGGAAATGATTGCACTGCAGGAAGATGATCGTAATTGCTGTCGAAATCCGTGGCACACATCTATTTTATTTTGGTAGAACTTGCTCAATCTATATCAGTCCGATATTGATGTGGTTTTTTCTTTCTTTGTTTGGAGATGTGATGACCTGTGTTTTTGAATGAAAACAATTTCAGTAACTTCAAATGGTAAGTTGTTCTCCACATTTCCCTATAAAACATCTTCTCTAAACAAATATTTTTCCAATTTAAATTGGAGCCATACACAAGAAAATATAGAAATATTTTGTAGAAAATATGTCCACACAACAAACATACCCCAAATCCTAAAGTAAATCCCACTAGACAAGATGTTGGAGCCACAAATTTTTACAAAAGTTATATTGATTTTCAAAAGGATTTCCACTGTAAAGACGTAAACACTTTGAAAAAAAAATACCTAACTTGAAAAATTCTAGTTTTCTGAAATCTCTCCAACGTAAGAGATGTCACCAGAGTTCGAAAGATAGATGTCACCATGGTGGATACGATTGTGCTTGTAGGAAGATCAACGTTGTCACCGTCATGCTGCCGTTGTCGAAATCCGTGACTTAGTCTCTATTTGACTTTGGTAGGACTCGCTGTCTCTTATACACATCTAGATTTTTATTTCTTTTGTTGGACATGTGGTGACGTGTGTTTTTAAATGAAAATAATTTCAATAACTTTGAATGGTAAGATATTTTCCACCCTTACCAGTAAAATATCTTCTCCCAACAAAAATTTTCCAAATTTAAATAGGATCCAAGCACAAGAAAATATAGAAATTATTTTCTGCCCAAACACATAGACCTTAAAGGCTAAAGTAAATCCCATCTGACAAGATGTTGGAGCAACAAATTTTTACCGAAGCTATCATTGATTTTCAAAAGGAAAAGAACACATAAAAATTTTGAAGAAAAAAACCTAACTTGGATAATTCCGGTCTTCTGAAATCTCACCTACGTAAGAGATGTCACTAGAATTCAAATGATAGATGTCATCAAGTTGGAGAAGATTGTGTATGCAGGAAGATGATCGTTGTCGCCGTCACTATCCAAATTTGTAGCTCGATCTCTATTTCATTTTGGTTGGACTCATTTAGCCTGTAACAGTTTGGTATCGATATGGTTTTTATTTCGTTTGTTGGAGATGTGGAGACGTGTTTTTGTAAATGAGAACAACTTTAGTAAATGGTAAGTTATTTTCCACCCTTCTGAGTAAAACATCTTCTCCAAACAAATATTTTCCCAACTTAAATTGGAGCCAAATACAAGAAAATATCGAAAATATTTTCTACCCAAACAAGCAGACCCTAAATCCTAAAGTAAATCCCATCAAACAAGATGCGGGACAACAAATTATGTACCAAAGACAGCATCTAGATCCCGGCAGCATCCATCACATCTCCAGTGACAAAAACTTAACTTGGAAAATTCCAGAAGACTGAAATTTCACCTACGTAAGAGATATCACTGGAGTTTGAATGATGGATGCTGCCGGGATGGAGACGATTGCGATTGCAGGAAAATGATTGTTGTCGTCGTCAAAATTTGTGGCTTGGTCTCTATTTTACTTTGGTAGGACTCGCTCAGTCTCTATCAATCCGGTATCATTGTGGTTTTTTTTTTTTATTTCTTTTGTTGGAAATGTGGAGACACACGTTTTGAAATGAAAACAATTTCAGTAACTTCAAATGGTAAGTTATTTTCCACCCTTCCTAGTAAAACATCTTCTTCGAAAAAAATATTTTTCCAATTTAAATAGGATCCAAACACAAGAAAATATAGAATTTTTTTTTTTGAAAATAATTTCCTCCAAAACTAACAGACCATTAATCCTAAAGTAAATGCCACAAGCTAATATGCTAGAGCAACAAATTTTTACTCAAAGCTATATTGATTTTGAAAAGGAGAAGAAAACGTAAAAGTTTTCAAAAAAATATATATATCTTGGAAAATTTTGGTCTTCTGAAATCTCACCCATGTAGCAGATGTCACTTGAGTTTGAATGGTAGGTGTGGCCGGGATAGAGACAACTGCACTTGTAGGAAGATAATCGTTGTCCCTGTCATCGCGGTTGCTGTCAAAATCCATGGCTCAGTCTCTATTTTATTTTGGTAAGACTCGTTCACTCTATTAGTCCAAGATCGATGTGGTTTTTATTTCTTTTATTGAGGATGTGGTGACGCGTATTTTTAAATGAAAATAATTTCAGTAACTTCGATTGGTAAGTTATTTTTCACCCCTACTAGTAAAATATCTTCTTCAAACAAATATTTTCCCAATTTAAATATGTGCCAAACACAAGAAAATATAGAAAATATTTGCCAGACAAACAAACAGATCCTAAATCCTGTAGTAAATCCCATCAGAATCAATGTCTCTTCGGTAAATGACAGCAACCACGATCCATATCTGTCTGAAATACCATTTGAAGATGTGTATAAGAGACAAAAAAAAAAAAACATAACTTAGAAAAGTATGGTGTTTTGAAATTCACCTACGCTGTCTCGTCACCGGATTTCGAATGATAGGTGTTGCCAAGATGGAGATGATTGTGCTTGCAGGAAGATGATCGTTACCCCCGTCGTTGCCGTTGCTATCGAAATCCATGGCTCGGTTTCAATTTTATTTTGGTAGGAGTTGCTCAGTCTCTATCTGTCTTGTATCGATATGGTTTTTTATCTCTTTTGTTGGAGACGTGGAGATGCTTATGTTTTAAATTGAAAACAATTTCAGCAACTTCAAATGGTAAGTTATTTTCCACCCTTCCCTGTAAAACAGCTTTTCCCAAATAATAGTTTCCCAATTTAAATAGGGGCCAAACTCAAGAAAATATAGAAAATATTTTCTCCATGCAAATAAATAGACCCGTTATCCTAAAGTAAAAGCCATAAGACAAGATGTAATGCAATCTGGAACAACAAATTTTTACCAAAGCTATGTTGATTTTCAAAAGGAACAGAAAAGTTTAAAATTTTGAAAAAAAAAAACCTAACTTGGAAAATTCTGGTCTTCTGAAATCTCATCCGCGTAAAAGATGTCATTAGAGTTCGAATGATAGTTGTCACTGGGATAGAGACAATTGCATTGCATGAAGATGGTCATTGTTGCTTTTGTTCCCATCGCCGTCAAAATCCTTGGCCCGGTCTCTATTTTATTTTGGTAGGTCTCGCTCACTATCTATCAGTCTAATATCAATATAGTTTTTTATTTCTTTCGTTGGAGATGTGGAAACGCGTGTTTTTCAGAGAAAATAATCTCATTAACTTCAAATGGTAAGTTATTTTCCACCCTTCCCAGTAAAACATCTACTCCAAACAATCATTTTCCCAATTTAAATAGGAGATAAATCGAAGACAATATAGAAAATATTTATTAGAAATTATTTTCAACCCAAACAAAGAGACCCTATGTCCTAAAGTAAATGCCATCAGACATGATGCTGGAGCAACAAATTTTTACCAAAGCTATATTGATTTTCAAAAGGAGAGGAAAACTTAAAAATTTTGAAACAAAAAACCTAACTTGAAAAATTTTGGTCGTCTGAAAGCTTACCCACGTAAAAGGTGTCACTAGAGTTCGAATATTAGATGTCACCGGGATAGGGACGACTGAGCTTGCTGGAAGATGATCGATGTTACTGTTGTCGCTGTTGCCGTCGAAATTCATGACTCGGTCTCTATTTTATTTTGGTAGGACTCATTCAGTCTCTATCAGTCCAGTATCGATGTGATTTTTATTTCTTTTGTTGGAGTTATGGAGGCACGTGTTTTGAAATGAAAACAATTTTAGTTTGTTTCAAATGGTAAGTTATTTTCCACCCTTCCTAGTAAAACATGTTCTCCAAAAAATATTTTTCCAATTTAAATAGGAGCCAAACACAAGAAAATATAGATAGAAAATATTTTCCATCCAAACAAACAGAATCAATAATCCTAAAGTAAATGCCATCGACATGATGTCTTTGGTCTGAAATGGAACATATTTTCTATCTATAAGAGATTTTCAAATCCTATTTAAACTTAAAAATTTTGAAAAAAAAAAGCCTAACTTGAAAAATTCTAGTCTTCTGAAGTCTCACGCACATAGAAGATGTCACTGGAGATCAAATGATAGATGTCACATGAATGGGGACGATTACGCTTGCAGGAAGATGTTTGTTGTCACCATCGTCACCGTCGTCATGAAATCCATGGCTCGGTCTCTATTTTATTTTGGTAGGACTTGCTTAGTCTCTATTAGTCTAGTATTGATGTGGTTTTTTATTTCTTTTGTTGGAGATGTGGAGAAATGTATTTTTTAAAGTAAACAATTTTGGTAGCTCCAAATGGTAAGTTCTTTTCCACCCTCTCTAGTAAAACATGTTCTTCAAACAAATATTTTCCCAATTTAAATAGGAGCCAAGCTCAAGAAAATGTAGAAAATATTTTCTAGCCAAAATCTTTTTTCCACCCAAACAAACAGACCTAAAATCCAAAAGTAAATCCCATTATACAAGATGCTGGGGCAAGAGAATATTTCAAACCAAATCTATATTGATTTTCAAAAGGAAAAGCGCTTAAACGTACACATCTAGATGTGTATAACTTGAAAAATTCCGGTCTTTTGTAAACCAACTATGTAAGTGATGTCACCGGAGTCCGAATGATAGGTGTCACCTAGATGGAGATGATTGCGCTTGCAGGAAGATGATCGTTGTTACTATCGTCGCCCGTCACTGTTGAAATCCGTGGCTCGATCTCTTTTTTATTGTTGTAGGACTCGCTCAGTCTCTGTCAGTCCGGTATCGATGTGCTTTTTT
Source organism: Cinchona pubescens (assembly GCA_025175665.1). Lineage (NCBI taxonomy): Eukaryota > Viridiplantae > Streptophyta > Magnoliopsida > Gentianales > Rubiaceae > Cinchona > Cinchona pubescens. The sequence continues at coordinate 134,367 of JANKKI010000368.1, forward strand.
ATTTCTTTTGTTGGAGATGTGGAGAGGCGTGTTTTGAAATGAAAACAATTTCAAAACTGTTAAAAACACATCTAAGTTATTTTCCCCATTTCCGTGGAAAACATCTCCAAAACAATAGTTTCCCAATTTAAATAAGAGCCAAACATATGAGAAAATATAGAAAATATATTTTCCACCCAAACAAGTAGATCCTTAAATCTAAAGTAAATGCCATCGGACAAGATGCGGGAAAACTAACTTTTACCGAAGCTATATTGATTTTCAAAAGAAAAAGAAAATGCAAAAATTTTGAAAAAACAAAAACCTAACTTGGAAATTTCTGGTCTTCTAAAATTTTACCCACATAAAAGATGTCACAGGAGTTGTCACCAAGATGGAGACGATTACGCTTACAGGAAGATGATCGTTGTCACCGTCATCACCATTACCATTGAAATCCATGGCTCGGTCTCTATTTTATTTTGATACGACTCGCACAGTCTCCATCAGTCCAGTATCAATGTGGTTTTTTATTTCTTTTGTTAAGATGGGGGAAGTGTATTTTTAAATGAAAACAATTTTAGAAACTTCAAATGGTAAGTTATTTTCCATCCTTCCCAGTAAAACATCATCTCCAAACAAATATTTTCCCAATTTAAATAGAATTGGACCCAAACTCAAGAAAATATAGAAAATATTTTCAACCCAAACAAACAGACCGTAAGTCCTAAAGTAAATCACATTAGACAAGATACCGGAGCAAAATTTTTTTACAAAAGTTATATTGATTATCAAATGGAAAAGAAAACGTAAAAATTTTGAAAAAAAAAAACCTAACTTGGAAAATTTTGGTCTTCTGATATCTCACCTACGTAAGAGATGTCATATGAGTTAAAATGATAGATGTTGCGGGGATGGAAATGATTGTGCTTCCAGGAAGATGATTGTTGTCGCCACCATCACCATGGCCATCACTGTCAAAATTTGTGGTTTAGTCTCTATTTTATTTTGGTTGGACTCGCTCAGTTTCTCAAACCGGTATTAATGTGGTTTTTTCTTTCTTTTGTTGGAGATGTGGAGACACATATTTTTAAATGAAAATAATTTTGGTAACTTCAAATGGTAAGTTATTTTTCACCCTTCTCAGTAAAAGATATTCTCCAAACAAATATTTTTACTCCAAGTTAAATAGGGAGCCAAACACAAGAAAATATAGAAAATATTTTCCACCCAAACATGCAGATCCTCAATCCTAAAATAAATCTTGTCAACAAGATGCTGGAGTAACAAATTTTTACCAAAGCTTTATTAATTTTAAAAAGTAATAGAAAACGTAAAAATTTTAAAAAAAGGAAACCTAATTTGGAAAATTTCAGTCTTTTGGGTCGGTCTCTATTTTATTTGTGTAGGACTCGCTCAGTCTCTATCTGTTTGATACTATTGTGATTTTTTGTTTCTTTTGTTGGAGATATGGAGACATGTGTTTTTAAATGAAAACCAATTAAGTTACTTCAAATCATAAGTTATTTTCCACCATTCCCAGTAAAACATCTTCTCCAAACAAATATTTTCCAATTTAAATAGGAGACAAACATAAGAAAATATTTTCTAGAAAATATTTCCACCCAAACAAATTGACCCTAATCTTAATGTAAATCCCATCAGACAAGATGTTGGGGAAACAAAATTTTTACCAAAGCTATATTGTTTTTCAAAAGGAAAAGAAAATGCAAAAATCTTTGAAAAAAAAATTACTGTGATGATTTACGGTCTACAAATCTCATCTATGCAAAAGATGTCCTAGGAGTTTGATTTATAGATATCACTGGGATGGAAATGGTTGTGCTTATTGGTAGATAATCGTTGTCACCATCACCGTCATCACAATTTCCATCAAAATCTATGGCTCGATCTACATTTTATTTTTGTTGGACATGTCTACTTACTATTTGCATGGTCTCATTCCGTTTTTTACATCTTTCGGAGACATGTCCATCTCTTAAATAAATGAGAAACATAAAGACATGCAATTTTCGATGTTAGGTTTCTGATTTTCAATCTAATACATCTTCTCGGACACATATAAAATCAATATAACTTGGAGCCAAACCCAAGAAAATATAGAAAATATTTTTTGGAAAATATTTTCTAGAAAATACTTTCCACCTAAACAAACAGACCGTCAAATCATCAAGTAAATCCTATTAGACAAGATGCAGAAGGAACAAATTTTTACCAAAACTATATTGATTTCCAAAAGGAAAAGAAAACGTAAAAATTTTGAACAAAATGCCTAACATGGAAATTTTGGCCTTTTGAAATCTCACCTACGTAACAGATGTCACTAGAGTTCAAATGACAGGTGTCATTGGGATGGAGACCACTGCACTTGCAGGAAGACGATAATTGTTGCCGTCATTGCCATCGCTGTCGAAATCCATGGCACAGTCTCTAGTTTTTTTTTTTTGATAGGACTCGCTCAATCTCTATCAGTCCAGTATCGATGTAGTTTTTTGTTTCTTTTGTTGAAGATGTGGTGATGCGTGTTTTTAAATGAAAACGATTTCAATAACTTCGATTGGTAAGTTATTTTCCACCATTACTAGTAAAATATCTTCTCCAAATAAGTATTTTTCCAATTTAAATATGAGCCAAAAATAAGAAAATATGAAAAATATTTTCCACCCAAACAAAACAGACCCTAAATCCTAAAGTAAATCCCATCGGATAAGAAGCTGGAGCAACAAATTTTTACCAAAGCTACCAAAAGGAAAAGAAAACAAAAAAATTTTGAAAAAAAAAATCTAACTTGAAAAATTACAGTCTTTTGAAATCTTACAGACGCAAAAGATTTTACCAGAGCTCGAATGGTAGGTGTCGTCGGAATAGAGACAATTACGCTTGTAGAAAGACGATAATTGTTGCAGTCATTGTTGTTGCTGTCGAAATCCATGGCTTGGTCTCTATTTTGTATTGGTAGGACTCACTCAGTCCTTATCAGCCCAGATGTGATTTTTTATTTCTTTTGTTGGAGATGTGGAGACACATGATTTGAATTGGAAACAGTTTTGGCAACTTCATTTGGAGAAGATATTTTACTAGTAATGGTCCAAACATCTTCTCTAATAATATAGTTTCCCAATTTAAATAGGGGCCAAAGTCAAGAAAATATAGAAAATATTTTCCACCCAAACAAATAGACCCACATAATGCTAAAGTAAAAGCCATCAGATCTAGATGCTGGAGCAACAAATTTTACCAAAGCTATATTGATTTTCAAAAGGAGAAGCTCTTAAACTTAAAAATTTTGAAAAAAAAAACTTCTTTCATGGAAAATTCTGGTCTTCTGCAGTCTCACCCACGTAAAAGATGTCACTGGAGCTCCAATGATAGATGTCGTTAAAATGGGGATGATTGCACTTGTAGTAAGATGATCATCATCGGTGTCACTGTCAAAATCCGTGGCTCCGTCTCTATTTTATTTTGGTAGGACTCGCTCAATCTCTATCAATCGACTATCGATGTGGTTTTTTCTTTGTTTTGTTGGAGATGTAGAGACACATGTTTTTAAATGAAAACAATTTCAGTAACTTCAAATGGTAAATTATTTTCCACACTTCCTAGTAAAACCTCTTTTCCAAACAAATATTTTCCCAATTTAAATAGGAGCCAAACTCAAGAAAATTTTAAAAATATTTTCTAGAAAATATTTTTAACCCACTCTGACGAAGAACAGCGTCCGTTCTGTCTCTTATACACATCTAGATGTGTATAAGAGACAGGTCTGATTTAAGTAAGATGGGCTATTCAAAGTAGGTTAGACAATAACCTCTTGTACACAAATGAGGATCACTCTTGCTCACACTAATTTCCTTTAGTTGAGCCAAGAGTTTTACACTCACAACCTCCCTTTGTTACAATTGTTATCTCTCCACTCTTACACTTGAAGAACTTTTACACTTCTAAGCTCTTTTCACACTACCTACACTATTACAAGCCACTTGTACCCACTATTTCTCCCAAATAGCTCAAGAATTGTTTGTAATCAATGTAGAAGTCTCTTTTAATTAATTCAGAAGAGGGGTATTTATCATTCAAAACTCTCTAATTCATCCCACTTTCCCAACGGCTATTTTCAAAACTAGCCGTTGGACCTTGACGATGCAGCAACGAACAAACTAGCTTGGACCGTTCGGACGTGCTAAACCTTGCGTCCGACATGCGTCCGTTCTCGAGGTATTCGTTCGGACGTCGAGGATGCGTCCGAACATGCGTCCGATCGAAGCAAAGTCTACTGGAATATGATCGGACGTTGTTCTTCGTCCGAGGCTTGCTTCAAATTCTTTGTGTCGGATGATTACCATCGTCCGAAGCTCTTCTAGATGTGTATAAGAGACAGGATAAAGATTGACCTACTGTTTTCTGCACACTTGTTATGTGTATATCAGACATGGCTTAGCCAATTTGAATTACCATTTTGGACTGCAACATCTAGATGATAGGATGCTGGAGTATCCAATTTTTACTCAAGCTATATTGATTTTCAAAAGGAAAGAAAAAGTAAACTTTTTGAAAAAAAAACCTAACTTGGAAATTTCCGATCTTCTAAAATCTCACCTACGGAAGAGCGTCATAGGAGTTCTAATGATAGATGTTGAGGGGATGGAGATGATTGTGCTTGCATGAAGATGATAGTTGTCGCTATCGTCGCTGAAATCCATGGCTCGGTGTCTATTTTTTTTTGGTACAACTTGCTTAGTCCCTATCACCGCTATTGATGTGGTTTTTCTTTCTTTTGTTGGAAATATGGAGACGCATGATTTTGAATGAAAACAATATCAAACTTCAATTGGTAAGTTATTTTCCACCCTTCCCTGCAAAACTTCTTCATCAATCAAATATTTACCAATTTAAAAAGGGGCCATACAAAAGAAAAAATAGAAACAATTTTCTAGAAAATATTTTCAACCCAAACAAATAGACCCTAAATGCTAAAGTAAGTCTCATCAGACAAGGTGCTCAAATAACAATTTTTTACCAAAGCTATATTAATTTTATAAAGGAATAGAAAATGTAAAAAATTTGGAAAAAAAGAAACCTAATTTGGAAAATTCCGGTCTTTTGAAATCTCATCTACATAAGAGATGTCACCGGAGTTCGAATGATAGATGTCGCCCGGAATGAGACTATTGCTCTTTCAGGAAGATGATCTTTGTCGTTGTTGTCACCGTCACCGTCACCTATAAAATCCGTGACTCAGTCTCCAATTTATTTGTGTAGGACTCGCTAAGTCTCTATTAATTCAATGTGTTTTTAATCTCTTATTTAGAGATGAAGAACGAGACAGCGTTAAACAAAAATTAAAAGAACTGATAAAGACCACAGGTTATTTAAAAACACTCGTCTCCACATCTCTAACAAAAGAAATTAAAAACCACATTGATATTAATAGAGACTTAGCGAGTAGATGTGTCTAAGATACAGCATATCAGATGTGTAACCACCCTAAATCCTTAAATCAAAATCCCATCACACAAGATTGTTGGAGCCACAAATTTTTGGCCAAAGCTTTATTGATTTTCAAAAGTAGAAGAAAAGATAAAAATTCTTAAAAAAATACCTACCTTGGAAAATTTCAGTATTTTAAAATCCCACCTACGTAAGAGATGTCACCGGAGTCCGAATGATAGGTGTCGCCCAGATTGAGATGATTGCACTTGCAAGAAGATCGTTGTCGCTGTCGTTGCCTTCATCGTCTCCACTGGCAAGTGTCTCTTTTTTATTTTGGCAGGACTTGCTCAGTCTCTATCAGTTTGACATCAATATGGTTTTTTTTATTTCTTTTGTTGGAGATGTGGAGACGCATGCTTTGAAATGAAAACAATTTCAACAACTTCAAATAGTAAGTTTTTTTCCGCCTTTCCTTGTAAAACATCTTCTCAAAAAAAATAGTTTCCAAATTTAGATAGGAGCCACATCAAGATGTGTATAGAAAATATTTTCCACCCAAATACAAATAGACCCTTAATCCTAAAGCAAATGCCATCGGACAAGATGCTGGAGCAACTAATTTTTACCAAAGCTATTTTGATTTTCAAAAGGAAAAGAAAACATAAAAATTTGGAGAAAAAAAAAAACCTAACTTGGAAATTCCCGTTCTTCAAAAATCTTACCTATGTAAAAGATGTCACTGGAGTTCGAATGATAGTTGTAACTGGTATGGAGATGATTACGCTTGCATGAAGATAATAGTTGTCACCGTCATCGATATCACCATCAAAATCCATGGCTCGGTCTCTATTTCATTTTGGTAGGACTCGCACAATCTTGATTAGTCCGGTATCGATGTGGTTTTTTTATTTCTTTTGTTAGGAGATGTGTATTTAAATGAAAACAATTTCGGTAACTGCAAATGGTAAGTTATTTAAGAGACAGGAGTAAAACATCACTTCCAAACAAATGTTTTCCCAAAATAAATAGGAGCCAAACTCAAGAAAATATAGAAAATGTATTTCTAGAAAAAATTTTCAACCCAAACAAACAGACCCTAAGTCCTAAAGCAAATCCCATCAGACAAGATGCCGGAGTAACAAATTTTTACAAAAGATATATTGATTATCAAAAGGAAAAGGAACCTTTTAAATTTTGACAAAAAAAAAAAACCATTTCATCTTATGAAAATCCCGGTCTATTGATATCTCACCTACATAAGATATGTCATAGGAATTTGAATGATAGATGTCACGATGTTGGAGATGATTGGGCTTGTAGGAAGATGATCGTTGTTGCCATCGAAATTTGTGGCTCACTCTCTATTTTATTTTGGTTGGACTCGCTCCTCTCTATCAATCTGCTATCGATATGGTTTTTTTTTTTGTTTTTTTGCTTTTGTTTTTTTTGTTCTGATGGAGATGTGGAGATGCATGTTTTTAAATGAAAGCAATTTTAGTAACTTCAAATGATAAGTTATTTTCCATCCTTTCCAGTAAAACCTCTTCTCCAAACAAATATTTTCCCAATTAAACCCCACTTAGGAGCCAAATAGAAGAAAATATAGAAAATATTTTCCACCCAAACAAATAGATCCTCAATCCTAAAGTAAATCCCATCAGACAAGATGCTGGAGTAACAAATTTTTACCAAAGCTATATTAATTTTAAAAAGGAATAGAAAGTGTAAAAATTTTGAAAAAGATGGAAACCTAATTTGACATATCTATCATATAAACGCACAGAACCTAGCCGTAAGAGATGCCACTAGAGTTCTAATGATAGATATCGCCGGGAAGGAGACAGTGCGTTTGTAGAAAAATGATCGTTGTCACGGTCATCGTCATCGACATTCGTGTCTCGGACTCTATTTTGTTTGTTTAGGACTCGCTTAATCTTTATCTCTTCGATATTGATGTGGCTTTTTATTTATTTTGTTGAATATGTGGAGACGCGTGTTTTAAAATGAAAACCAATTCAGTAACTTCAAATGGTAAGTTATTTTCCACCCTTCCCAGTAAAACATCTTCTCCAAACAAATATTTTCCAATTTAAAATAGGAGCCAAACTTAAGAAAACATAGAAAATATTTTATCAACGATCTTTTTGCACATACGTCCTGTCTCCTATACCTTAAAGTAAATGTATCGGACAAGATGATGGATGAACAAATTTTTTACCAAAGCCGTATTGATTTTCAAAAGAAATAGAAACGTAAAAATTTTGAAAACTTGGAAAATTCCGATCTTTCTAAATCTCACATATGCAAGAGATGTCACCAGAGTTCGAATTATAGATGTCACTAGGACTGAAATGGTTGAGCTTATTTATAGATAATCGTTGTCCCCGTCTTCATTGTCACCGTCGAAATCTGTAGCTCGGTCTCTATTTTATGTTGGTAGGACTTGCTCAGTCTCTATCAGTCTGGTATTTGATGTGGTTTTTTATTTCTTTTGTTGGAGATGTGTAGACGTGCATTTTCAAATGGAAACAATTTGAACTTCAAATGGTAAGTTATTTTCCACCATTCCCAAGAGACAGTCTCAATGGATGTCTCATAATGATACATTGAAAATGTGTTAAGAGACTTAAATTGGAGCCAAACACAAGAAAATATTGAAAATATTTTTTAGAAAGTATTTTCCACCCAAACAAACAAACCATAAATCCCAAAGTAAATCCCATCAGACAAGATGTTGGAGCAATCTCACCTATGTAAGAGATGTCACCGGAGTTCGATTGATCGATGTCTCTAGGAAGGAGATGATTGTGGTTGTAGGAAGATAAACATTGTTGCTGTCGTTGCCGTCACCGTTGAAATCTATGGCTCGATCTCTATTTTATTTTTGTCGGACTCCCTTAGTCTATATCAGTCTAGTATTGATGTGGTTTTTCTTTCTTGGTTTGGAGATGTGGTGATAATTGTTGCTGAAGAATACAATTTCAATAATGTGTATAAATGATAAGTTATTTTCCACCCTTCCCCGTAAAACATCTTCTCTGAACAAATATTCTTCCAATTTAAATATAAGCCAAACACAAGAAAATATAGAAAATATTTTCCACCCAAACTAATAGACCCTCTAAGTCCTAAAGGAAATCCCATCAGACAAGATGCTGGAGCAACAAATTTTATGAAAGCAATATTGATTTTCAAATGGAAAAGAATACATAAAGATTTTGCAAAAAAAAAGAAAAAAGAAACCCTAACTTGGAAAATTTTGATCTTTTGAAATATCACATACGTAAGAGATGTCACCAGAGTTTGAATGATAGATGTCCCCAGGATGGAGATGATTGCGCTTGTGGGAACGTGATCATTGTTGCTGTTGCTGTCGAAATCTGTGGCTCGGTGTCATCTTTAACAAAAGAAAATAAAAATTGGGAAGGTGGAACATCCAGTATCGATGTCTATTTTTTATTTCTTTTGTTAAAGATGTGGAGATGCGTGTTTTCTAATGAAAGCAATTTCAGTAACTTCAAATGGTAAGTTATTTTCCACCTTCCCAATAAAACATCTTCTCCAAATAAATATTTTCCCAATTTAAATTGGAGCCAAACACAAGAAAATATAGAAAATATATTCTACGAAAATTTTCCTCCCCAAACAAATAGACCCTAAATCCTAAAGTAAACCCCGTCATACAAGATGCTGGAGCAACAAATATTTGCCCAAGTTATATTGTTCAAAAGGAAAAGAAAGTGTAAAAGACCGATTTTAAGAAAAAGACCTAACATGGAAAATTCCGGTGTTCTGAAATCTCACCTATGTAAGAGATATCACTGGAGTTCGAATGATAGATGTTGTTGGGATGGAGATGATTGAGCTTGCTGGAAGTTTATCGTTTTCACTATTGCCATAGAAATCCATGGCTCGGTCTCTTTACCATTTTGGTAGGACTCGCTCATTCTCTAACTCAAGTATCGCTGTGATTTTTTATTTCATCTTGATGTGTATAAGAGAACATGTGTTTATAAATAGAATTAAGAAATTATCCCCAAATAGATGATTAAATTTATTTTTCACCCTTCCCAGTAAAACATCTTCTGCAAACAAATATTTTCCCAATTTAAATGGGAGCCAAACACAAGAAAATATTAAAAATAAGAGATTCATTTTCTAGAAAGTATTTTCCATCTAAACAAATAGACCCTTAGTATTAGGTTCTTTGGATAGAATTGGTCCTTAATGTTTCCACTAAAATGAGAAGTAGGGGTATTCAATTTGTGATTGGCTTATATGGTAAGTAGGGCGATTAGGTTATATGAAAGGTCTAATTAAGGTGACATTCGTTGCCCTCAATTCCTTTTTGTAGGCAAATTGTAAGAACAACTATAAGTTGTTGAAATATGCATGGTGTCTTGCTTTGAATTTGGAGAAAGATGTTAACCTACACTTCTAAACTTTAAATTACCAAAAAATGAAAAGGAATATTCAACTTCAGCCAATTGAGTCCTAATGTTTATGGATTTTTCTCTCGGCAAATCATGTACTTTGGTGGGGTCAATCACCTTCTTATTAATATTAAATAGCAAATATATGGTGGGGCTTGGCATGACCTCTAGATTAGGAAATACAATAGCACAATAATGTGCTTAAAAGACCTAATGCTAGAGATGTATAATAAAATTATCTAAGCTGAAGTGAAGTCAAACCTAAAGCATCAAAACTTAACTTATCCGGTACAATAGACCTAGGAATGGACATTGAATCAAAATTAAGCTTAAAATTGGATTCCATACTCCCAAGTTTAGGTAAAGAATCAATGTTTTCTTCTCAACATGTATGTTGTATCTAAAAAGACCATTGATCCTAGATTATAGAGACTTGTCTAAAAAAGGCATCCAGTGATGATGGAACCAATGCATTAACATTGGACTTTTTGATAAATCTCAATTAGCACATCTATACTCTAATATTAGGCACATCCATTGAGATTTCAACATTGCGCAATTTAAAATAGCATGTAGACTCAGCTTGAGATGTTTGTTCTAAAGCCAGGGAACGAGCAAATTCAAAGAGTAAATTCTATACTCTGTCTGGTTTAAGCCAATGGTTCACCTTATTTTACCCAGATTCCTTATCGAGAAACTATAAGTGTTTATTTTAATTTTGTCTAAGAGTACATCTCCAAACCATATTAATCCGTGAAACAAAAGATGCAAAGCATAATTTCAGCTATTGTGTGCAGACCGACCTACTAAAGGAAAACGACTGATCCAATTTAGTAAAAAAAAGAATAGCCAAACTAAGTTGAAATAAACTGGGTTTCAACCACCTAAATTACTTCTAACAGAGTGGAAGACTTGTCATCATAAAGGAAAAAGACCCTAGATAGCCACAAATGCCAATGATAAGAGAAGCAAAAGAACTATTAGTTGGTCTTTTGATATCTCTAGGAAACTAAAGTTGTATGCACCCTTAGTTTCAAACATTTTTAGGTTTTTATTGTTGCTTTTGTCAACGTTTGCTACATGTTCTAAAATGTGTTGTGTTAATTTAGTTTTTTATTTTTAATTTTTATGTTATTCTAGTTATTTTATTATATTAGGCAGAGTATTCTCCAATGTAAGGTTTATAGGAGAAATTGAATACTAAATCGGATCTTAAACGAACCAAATCAAACCATAATTGAATGACAAGACCAAGCCAAATGCTGAGAAAAAAAATCTAAGTAATATTGATCAGAGTCAATATTTTAAAGAAGAAAAATTATTGACCACGATCAATATTAAAAAATTACTACTGGAACTTTAACCACGCTTATTGACTACAGTCAATATTTTTGTGGGGCAAAATCATCCAGATCGTGGTAGAATTTTGCTGAAGTCCTTTCCCCCAACCCAAACACTATAAATACCACTTTTAAGCCTCTTTAGAGGCCATATAATGTAGAATTATGGTAAGAGTAGAGTAGAAAATCTTAGTGTAGTGTAGTTCTTCATTTTCCTCCCTATTTGGGGAGAACTTTCTTAATTTAGATGTAGAGTAGTGTAGTTATAGTTGTAATTTTTAGCATCTAGTTGTAGATTAAAGACTCCTAGTATAAGAGTTCTTTTATGTTTATGTTTAATCTCCTTTACTTTGTGTTAATCTAGTGCAGTTTAATCTAATTGCTCTATTTTATGTGCTTACTTTACTGGATTCTTAGAGTAGTTTAAATGGTAGATTAGTTTATGGACTTTTTACGTAATTGCTTTCTTTACTCGATTTCTTAGTTTAATTGATAGATTACCTTATGGGCTTTTTTACAGCAGTCTAGTTGAATTTCCTTCCTTTAATTACCTTCTTTACTTACTTTCTTAGTAGTAAATGGGTAGATTAATTAATAGATTTTCTTTAATTATGATTCATTAGTGTTAATGAGTAGTTAGATTAGTAAATTACTTCCTTAAATTGCTTGTCCTCTTATTTGAATCATCTAATTGCTCTATAAAAATGCTTTCATTTTACATGCTTTTTTAAAAATGCTTTCTTTAATGTTACTTACTTTTAAATTGCTTTGCTAGTTAGTCTTTAAATTCCTTTCTTAGTTACTAAATCATAGTTTTAATTAAATGACTTTAAAATCGATCACTTCAACTAATAATCCAACCAAATAATTAGTAATCACCAACTAATCCATATGAGTTCGATCCCTACTTCCATTTACTAATAGTTGACCACCATATACTTATGGGATGCCGCCTAATTAGTAGTTGAGTTTAGGTGTTTTTATAAATTTTATAACTAGGTGTTTTTCAAAAAGGCATCACCTTCAAACATAGATGAAGAAAAAAGCCACCAAGATTGCAATTTGGTAGCAAGTGCTAGTCCTTCCAACAACGGAACACCTAGCTAAGAATGTTGATAAATCAAGGGGTAGATGGAAACAAATAGACTATATATAGATTAACAAAAGGAGAAATCAAAACTTAGAATTTGAGCCGTGTATAACACTTTCACTTAAGATTTTAATTGACCCCCACTATAATCAATAGTTTGTCTTGAATTGATAGCAATCTACCTCCAGGATACAACAAATTCTTGAAGACTTCCAATGGCAAAAAACTAGAAATCTTCTCAAGAATTATGTATATAGAGAGATAGATTTTAATAATATTGTTGTTGTTTGAAATAGGGAGAATGTCTCCTTTTATAAAGATGGAAGTGCAAAAGATATAAACCATTATAACACATCTCTTGAACCAAAAGTTTCAACTTTCTTTCTTTTTTCCGTTTTTATTTAAAACTCCAATGGCTAAGCATTAACACATTTGAAACATGTGTAGCACATGTGCGCTGAAACTTGCACTTCTCGATTTTGTCTTGGCTTGTAACGCATCTGCGCTGCTCCTTTTTTTTTTTTTAAATTACAACATTCACCCACTAATTTTTCCAAATTTACTTTATATTAGAAACTAAACATTTTAAATTCCCCCACTTGCTTTGTAATATAAACAACAACACACATCTCTTTCAACATCATGTACAAAGAAAAGTAACTATTGTCTTAAACTTTTCCTTAGTGTAAATAATTTACTAATTCTAATTAAATCAAGGTGGCAAGATTGATTAAATCATGATTTAAAATTAAACTAAAACTATCACACACGTGAACGAGTTAAACTTATGCAAATGTTCACTAAATCAATTTAGCATTATTACCGGCCGTGTGCTCTATTCTAATTCATATAGATCATGTACAAGAGAAACTCCCCAAACTTTTGTTAGAAGTGGCACCACTTCTAATAATCATATACGTGAAATCTCTTGAAACTTTTAAGATTAAAAGTACGAAAAGATGACTTCATTAAGAATGTGAATATTTGTATACTCAACCTTTTCACTTAAGAGTTACAAATTGCATTAAACTATATGGAATGGTATGAACAAACTTTAGTGCTGACAACTACTTATTTCAACTTGTTTTTACCCTTTAAACCTTTTAATCTAGTGGTACATACCTGTCATTATAGAAAAGTTGGGTTATCATTACTAGTAGTTTTGGATAAAGGGTTTCAATCCATTCCTAATGATGTCGAATTCACTAAGTCTCTCGCAAAAGTTTTAGTCAACGAATCTGCTAAATTATTATATGTTCTTACATACACAACAGTTATGACACCATTATTTAATAATGGTCTAATATATGTAAGCCTTAGACTTATATATCTAGATTTACCATTGTAGATTTTATTCACATGCTCTAGACATTGTGGCTTTATTATCACAATTCAAAGCGGTGGCTGGCATTGGTTGAGGCCACAACTTGATATCTAATAATAAGTCTCTCATCCATTCTGCTTCTTTACAAGTTGAAGCCAAAGCTATAAATTCGACTTCCATTTTAGAATGAGCAATAACAGTTTGTTTCTTTGAAATCCATGAAATTGCTCCTCTACCTAATGTAAAATTCCAACCAATTGTCTCTTGGAGTTTTTATCACTAACACAAGTAAACCAACTAGCATCAGAACATCCCTCAAGTACATTTAGAAAACTATTATAGAAAAGTACTAAATTTTTAGTTATTTTAAGATAATCAAGGACTCTTCCAATTGCTTACCAATGATCTATATCAGGATTTTTAGAATATGTAACTAATCTACATACGGCAAAGGAAATATCTGGCCTTGTCAACTCATTGCATACATTAAACTTCCTATTACACTTGCATATTCAAGCTAAGCAATGGGTTTGCCAGTATTTTTTAGTTAATTTAAAGTTAGAATCAAAAGGGGTACTTACTTCTTGGGTACTTACTTCTTTCACACTTAAACATTGATATTTGTTTAAGATTTTTTCAATATAATGTGTTTGACATAAAGCGTAGCCCCCACTATGTCTCTTAACTTTAATCCTTAAGATAGTATCTACTTCACCAAGATCCTTTATTTTGAACTGAGAAGATAAATATTTCTTAGTTTCAAGTATATCCTAGTAAGTAGTACTAACAATTAGCATGTCGTCTACATATAGAAAAATAATCACACCATACTCTTCAATAAATTTAGAATAAATGTGCTTATCAACACTATTATATCTAAATCCATTAGAGAGTAAAACTGACTCAAATTTTTTTTGCCATTATTTGGGTGCTTATTTTAAACAGTATAATGATTTAACTAGTTTACAAACTTTATTTTCATTTCCTGGTAATACAAAACCTTTTGGTTGTTTTACAAACACCTTTTCATCTAAGTTTCCATAGTTAAAAAAGTTGTTTTAACATCCATTTGATGCACACGCAGATTATAAACGGAAGCTAATGACAATAGCTCCCTAATGGATGTAACTCTAGCAATAGGTGTGTAAGTGTCAAAATAATCAATTCCTTCATTTTGTCTAAAGTCTTTAGCTACAAGTATTACTTTATATATTAATATAGATCCATCAGTAGCATATTTTCTCCTAAACACCCATTTACAACCAATGGGTTTAGAACCAGGAGGTAAATCCACTAGGACCCAAATATTATTTGATAATATTGAGTCCATCACATCATTTACTGCCTCTCTCTAAAATGTTGCATCTCTTGATGTCATAGCTTCACTAAATGATTTAGGATCATCTTCTATATTTAATAAGATTGGTATCTTATTAAGTAAGTAATCTCTATTGCCTTCAACTAGGAAAACAATAGCTTGTGAAGATATGAAATCAGAAGATAAATATTTTTCTTTTCTTTGTCTTTGACTTCTCCTAAGTTCAATAGCAGAGTATCAACTTCCTTTCTTTTATTGTCATTAGAAGGATCAATATTTGGAGTAGACTCTTGCACTTTAATTGGATCCACATCCATAGTTGAATTTTTAAGAAATTTATTTTCAAAAAATTCAATATCCCTTGATTCAACAATAACATTAGAATCAATATCAAGTAGCCTATAAGCTTTTGAATTTTCATCATAGCCAACAAACACACTTTTAATGTTCTAGGTCCCAACTTTATTCTTTTATTATTCGGGACTCTATAAAAGGCTATACACCCCAAACTTTAAGATAAGTTAAGTTTGGTTTTCTCCCATTTCATGTTTCATATGGTGACACTTTAGTCTTGAGAGATAGAATTCGATTATGTACATGACAAGTAGCCAATAAAGCCTCCCTTGACAAATTCTTTGGCAATCTAGAACTTAAAATCATGGAATTAACCATGTTCACTAAAGTTCTATTTTTTCTTTCAACCAAACCATTTTGTTGTGGAGTGTATGGTGCACTTGTTTGGTGTATAATGCCATTTTGTTGACAAAATATTGAGAATTCAGTGGAGAAATATTTACCACCTCTATCACTACTCAATATTTTAATTTTTTGTTCCAATTGATTTTCAACAAGAGATTTATAAGATTTAAACTTATTAAATGCTTCATCTTTTGCTTTTATGAAATAAACATGCACATATCTTGAATAATCGTCACTAAAGGTAATGATGTATCTATTACCACCTCTTGTTCAAAATCCATTTAATTCACAAAATCAGAATGCACAAGCTCTAATAGTTGAGTATTTCTTTCTACTTTAGGAAAAGGCAACTTAGTGATTTTTGCTTGAAAGCATGTTTCACATTTATTCTGAAAGTTGTCTTTTAATGAGATTAATCCATGTTGAGACATAAAATGTAGTACTTTATGATTAATGTGTCCTAATCTACCATGTCACAAAAAATAAGAAGAATCAACGATATAAACAGAAACATTGTCTTTATTAACACTTAACTTAGAAACATGCCATCATAATAGTAACCTTTTCATACAAATACACCATTCTTGAAAAAGATAACCTTATTAGACTCTAGTACAACTTTCAACCCCTTTTTATTTAATACATCGACTGATACAAGAGGCTTCCTAATTTCTGGAATATGAAGCACATTCATCAATGCAAGCCTTTTGCTAGAAGTGAATTGCAATAGACATACTTCCTTTGCCATGAACTTTGGCTGAGGCATGATTACCCATGAGCACTTCATGACAATCAAGGACATCTTCGTAAGTCTTGAAATGTGACTTATAGATGTGTATAAGAGACAGCATTGTCACCATGAATCATACCACCAATACATTAAAAATCGTTGAATAGCCTCATTCATAAGGGGTGAAGTTATACACAGAGTCACAACCCGTTATCTTTTCAACAATTCAATAACTGTATAGTTGGGTTACTATTACCAAAAGCATGTGCAATCATCCCAAGTAATTTGCAGAAATGTTTATAATGCTCTTTTTTACCCACAATTTTAACAAACTCTATTCTTCTTATCTTGTCCTCAGAATTAATATTTTCAGAAAACTTCATTTTAGAATTTGTGGCTTGATTATTATTCTCATCAACAAAGTTAACTTTTGAATCAAATTCCAACTCCTTCTTTTGAAGGATCTAGATGTTGTCTCTCATACACATTTAGATGTGTATAAGAGACAGGTTGATGACAATGTATTACAAAATTCTTTTGCACTTTATACAACCTACAATCAAGTGATTCAGTTTTACTCCTGTCTCTTATACACATCTAGATGTGTATTTGAGGCATGTATAACACTTTCTTAAGGTTTTGATTGCTCCCACTGTACTCAATAATTTGCTCTTGGAAAGTTAATAGCAATCTACTTTTAGGATACAACAAATTCTTGAAGACTTCCAATAAACAAAAGACTTCTAAAATTGATTATCCAAGTAACTACTTGAGCTATATTGGGAGAGAATAGTGGGTACAAGTGTTGTAATAATGTTGTTGTAATGTTTGAAAAGAGCTAGATGAAGAATGTCTCCTTTTATAAAGATGGAAGTGGAAAAGGAATTATTAGAACACACCTCTTGTAACCAAAGAGAGGTTGTGAGTGTAAAACTATTGGCTCAACTAAAGGAAATTAGTGTGAGCAAGAGTGATCCTCATTTGTGTACAAGAGGTTATAACGTTCTATAGCTTCAGAATTTGAAGAGACATGTACACATAGTGCAAACTGCACAATTGAGCAACTTGGTATGTGCGCTGAAACTTGCACTAAGAAGCTCAATTTGTATCTCGCTTGAGTTATAGTGCATGTACGATGCACCTTTTTTTACTTAAATTGCAACATTCACCCATCTCAACTCTTCTAAATTTGTTCTATATATTACAAACTTAAACGTTGTTACAAAGAAACAAAAATCCACACCTATTGTATTTGCCATTAAATGATTACTTTCATTAAGTGATTCCCAGAAAGGACCCTTGGAAGGAAGTTGGAACTTCAGCATTAATATGTCTGCAATTTTTATTGAAGAAATCGACAGGCAAATGTCACATGTGTATTTAGAAAACCTTTCACAGGAATTTTAGTTCCCGTTATGAACTTTCAGGATGTCAACCACTATCGAGGAGCTCAAATCAAATCAAAGATTGTTGATAAAGAAAACAAGCCTGAAGCATAAGGTTTCCTAATAATTTGATCCTCGTACGTAATGGCATTAGAGTAAAGATCATTGGCTAACCAATAATGCTTCATGCCAATTGTTCCAGACAACGGCCGTTGCAATTCTATTTCTAGACACCATCCATCTTCATTGTTTAATGAATTAATTGTCTAATGTATAAGAGACAAGATGTATCTTATACCACATCTAATGGGTGTGAGAAAGTGGTTAGTGAGGATCATTTGCCTCTAGGAGGCAAAGCTTATTTTTCCAACCATCTAATTTCTTTTTCATTCCTGGGTCTACCAAAATGAAAAGATGCTTGTGTGTCTGATTTGTGAAGAGACATGGTAATGTAAGTGCTTTTTTTTTTAATAGCTCAATTAGGGAACCTATCAAGCCAACTAGCCATGGAAGGAGTCTAGTATTTGGATGGCAAAATTCTATGTCTATTGATACTCATTGCTACACTAGTTTACTAACCCCGATCCTTTTTATAGAGATATGAAGTAATGCAAAAATGTCCAACTGTGTGTCTATCCCTCTTGAGGCAAAGGGAAAAGAAGCATAGCATTTAAAGCTTCTGCAAAAGCCAGTTGTGTTATCGAGAAAGACTCAAGGAAGCCTCACTTCAACAATTTCCAAAATCACTTGGGATGATTGCTTGGAGAGGTTGAAGAAGAATATGAGGAGGCTCAAATATGCTTTCCATGGCACTTGGCAATTATGAGCTATTCCTCTAGAGGTGATTCATCATTGATAACACATGTATTGAAATGTGTATAATAAAGTGTTTAATGAGGATCATTCTACCTCTAGGAGACAAAATTTTATTTTTCCATCCAGCTAATTTTGAAAGAATTATTCCTATATAACCAAAGAACTAAAAATTAAAGTTAATGCTTTATTGAGTGTCCAACTCAAACTTGTGCATGAAAATAATTCTTTGACAGCTGAGAGAATGTAGTGTTTTGAAAGTAAAATCAGGGTACTCTTTGCTTGACAATAGTTTACTGCAAGATCGTGGAAGAACAAGCTTCATTGAAGAAGAGATAGAGATCTTGTAAATAATTTTGAAAAAGCAACAAATGTCTAGCCGTGCGTCTATCCCCTCTCTGTATGACTTACAACACAAGGAACTAGAAATACCTGTATTTGTGACCCACGTGTTAATTGGTAAATTTACCTAATTCATTGATATCCCAATTTGGTATGATTGATGATGCTTCAATCAATCAGTTAGAATCTAAATCTTCGTATTATGGCAACAAGAATATTATTTGTAATTATTTGCAGTCAACATGGCCATATAAAGAAAAATTGTTATGGTTAATTTCTTTGAAATGGAAAAATTGGGAAGCCATAAGGATTTCTTATTCTGGGTCAAGATTAAGCATGTTACTAATCCAATTGGACCTATAAATAAGTTTGTGGTACTCTAAAAGTCTATTGCTTAACAAATTTGTCAATGTAGGTCATAGGCTAGAAGACTTTTACACTAAGGATATTCAAGATAGATTATCTATGAAGGGTGTTCAAGGCATTACATGAGCTAAGATGATACACTTCGTGAAATGGCGAGTATACGCGATCTAACAACTTTTGTCATGTGCTTGAGGTAATTCTGATTTATGTTTCTACTACTTGACACTATATATATATATATATGATATATATACTCATATATGTGTGTGTGAATTTGTGTGTGAATGCATATTTGATGACATATGGTATCCCAACATTTAACTATGTCGTATAGTATAAGTCTACTTCATGATTTATCGCATAAAATATTAAATTAAAATAGCTACTGAATTGTGTATTAAGGCTATTTACTTCTCCATTTGTGAATGTTTGATGATTTTTTGCAATAATTCTCACACTACTTGGCACATCATTTTGCTTGGTCAGTAGAGATGCTCATTATTTGGTAAGTTATTGATGCCTAAGCGAAAACCAATTTCTGATCATAATTCTTTGCATGAATAGTGCTCTCAGTCTTATGGGATCCAACACACATATACATCTATATATATATTGGAATAGTCTTGTTCACCTTGCTATAAATTGATATCAACGATTCATAGTACTCTGTTATGATTTGAATATTACATCTTACAAGGAGATTAGAATAAACTTAGGGGAGCTTGAAATTGTGCAGTATATTACTCAATATATGTTTTGCATATATCCAAAAGAGGGAGAAATAATGGACAAATTTTACACATGCTTGTTGTTCATATTTGAGAGATTGGATTTTGTATTAACTACTATGAAATTGTCCAATAATTTGAACTTTAGATTCTTATTCATCGGACCAGCAATTTCACTTTGCAAAATCTTACCTGTTTTATATTTGATGGCTTACTAATTTTGCAAATTGATAAGTGTGGAAGTATCCCAAGAAATTGACAAAAGTAGGTTGAGACAAATGGTCGTCGAAACAAACAATAACAAATAAGAGAGAAAACAAAGATAGAGCTTGGACGATGGTAATTGTCCGACACAGAATGTCTGGGTGAAGCGAGCAAAATTTTACTAGATGAGAAGAATACATATTTCAAGACTTTGCTTCGATCGGACGATGTTTTGACACATCCTCGAAGCCCACGAAAAGCACTAGTACAAAAACACAAGAAAAGCCAAAATAAAGACGCAAAGGCTTAATGCCAATAAGGCCGTCAATAGGTCCAACTCTCTTATGTTTAGAAATGAAAATAGTTGGTAAAGTAAAGCCCAATTTTGGGCAACTAAGAATCGCCTTAGCTATTTATTAGACCAAGGACTACATAACTCTAAAAGTAATACTTGAGCTATGTTGGGACAAAAGCCACATAACAAATCTCCACCTTGGTGTGTACCCACAGTGTCACAAAAAGTAAAATAGCAAACTTGCTCCACCTTTCCACAAAAGCCCCAATGGGCTTAAAGTGTAACAACAACGAGTGCCAACCAAGTCCAAGCATTGCTTGAAGATAACAATTGTAAACCGAAAGAGAGGTTGTGAGTGTAAACTCTTGGCTCCACTAAAGGATTATATTTAGTGTGAGCAAGAACTTTCCTCAACAATTTGTGTATCCCGAAGAGTGAAACTTCACATCAATGTACTTAGTCCTCCCATGACACATCCGATCTTTAGTCAATTGAATTGCACTTTGACTATGGCCCAATAAACTTCAAGTTGAGAACAACATGATGGTAGTCAACTGCCTTGTAAACAAACCTCTCAACCACAAGGCTTCTTTGATTGTCTCGATCACGGCCATATATTCTGCTTCCGTAGTTGAGATAATGCCACAATTGGGAGATTGTAAAGTAGCTTTCCAACTGATTGCACAACCGCCAACGCAAAATACATAATCTCAATCTTCTAATTTGTCAAGATCCCGACATAATTAGAATACACAAAACCAATTAAATTGTTGAATCATCTATTGTATTCCCATTTGTGCTCCAAACAAGTGTTTGAAGTACCTTTGGTGCAAGTATCGAAGTTTGAATCTATTTATTAAGCACACCGCCAAAAAGGTTTGCTCTTTAGGACAAGACATATAGCCTAATTCACCACACTAACTACTTATGAAATGTCCCTTTGGGACGTGTACAAACCAAGGAAATTCGCAGAGGTACATGATACTGCAGAGCACTAGAATATGGAACCCATGCCAAAAACTTCTTCCTCACTTGATTGTGGTGAGGTAGAAAGTCGAAAATGAACTTGCAAAAGGAGTGACTCACAGGGCATTTTTCATGCTAACTTTCTTCAAGAACTTTCTCAATGAGTAATGCTTTTGAGGTGATTAGAGAAAAGAATTTCATACTCTATCCATGCTTGGAGAATATTCCATGCTAAGAATCTTCTTAGCTGCTCCCAAATCTTCATAGAAGAACAAATTCAGGTCAACTGTGCATTCAAAGTGGAAGGTTTCTATAAAACTCTTGACAGAATGAGCATGTCATCAACATAAAGCAACAAATGAATGAAAGAATTATCATTGTAATTTATGTGAAATTAGACAGATGGCAAGTGCGCATACATGCTCCTTGGTAATCATGACCCAACATAAAGGAATCAAAGCTCTTATGCGTACTACCTTCTAGTTTCAATACAAGGCATTTCTTTAACAAGCAAACATGATATTCTTTTCCTTCAATTTCAAAGATGTCATTTGTGATAGAAGGGTAGAGTGGATATAAGACTGTTCTTCAAGTTCACCGAGTTAAAATTTGCTGTCTAAGGACTCTCATTAGTTGCTATGTTATAATTCCATTTTATCATACATTTGGCAACTAAGGTCAATGCAAAACACGAATAGAGCTTTATGTTTAACAACAGAAAACACATAATTGAAATCAATACCGTGTACTCTATAGCCCTTTGCAACCAATCATGCTTTATAGGGTCTTATATCTTCAACCCTGGATGTTTCAAAGACCCATTATCAACAGGGATTTTCTTACCTAAAAGACAGTAGTAGGTCCGAGGCGACCAATTATATTATGAGAGTCTAATTTCTTTATAACACCATTAGCGGGTGAATTGGTCATTTGAAACCATGGACACATCCTAAAGGGTGGAAGGATCAATCGGGAATATATCTATAGGATGGTGAGAGAATATGAAAAAATTTGCACCACCGGGGAGTCACTCCCTCCTTGGTCTATCCTGCAAAATGCTCCTCCACTCTGGTTCTTTGGTCAAGAACAGATGGAATGAAGAGATGAAGCCAATATTTGCTTGAGCATGGATGAAGATCAACCTTGATCACTGGATCAATTTGATGGATGATGATAATTCTCTTTGTTTTTATTGAACACCATAAATTTTATTTACTTTGGATTACTTTTGTTTTACTTGCAGTCTTTGGAATTGAAGTATGTTAGTTTTTCTTCTTAAGTAGTTTGGCTAATGGCCTTAAACTGATGCCAAGTTGATACATTTTGATGCTTTATTGATTGAATTTTTTTTGGAATCGCATGTTTGACACTTGGTGAAGAAACACATTGCTTAATAAAAGTAGAGTGGCTAAGGGCCCTAAGCTAATGCCATCTTTGCATTAGTTGATGAGTTGAATTGAATGCATTTTTATAAACCCAAACTTTCCTTGAATGGTGAGATGCATGGCAATTTATCACTCTTAGCATTTCTACCCAATTTTAGTTCTTAGTTTATAATTATAATCATGATTTGAGTAGTTTTTGTTATTTTTGGGTTTGTCTTTGTTCCCAAAGACACAATTTACAAAAATCTTTGGGTGAGTGGAAGGATGATTTATTCATCAATTAGAATAAAAGAGACAAGTTTCTCGCTCACGGGGTGCCCCATCGCATATTTGCCAAGACCTGTCTCACTTGAAGAACTCTTACACTTCATAAGCTACTTTTTGTTTATCTACCTCCACTCTTACATCAATTAGGGGAACATGTATTATACACATTTTGATGTGTATAAGAGACATTGGCTTTTCTCCAAGTAGTTTGTTACTGTGGCTTTTCTATCAATTATTCACAAGTTAGAAGAACATTTTACACATAAAGAGCTCATTTTCACAAAACTACCTACACTATTACAACACTTGTACACAAATTTTCCCAATTATTTGAAATGTTGAACCCCCTCATCAAATCACTTATATTATCTGGTTGAAATACCTAGTACTAAAGAAATGCATAAATGAAGTAGATGTCTCTTTATGGGACAGCCTTATTGTGTTTGCATAGGGAATGTTCTTCTAACTTGTGAATAATTGATAGTCGAGATTAATTTTTGGTACATTTCACTCCTTTTCCTTGGTTTAGGGCCGAAAAAAGAAAAAAAAATAGGAATAAGGCGAGTACAGAATTCCGAAATGTATTCAAATCACAAACTTCATAATATTTGTGATTTGAGAAGTAATGATGTTTCAAATGAAAAGAACTAAAACATTTGGTAACTCTTTTTGAGAATGGTAATGCTTGGTGATGTGAAATCTTTTGCAATGAATGAAGGATCACTCTTGCTCACACTAATTTCCTTTTTGGAGCCAAGTCTCATACACTTCACAACCACGTAGTGTTGAACATTTTTTGAGAGATTTCTTACATTGTTCTAAGTACATCCATGATTCATCAAGTGTCACGTCAACTTTGGAGGTATTTATATGTTTGAATGTTAGTAGGTTTCGTTTAATGTTAATCTTTGTTTTGCTCGGGACTAGCAAAATGCTAAGTTTGGGGTGTGATAACTCTAGTTAACTAGAGTTATTTCCCTCTAAATTATAGCATTTTGATAGTTTAAATTTCGAAGTTGGATAAGTAATTGATGATTTTAGTTAATTTCTTTCATATGTATTTGTATTTTCGTTGTTGAATTAATTGTGATAAGTTTTTGTTAAATTTTTAGTTTAATTAAGTGCTTAATGGTGTTAATATTATGTATGTTAAAAATTAAAGGTTGGAAGTTGGAAGTTGGAAGGAACAAAACTCAAGGGACTAGATTGCAGAAATGGATGAAATGAAGAATGCTGGGAGGAGATCTCGACTCGGAAATTGTCTTACTATATTAGAGTTGAGATCGCGATCTTGAGCACTCATTGAGAGTCAAGTTGTAAGGGCAATTTTGTAAACTTCCAGGCAAAAACTCCTAATTTTGCCTTGTGTAATGCTGCACTATTTAAGCTAAGTATAATTAGAAAAAAAAAGTAAAGTAGTAGATAGTTTTAGTTAGATTTTAGGATAGTTTAGGATAGTTTGAACTCCAAGTTTACTTCTTTAATAGAAATTTCTCTTTAATTTTCTCTTAGATCTTCTTTTAATTTCTTATCAAGTTCAAATTTTGATTAGATAATCGTAGTGGGTTAATCAAAAGCTTCGTGTAGATATAATTTTTATTCGCTTTCTTGTCGATTTAGTAAGAATTTATTTACTTGCAATCTAGGGTTTCTTAGAAAAATTAGGGTTCTTGTTAATTTCTTGCTTTCTATTTAAGAATTCTCAATTTCTTGCTTTTATTTCTAGTTAATTCTTAGTGGGCTTTCTTTATTTCTATCAAAAATCCAAAAATATTTAGATTTCTAGTTTAACTCTTTAGATGTGTCCAATTTCTAGTTTAGAAATGGTTGCTTTTAGTATTCAAGGTTTCTTATTTCTAGTCCTTTTAATTGGGTAATTTGCTTGCTTTTAATTTTAGACTTAATTTGGTTAATTTAGGTAAGAATTAAGTGCTTGACTTTACTTGCTTCTACTAGAATAGCTTAATTAGTTCCTTAATATCGTAAGTAGTTATTTTCACTTACTTGCTTTTAGTTAATCTAGCTTTAAATTAAGTTTTTATTGCTTTTAGTTAATATAGCTTTAAATTAAGTTTTTATTGCTTTCATTTAATTGTGGTTTTTATTAGAATAGTTCCATCATCCATTGCTTGATTTCTCTTAACTACACAAATATCCATAAATCTTGGTAATTGCCTTCCAACAATCCTTGTGGAACGATCCCTACTTCCCTTTATTACTAGTTGACAACCGAGTACTTGCGGGATGCCACCTAGTTAGTAGTAGGATTTAGGTGTTTTATAAATTTGTAACTAAGTGTGTAAGGCCACATCAATCCCACATACCTTTGGCTATCGTCTCAGTAGCGACCTCCCTTAAAACCTCATCAAAGAGATTTACGATAATACCTGATCTGGCCTTTTTATCAAGGTCCTAAAAATCCTCCACTGACATCTTCTCTGGCTTTTTCTCCATTCCATGAAGCGCTATGTCCACACCATCTTGGATCAGGTTAGCCTCCATCTTGAGTTACCACATCCCGAAGTTGACACTCCGATCAAATTTCTCTACATGGGTCTTCGTTATCGTCATAATGTCTCAAAACTTTCCTGGAAGCTTGATACCAGTTTATTAGGAAGTATCCCAAGAAATTGACAAAAGTTTGAGACAAATCCGAAACAAACAAATTACAAATAATAGAGAAAACAAAAGAGACACTAGATTTATGTGGTTCGGTCGAAAGACCTACGTCCATACACATCTATTTTACTATATGAGAAGAATACAAAAGTTTTAGGAGAGTGCTCCTTAGCCCACAAAAGCACTAGTACAAAAACATGAACATCAACAAATAGAAGAAAAGCCAAAATAAAGACAAAATGTTTAATAACCAATAAAGCCCAATAGCCCATTAAGCTCTCTTATGTTTAGTGCTTGGTACATAAAACCCAAAACCTAAGATCTCTATTTATAAGGCCAAGGCTACATAACTCTACTTAAAATTAATCAATGTGGGACAAAAGCCACATAACAATAATCATTGTCTATATATCAATAGATTTCATATGAATGTTTTTTAAGTTGCAAATCTATAACTCTGACTATGTGATTTCCATTCACATGTGTCCAAGTTATGTCATGATTCCAGTCATTGTACTGATTAATGTATTTATTATGTTTATACAACTTGAACAAGTACGGTAATATGCATAGTATTATTGTCAACTAGATGGCCATTTAAAGAATTTTATTAGATGTTATTATTTTAATCTTTATATCCTGTGTTTAAGAGTGGCCTCAGCATCTTAGGCATATGATATTTAGTTTGTTTAATCACATAATAGTTAGTGGTTAAATAAAATAACATCTAAATTAAAAAAATCAGATTAATTTATTAAGATTATCACCTGACCCTACAAGGAAGTGGTTATTTTAATAAGATTAATTGTAATAAGATGGTAAATTAAACATTTTAGTAATGGATTTTTCTAGGCCTATAGGTACGGAGAATTTTCTTAGCTTTACAATTTTAATTTACCAATCTTATTATAACGAAAGTAAATTCTATGAATGCAGGAAAGTTTTGAATTTATTGTTTGAATTAACATTGGTTATTTTGATATTTATGTTTGAGTTTCATAGCATTTATGTGTTTGTCCTTGGTTTTTGTAGTTTTTCCTACCACTGCTATTTTTAATAGCTCATCTCGTATTCCAATATTATTTGTTGAAAACTACACTGAATGGAAGCACAAAATCCTTTTGACTTTGTGGTGCGTGGATCTAGATTTGTCACTTCGTGAGGATGAACCACTCATCCCTATAGATTCAAGTAAGCCAAATGCAAAAGGAGCTTATTGAGCGGTGGGAGCAATTCAATCGCCGAAGTTTAATGCTCATCAAATCCCATATTGGTAAAGCATTAGGGATTTTATCCTTGATTGTGACAACATCAAAACTTTCATGAAAACCATTGAAGATCAATTTATAAGCTCTGACAAAGCTTTGGCTAGCACCCTTATGAAGAAATTTTCAAGCATGACACTTGACAAAAGCATGAGTGTCCGTGAGCACATAATGGAAATAAGGGACATTGCAGCTAAATTAAAGTCCCTTAAGGTTGAGATTTCTAAGTCATAAGAGTGTATTTCATTCTCAACTCTCATCCCTTCGGAGTATACTCCGTTTAAGAATTCCTACAACACACATAAGAAAGAATGGTCAATTAATAAACTACTGACTATGTGTGTTCAAGAGGAAGAGAGGTTGATACATGAGAACCTGAAAGTATTCATCTTGTGACTCACAATAAAGGAAAAGCAAAGAAGGGCAAGAGTGTTCCTAAGAACCGAGATAACAATAAAAACATACTTGAATGTCGTTTCTGCAAAGAAAAAGGGCACTAGATGAAAGATTGCCTCAAATTCAAGCAGATGGTTCGAAAAGAAAGGTAATCTCATTTTTGTGTTTCATGAATCTAATTTTACTGAAATTTCTGATAATACTTCGTAGATGGATTGTGGTTCTACAATTATTGCCAAAACCATGTAGGGCTATTTGAACCAAAGAAAGCCACTGGGAAGTGAACAAAGCATCTATTTTGGAAACTGAATGCGTTCATCAGTTGAAGGAGTAGGGACTTATAGGCTCATTTCAAAAATCGATTTTTAGTTGGATCTTGGAAACACTTTTTATGGTCCATCGTTTTCTAGAAATTTAGTTTCTCTTTCAAGACTATCTATTATTGGATATGATCCCAATACTTATCTTTCAATTATGAATCTTTTGAAAAATAATAAAGTTATTGGTTCTGCCTATTTGAATGGATTGTTATTTAAACTTGAGCTAGACCTCACATTTGAGTATAGTCTTTTGGCCTAGTAATGCATGGAAATCAAGTTGGCACTAAACGTTGTATTATTAAACAGAATTCTGCAAAACTTTGGCATAGGAGATTGGGACATATCTCCATAGAAAGAATTAAAAGATTAGTAAATAATGGAGTCCTAGAGGCTTTTGATTTTACTGATCTTGGTACTTGTGTGGACTGCATAAAGGGAATGCAAACTAACAAGACCACAAAAAGGGTGGCAAAAGCACACACTGATATCTGCGGACCTTTTCCTACCCCTTTCATGAATGGTCAAAGATATTTTATCTCATTTATAGATGATTATTTGAGATATATGTATCTTTATCTCTTATTTGATAAATCTGAAACACTTGATGCTTTTCAAGTTTTCAAGCTAGAAGTAGAGAAACAAAAGGAAAAGAAAATCAAAATTGTAAAATCCAATAAGGGTAGAGAATGCTATGGAAGGTACACAGAAAAGGGACATGTACTTTGTCCATTTGTTAAGCTTCTTGAAGAAGAAGGTATTGTTGCCCAATACACAATGCCTGGCACACCACAATAAAATGGTGTAGCTGAAAGAAGAAACTGAACCCTTATGGATATGGTTAGAAGCATGATTGGCAACTCTAATTTACTTTTATCCTTGTGGACTGAAGCCTTAAAAACTGCACTGTATATCTTGAATCGGGTACCATCCAAGGCTATCCCCAAGACTCCTTTTGTACTATGAAATGGATGGAAACTAAGTTTAAAACATTTACACATATGGGGTTGTCTAGCTAAAGTGAGGGTATATAACCCAAACCTTAAGAAATTGGATGAACGAACAGTTAGTAGTTTTTTTTATAGTTTATGCAGTTAACTCTAAAGGATTTAGATTTTATTGTCCCTCACACACTCCAAAAGTTGTTGAGGCTAGAAATGCTAAATTTCTTGAGGGTCATTGAATAAGTGGGAGTGATTTAACTCAAAAGATGGAATTCGAAGAAGGGATGCACCTATAGCACCGTTACATGTAGATAATCTGATTGCTACTGCAAAGTGTTGTTCCAAACCATATTGAGAAGCAACTAGTTGAACAATTTCCACATGAGGAATCACATCAAGAACAGTCTACAATTGTTGAACCCACTTTGAATCAACCAATTCTCCCATCAACATAGGGAGTTAGAAGACACATCTAATATGTGTATAAGAATTTCTTATGATTATGAAGTAAATTCCATAAGTCTGACTAGGATGTTGGACTCAAAGATGATCCTAATTCATTTTCAAGCCATGAGTGGAGACAATTCCACACTTTGGTATGATGCCATGAACACAGGTAATGGAATCTATGGTTAAAAACAAAGTTTGGGATCTTGTTGAACTACCTAAAGAGGTCTCTGTTGTGGGATGCAAATGGGTCTTGAAGACCAAAAGAGACTCCGTGGGCAACATTGAATAGTATAAAGTTAGACTTGTTGCTAAAAATTTCACAAAAAAGGAAGATATCGATTACCATGAAACCTTCTCTCCTGTTTCAAAGAAGGATTCATTAAGAAATAATCATGGCAATAGTGGCTCATTTTGATTTGGAGCTACATCAAATGAATGTGAAAATAGCTTTCTTAAATGGGGATCTAGTAGATGAGGTATATTTGTGTCAACCTAAAGGTTTTGTCAATGAAGATCTTAGTGAATTTGTTTGCAAGTTATATGGACTAAAACAACCCTCTCGCTATTGGTATAGTAAATTCCATAATGTTGTCTCTTCATTTGATTTTGTAGAGAACTTTAAGAGACATTAATACATATACCTTAAGATAATTGGGAGTAAATACATATTTTTAGTCTTACATGTAGATAATATTCTCCTTCTCTTATAGCAATGACATGTGCTTGTTGCTTGAGACTAAATAGTTTCTCACACAAAACCTTGAAATGAAGGATATGCATGAAGCCTCTTATGTCGTTGGCAAAGAGATTCGTAGAGATAGAGCCAAAAGTTTCCTTGGACTATCTCAAAAGGCCTACATTGAAAAGATTTCGGAAAGATTCAGAATGCAGAACTACTCTTCCATTGCAACTCCAATTGTCAAAGGGGAGAAATTCAGTTTCAATCAATGCATTAAAAATGCATTAGAACAAGCAAATATGAATGACATTCTATATACTTTGCTTGTTGGAAGCCTAATGTATGCACTAGTCTATACTAGACTCAATATTGCATTTGCGGTTAGAATACTTAGTAGATGTCAAAGTAATCTTGGAATGGATCACTAGAAAGCTACCAAAAGGGTTTTAAGATATCTAAAAGGAACGAAGGATCACAAGCTTACATACAAACAATCTAAAAATTTAGAGGTAATTAGATATTTTGATTTAGATTTTGCTGGATGTGTGGATTCAAGTAAGTCTATTTGGGGATATATTTTCCTTCTTGCTGGAAGAGTTGTATCTTGGAGAAGCATAAGAAAACAATTGTTGCATCATTCACAAAGGAAGCATAATTTATTGCATGCTATGAAGCTACATCATAGGCTTTATGGTTGAAGAACTTCATATCTGACTTGAGGGATTGTCGATTCTATAAGTAGGTCAATGAAGATCTTCTGTGATAATTCTACTGCTATGTTCTTTTCTAAGAACAACAAGAGTGGGAGTCGAAGTAAATATATCGACATAAAGTTTTTAATGGTCAGAGATCATGTTAAGAAGCAAGAGGCAATCATTGAGTATATCAATACTAAATTGATGGTTGTTGATCCTATGACTAAACCTTTGCCGGCTAAATTGTTTCAGGATTACACAACTTGTATGGGACTCAGTAGCTCATTCTGGATTATTGATATTTTCTCTTGACTATTTATTATTGTTTAGACCTTTATGATAAATTATACATGATTGTGCAAATTAATTTCATACATTTTATGAAGAAGTGATTTATTTTGATCCATGAAGTTGGACCTTGAGTGCCTTATAATAAGGCACTCACAAATTATTTGTGCTTGATTAGAAAATACAATACATTGTAATACATGGAAGGAAGTGTCCGTTTTAAGAACATAACCGAAGGCACTCCAACAAATTATTTGTGCTTGATTAGAAAATACAATACATTGTAATACATGGAAGGAAGTGTCCGTTTTAAGAACATAACCGCCATAATTCTTGTACTAATATTTCCTAGTTAAGTAATTGTTACATAACCATTAGATCCGTAAAGTGACAAATAAGAATTATGGCCATTCTTGTCAAATTGTCTGACTAATCATGTAGGTTAAGTGAGAGAATGTTAGACTTGTAATACAAGACTTACTTTATCTGTGACCCACATGATAATTGATAACTTTACCTAATTCATTGACATCCTATATTTAGTCTGATTGATGATATCTTCAATCAATCAGTCAGAATAATTATATATGAGGAAATATATTATTTCGTAATATTCCCGATTATGTAATTTTGGTAATTTCCTTGATGGAAAGAAGTCTTCGAGATTTCTTGTTCTCCAAGTAAGAATCCCTAGCCTAGCCTACAAATAAGTCTGTGGTACTCCATTTATTCTACGGATTTTCGATTAGGCGATAGGCTAGAAGACTTTTACACTTAATATTTTATATTGTTCAATTACAAGTTAGAAACACACTTCGTGAGGCGAGCATTCGTGAATAACAACTTATACAATCATGATTGGGGTAATTTCGATTTATGTTTTCGGTGCATGATATATGTGCATATTTGATTACCCTCTTCAAAAAAGAATTCTCCACAAAAGCCAGGTGTGTTACTGTAGGAAGATGCCTTTGTAAGGCATACGACTGAAAAATGCCTTCGAGTTATTTTGAGCCCTCTGAAAGAACCTCTGAGCATCATATGAAAAGGAAAAGAGATATAGGATCTCCTTATTTTTATCCCCTGAGTTTATTTTAAAAAGCCAATATTTCCTCATTAATAAGAACCAAAAATCAACGGCTATGAAGATTGTTCATGATCAAATTGACAAAATGTTTATGAAATCCAAACCATCCCAGTATAGCCTCCAAAAACCTCCAAGCCACTTTATCAAAAACTGATATCATATCAACGGTGTTTAAGAATAATATTATTACCCCTTGTTTTTTTTGGTCAAGCGAGTGAAACAACTCCTTGGCCGATAGAGTATTATCCGCCAAAGACCTACCCTTCACGTCAGCCAGATTTTTCAAGAGAGATAACATGTGGTAAAACACAATTAAAAAATTAGCCAATAATTTTGAAAACATTTTGTTAACAAAATTCCATAGAGAAATGGGACAAAATCAGTAAAGATTCTTGGATTATCCTTCTTGGTATCAGTATATTAAGGGCATTACCTATATTTCTTGGAATTGACTCCCGAAAAGAATTCCTGAATAGCCTTTAAAATTTTCATGGCTATGATATCCTCACAATGAACAAAAATAGCCCGAAAATTCATCTGACCAGCTTCACTGTTCTTATTTAGGTGCCTTAACGCCTATTTAACCTCGTCTATTTTAATCGGGTGCAGAAGGTAGTTATTCTGATTTGAATTCATAAATAATTAACCTTATTGATTATAACCAGGAGCAAAATGTCGAATACTATTCTTATCTAGCTGCATTACCACCTTTTTAATCTCCTCCATTATTACCGAGCGCTGAAGATCATTATTGTTATTTGAACTAATTGTGGAACAACATCCAAGAATTTCTTCATTGTTGCATCCTCTATGCTTTGATCTATAAGAAGATTGTGGTGAAAACAACTGCTTCACTTTTAATCAATGTAGGATTATCAAGCCATTCCCCAGAACCTAAATTTTTCTTATTACTAGCTTTAGTCTCTTGTTACACAAGTAATGCATGGAAAAATATAGTGTTAAGATCCCCTTCCTTCAACCACTTGTGACTTAACTCTTGCCTTTTGCTTCCAAAAGATCTCTTCAACTCGTAACTTTTGAAGTAGTTTATCTTGAGCAAGATTAAGCTGCTCCCTAGAGGAAGAAGATTGACCTAATTTAAAGTTGAGTTCACAAAGCCGGACTTCTTTCTCAGCAACTTTAGTCGTATCAAATATATTATTGTAAGCCTCCTTGTTCCAACTGCACTTAAGCAGTGCTCAAGTCTTTTGAGTTTTAAAGCAAGGTTGAAACATCCCATAGACCTCGACTAGTTGATTCAAATTAGCCGATTCGATGGAGGTGGTAAGAAATAGCAGTAGGGAACAAATTATTCCACTATTGATTGGACATAAATCAGTCTAGCCATTTTTAGATATGCATGCCCCTTTAAATCCCTATCGATGTGTAATTGTTGCACGTAAAGTTCATACTCATAATTTGCAAGAATACATAGCTGCATTGAAATCGGCAATAACCCCAATGTCTTCTTTCGAATACCCCAAAAACTCTGAAGTTGATTCTATGACATTAAAATTGCTCCCAAGCAGCCAAGGCTAATAATTATTTCTCCCAATCTTGAACAAATTATCATACAAAAGACTTCTTTCAGCTCTGGTACATTTTACATAAAAAAGTAGATAAAATAGTTTAACATAATCAATCATTAGCCAAAATAACATGTAAAAATTGCTCATCATTAACCAATTAAGACATTGAGATGATACTCATGGAGAAGACAAATAGTATTGACTGAATTGAACAAACGCATATTAAAACAAAGGTTAAGTTAGAACTCTTCAATTTTAGTTGCCTCAACCATTGGCTCCAAAATAGCCAATAGAGAAATGTGATGCGTATGAATTAGCTTTCATAGTTTTGAATAGATGATGTACCTGCTATGCCATGAATATTCCATAAAAGAAATTATTCATGATTGATCAATAGGGAAGAATCTTTGGAGACGAGAGTTATATATCTAGCTAACATTGTTCGTGTTATCATAAAGTGTCATTCTATTTCTCGATTTTCCAGATGGAGAAGATTCAGTTTGTGAATGATGCATCTTGTATTCTTTGCTTGGAAAGATTCCCTATAGCCTTGTGTGAAATTCTTGCAACATAATATATAGTCATGCCTTGGTCTGTCAGCTCGTTGAACATCGTCTTAATATCATAAGGTATCAAGCTACTCATTCCCATGATCGATTTTATTCTCTTGGAGTTTCAAAATGTTCATGGTGATCATCAATGAGCTAAGAAGCAAGAAAAACTTTGTTTCCAATATTTTCCGAGTCTTGATAAGGGCTTATGACAATAACGTTTTGAATCGTCTTTGTTAAATAAGTTGCTTCATTGTTTTTCAAAAATAGGAATTCTAGAGAACTCACCAATTCCACTTGCATATGCCCCTTTTACCGTAACTTCTGCTACCAAAGTTTCATTACACTTCAGAATCGCCTTAGGTTGCCAAACTTTCACGTTCTCCTAGTTGGAAATTTGAGAAGCATCCTTCTCTAGGTGTTTTTGAAAAAACCACCACTTATTCCTTGTTAACTTTATTCTGTTGTTTTGATGTACAATTGTATTAGTGTGACCAACCATCTTGAAATCCAAACAATAGGCAGACATGTCTTTGAAACAATGTTTTGCCAGAATCCAGAAGAGCCATTCCCGATTCAAACCCTATTAAGTAGTGTTTAAGTGAGGTCAATTATTTCAGTGCAAACCCTAGCATGGCTTGAACGTTTAAGTATTTTTGTAGAAGTTTCTAACTTTTGAGGTTCTCCAACAAGCCAAGCAATGGAGAACTACCCTAAAATATATATGGGACAAGAGGAATTCAACATCAACTCTAAAATCTGGGGTCATTTAAGCATGCTCATGCCAAACCCTTGGAAAGTCCAGAAACCCCGACACTAACAAGGTAAATAATCCTTCTTAAGATCAAATCCAAACAATACGTGTCGATAATCAATTCGACCAAGGGTGAAAGAGTCAAATAAACAAATCATGGAAACTCTTTGCATAAGAGTTCCATAGAAGGCATCACTTCCTTTGAAAAATTTTACAACAAGAGCCAATTTATAGTGCCTAGAAAGTTTAAGAATCTCGTGACAAAAACAAGACAACTGACTGCCTCTATTATGAAGAGGGCATCCATACACAGAGATTAGGCCAAAAAAATCTAAAAGATGAGGGAAGAGGAAGAAACTCTAGAGAGCATACCTAATCAATAGTAAAATATTTTTCCTTTTTTTCATGATGTTTATGCTAAATAAATATAACACAGAAGTATTTAATCTTGCTTAGTTCTTATGTTTCATAAAAAATTATGAAAAGGAAAATACTTAAAAATCAGAAAAATACAAGGAATAATATGATTATAAACCTTTTTAGAAGGCATAAAAATTTAAAATAAGTGTAAAGTATTTGGTATTGATCAAATAAGGACAATTGACAAATCTTGTTAATTTAATAATGGAGTAAATCACATGTTGTACATGCAGTCCATTTAATTATTTTTATACTTTTTATTAAAATAGATTAAGTATATAATTTGTACAAATTTATCAAAATGAAGGCATTAAAATTTGATTTTCTTTATATAAAGTGTGAATGAAATAGTAACAGAACATTATTATGTAATTTATAAGTCGTAGAATTTATTTTACTTCATTACACAACGTAAAAATTATTACCTAATGTTCTACATCTCTGGACATACACGGAAAATTAACTAAAACAAATGAAATACAACACTTATTGTATTTTTATGAATTTTGCAAATTTTATTTTTAGTAATATTTTATGGTTTTTTACTTATTTTTTTATATAATTTTTCATAAATTTTTATGCAACATTAGGGACCAATTTCATCGACATTGTATATTTTTAAGGACTAAATTTGTTGCAGCCAGACTATTAGGGACTGATTTTCGTTGAAATTAAATTTTTTTGAGGATTACATTTATTTCGATTAAAACATTAAGGACCTATTTGGTTCTCACTCTAAATTTTGAGGACTACAATCACATTTTTTTTCCTAAAAGTAAAATTTATAAAACCATTTCTAAATATCATAGTTGTTCATAATTATTTCACAACTAATAAAAAATTTTTAGTGCAAAAATTAAATTATCAAATTGAATTTTATTAATTATTTTAGATTTTGTCGTAGATATTAAACTCATCTTGATTCGACAGTCGACTTGGTACACCTGGTGAACTTAGCCACGTGACCAAGCCAGTTTACTAGTCTAAGTAAGAGAAGGAGACCTCTAGTAAGACCCGACAAGACCCACTCATCGAATCTTAGACCAAGAAGACTATACTATTTTAAAGAAATCCATAGTACGAAATGACTTTTTTAACTAGAAAGATTTTCTTTGAAAGCTGAACCTTATGTTCTTTCTTGTCTTTTCACATCATTTCATCCCTCTCTTAGTTCTTTTTCGATCAACAAGAGACGCCTCCATTCTTTAGCAACTGGTTTTCATTTAGCTCTCAATTTCTTCCCTTGCAGTTTTAACCACGTATTTAAAGAGGAAGAGTAACTTATTAGTTGAGAAATAGTTCAAGAGACAAAAGTTTGAAAGAAATGAACTTTCAGCAAAATAATTGAAGCAGAAGAGTAAATGATTTTGAGGACTTTTGTGCAAAATTGCAGCACAAAATTTCAAGTTATTTTTTTGAAATCTATTCTCATATTAATGAATAGCTAAGATTTCTGGTAGTAATTCTCATGCATGACAGGGAAATTTTTGATGTTCTATTTCTTTTGAAAGCTATTTAGCTAACGGGTAAAAGTGGTAAGTCAATTTATTGTTTTGTTATGTTCTTTGCTTTTCATTTATTTAATTTAGTTAATGCGGTCAATAAAATTCTTTGTTTTTTTTTTCTTTTTTTATAATGTGGAAAAAGGTAAAGCATATGGCTGGATATTCACCATTCTTTGCATAATTTGGTTGAAGTACTTGATAAAAGTTGGTAAAAAATGATAACACTACAATCAATAAATTTTTGACAGTGACATTGTATTTTTTATATTTTTTGAATGCTTCTATAAGATATATAGCTAGATTATTTTAAAAAACCAAAGCCATTAAAAACAACCTTACTCTTTGACCTGTGTGATTACGATTTCCAAACTAATAAGTGGTGATTATATTAAACTTGATGTCACAGCCAAAAGAAAAGGATCTAGTATTTTTTGTAATTAAAACCACCTAAAGGATGGGAGTATGGACACCCTTTTCATTAAAAAGATAAATTATACAAAAGAGGGGGATTAGGGCGAAACCTCCAAAAAATAATTTACACCATACATCTCTAGGGTGCCCTTATTTGCCAGAACTATTCAACTTGGGATTGAACAAATAATACTAATTTGGAAGTTCATGAAAACTTTTGGTTGACATTTTATTTGTCCTTGGCTGATCCATTAAACCTTTACGTCTTCTTCCTCTCTTTGCTTGTTTTTTTTTTTTTTAAACTGCATACACTTCTTTTGCTGAGTTTAACTTCAATTTCCTTCCTACTATTTTGCTAATGATTCGTAAGTTTCTAAACCTTTACATCTTCTTCATCTCTTTGCTTGGTTTTTTTTTTTTTTAAACTGCATACACTTCTTTTGCTAAGTCATTAACTTCAATTTCCTCCCTACTATTTTGCTAACGATTCGTAAGTTTTCTAGGGAAAAAGGCACTAATTCTCTTGGATATTCTAAATTCGAAAAGAAAGGAGTGGCCTTACTCCCTAGAATAGTTGTCTGTCTCATTCCACTACTGGCTTTTCTCTTACCTCAGAATTGAACAATATCCACTTATCTGGTATCTCTTTAATTAGTGTCCTGTTAGCAAAGGGCAAAGGAGATTCCTTATGTGTTGTCTTATCTAGCTTGTTTGAATTAGTATTTGTTGAAGAGGAGTCCATACCTAAAACAAGTTGGGTGGTCTAAGAATGTGGAAAAACTTGAGCTAGCAGAGTAGCTTGAGTTTGCAAAAGTGAGTTAGCCAACTTTTGAGAGTGTAATTTGCGAGAGAGGTTGAAGTATCTTGCATGGGAAAATCTAAATCATTGCTTGAATTAGCATGGGGAGATCGAGGTTGTAGAGGATTCACAACTTGATCAGCTTCTACTTGATGGGGGATAACTATGTTGCCAAAAGTGAGGAGATTTGAAATTTGAACGTCCACCTTGCTAAGGATTTGGCTGTCTACTTGAATAGCTTGCAACTCCTCATCTCTAGCAACTTGTGAGTCATTCTCTTCAAATCAACTTGCTCAACTGTTGGGAGTTATTGGCTGTTTAAATCAGTTTGAATTTTGTGAATGTTTGGATCATGAATTCAGTTTTGTGGGGAAGATGTTTCACGGGATTGGGAAGGTTGTGGATATGGGTTTTTGGTTTTTTGAACCCATATTAGCTTTTCCTTTGGTCACTGAACCATCCCTACATGGCGGTTTGATGGCCTATCAGCCACCACTAATTTTTCTTTCCCTTACTGAACTGGAGGCTCCTCCTCTAACATTCCATGTCCTTTTGCTCCTCACCTATCAACCGGGCAGCTATGATCACCAATTTATTACATGTGGAGTAAAATTGCAGTAAATCATCATACATAATGGTTTGCAAGTTATTAAAATCATCAATTTTCACATGTACCCGATGAGGCAAAATAGATTGCAAGTCAACCTCAATACAAACTTTCACAACACCTGGTCTAGTCAAGGCAATGGTGGCTGCATCTAACTTTAGTGGGTGACCCATTATTTGTGCTCAATTGAGAACAAAATAGGCTTCTTAAAGAAAATGAAAGGCAATCTCTCCATAGTGATCCAAACTGGAACAATTGAATAGTCGACATTTGCCTGAAAAGTTGGAGTCCATTTGAACACCTTCATGGCATACCGTAGGACATACCACAAACCCTTTAGCCAATAACTCAAAATTTCTTCCTCAAGATCAAACCGAATAAGAACATGTCGATGTTCCAACAATCCCAAAGAAGTTGCACCTTTAAACCGAATGGGAAGAAATTTTTTTGAATCAACTCCATACTCGGCCTTCCATTCTCAAACTTTCCAACTAGCAAAAATTTGAATGACTCAGACAACTTAGCAATTTCCTCCTTTGAGAACTGAATTGCTGGTTCACCCTTATACATGTGAAGCTCCTTGAGTGGAGATTCCAAATCCATATCATTTTCTTGCAAGACAGCCACAAAAGACAATATTTTTGCCTCTTCAACCAGAGGCTAAAAGGCGGCCATTGTTGCCATACATGGCAGCCGAAGATAGTGGTTTAGAGAGAGAAAATAATCATAGAGATAAGGTAGAGAGATATTTTTTTATTATAGTACTGGTCCTAATTAAATCCTAAAGAATTGTGACATATGCACAATCCCTGTCAACTTTTACTTTTAGTTTTTTAGAGTTGACTTTAATTCATAGCATAAATTTACAAATAATTGAAGTATCAATTGCTAAATTTACAGATACGTACTAATCATGGATTATATTGGAGAAACACTTACAAGTGTGACATTAAATTCTTCCAGTGCATAATCTCAATCAACAGTGAGGGGAAAAACCGATTATAATTGGGCTCATTGCATAGAAATTAAGTGGTAAATAAGAATGTCAAGAATATAGTTTGTCTCTACTGTAGAAAAGAGATAAAGGGTGGTGGTATCAATAGAGACAATGAACACCTTGAGGTCATAAAAGGGAAGACAAGACCTTGTACTAAAGTTTGATCACAAATAAGATTTGAAACTGAAAACGAAATTGTGGTGCGGAAGCTTTAGTTACCAAGAAAAAAAGCCTACAAGGACTACTTAAAGACAGTGAAATATATTCCCAAAATTTGAGGGAACATGAAAAGAAACAATAAATTCAAGATGAAGTTGAGATATTCTAGAAAGGGAAAAGACCCTAATAGTCTCTCATATTTCGCTTTTGTAGTTGTTTAGTCCCTCATATTTAAAATAATACTTTTCCGTCCCTTACAAATTCAGACTTGCCATATTGGTCATTTTCCACAATTAGATGCATATCATTTTTTTACGGAAAAAATTGGAAACAAGTAGACCCTAAACATTAAATTGTCCAATCAAAACTAAATACAACCACCTACCAACCCAACTACTCCACCACTATCCCTCAACCCCACCACTAAGACATCTAATGCACCAGCCATTATCACTACTATCCCTCAACCTTAGGTAGCCATAATTAGAGTTTGTTCTTAATGATTCAATCTTGATTACCTCTCACATAGAAATGTAATGATTTGGTTAGGATTTAGATAGGTTTGTGAAATTTTGAAAGATACTTATGAACACTATAGAACCCTAAGTTAACAAAACCCTAGTTCGTTAATTGGAAGAGGTGAGAGATGAGATATTCGATTGAATCGTTGAGTGATAATTGAACCTTAGACTTTTATCATTTCAATTGCTTATTCATCTATTTTTTCTACTTATTTCTCTTATTGATTTTGTTATCGTTACCACTTAATTATTGATTCTTTTGATAGAATTAGGTTGTTATAATTTTATTACTTAGTAGGATTATTTTAAATTACCTGTGGGAATGATCTCTCATTATCATTTTATTATTTGTAATGGTACGTGCGCTTACTTATAAATCATGGAACAATAACCTACAGGTTGAGATGAACCGGGAATGATCTACTGGTAAGGGATGCACTGGTGTGACTAACCAATGGAGGTCTACAAGGTATGACCCAGTAGTAGAGGTGAACCGGGTATGATTTTGGATTTTATCTAAGTTAGGATACCTGGGCCTTGGACTGGCCCAATGACTTTTGGCCTAAACCACTGGGTTAAAATGCTTAAGGTAACTTATTAATAGTCCAAATCTAGGATATTATATACATGCGTTTCCTTCTTTTCCCAACTGATGTGGGAATGGGATCGGGTCATCATATTCATACCTCCTTAAGAACTTATGTCCTCACAAGGCCCATACTAGACCATTCTTGATTGCACAAGACTCTAGAATGGCATTTATGGGCTCTAGAGGTGGTTCCTGCCCTTCGGTTGACGTAGTACTTTGTCCTGCACAATACTTAACTCCTGCACTCTTTTGCGTAGTCACAACACAATACCACTGGGCCAATCTTACCTCGTGCAAAGATTACACGAGGTTTACTCTAATACCATTTGTAATATCCTAGGCCCTGGGCTGGTCCAATAACTTTTGGCCCTGGGTCAAAATGCTTAAGCAACTTATTTGTAGCCCGGGACCTAGGATGTTATATACATGCATTTCCTTCTTTTTCCAACCAATGTGGCATGAATGAGAGCGAGTCATCACATGGGTTACCAACCAAAGTGTAAACAAGTTTGAGCCTTCTTGCTTTGTGTCATTATATGGTACAAGTTCTTTTGGTTATATGTGCATATAATCTATCCCAGTGTAATAAGTTGCTGATGAATATTTGTAACTTGTATATATAATACACATGTTCGATCTAGGAAATAAGTTGCCATTGCTTACTGGGCATTGTTTGCTCACCCCACAATATTTAGCACTTTCCAGATATTCTTGTTGGAATAAAAAATGAGAGTATGTTCAATAGGCAGCTTGTACACTACTGCCTGGTTGGAAGTACACCTAGCTTAGTAGGACGTAGATTAGATGTCATGTTTTGTTATGGCATGTGTGCCTTAAACCATCTTATGTTTCAAATGTTCTTAGTATTATGGGTTTCAGAGTGAATAATGCCCAACTTCTTAAATGTGAATTTTTCTTGGTATGTTTTCATGAAATAATTTGGATTCTGTGACCTTATAAATTCACATAAGTGTGCATTGTTGCTTGGACATTCGTGCTGCTAGGTATGGATCAAGACAATTGGTATCGATACCTGCCTCCCCTTTTACTAAGTATATTTCTCCAGATAGGAGGTTGATAACTATCTAAAAAGTGAATTATTTGCATGTGTTTCAAATATATTTTTATGCTAATCCCAAACTTCTTCTAAGTTAATTTAGGGTTTTCGTGTGAATATCATTTTATGTGTTTTAAGGCATTTATTAATGTGATTTTATGTGTTTTTATAGGTTTTGATTGAATCATAGGTCAATCGGGTGATTAGCAAGCGAATCGAGGAAGTTTGGGTAAGGACTGAAAGAGTACATGAGTGGTTTGGGTCCTGCGCAGCTGTCTCTTATACACATCTAGTGCCTATCCATTATTTCTTTAGGCACCACGATGCCAATACAAGAGCTGTGTGGTGCCTAGCATTCTATAGAAATGAGATTTTTTGCATTTTAGGGTTTTCAAGATTCGTTTCAGATTTTAGGAGTAAACAATAGTTATATGTATCCTAAATTTAATTGTTTTATTACTAGTTTTGAGCATTCTTTGTATTTTGCTGTGTGCTTTTGTGTATTTTTACTTTGAGGTGTTAGAATGTGCTAGTAGGTGTTTATTAACTATTTTAGTACTTAATTAGGTGTTAATTACTTTATTTTAGTAGCTTCTTGTTTTTAGATTTTGTGTCTTGTCTTTAACCTAATTCAATTAGGAGTTAGGTTTTAGTTTGTGTTTGTTTGGCTTTCGTTTTTGGTCATTTTTGTGATTATTTTGATCATAGACACCAAATTAAAAATGTTTATGAGTAATTTTAAGTGTTTATTATAGCTAAGTAATTTGGTCAAATTAAGTGGTAGGGTCACATGAAAAAAAAAAATAGCACATCAATCATAAATTGGGTGAGGATTTTTAGAGCAAAACAACGAAAGAGTGCTGAAGCTGAGTTTTGACCATGGTAAACCAATTTTTTGACCACGGTCAATAGACCAAATTGGTGTCCTCTGGATGTTTAATATTGCTTGTTAACCATGCTTAATAACCCCTGGGGCCCAAAAATGCCCAAAACAAAGCTATTTTGTGGCTAAAATTTCTCCCGCAACCCTAGCACTATGACTAGAACATTTAAGGCTCTTTTTTCACACTGTTAGAGTGTGCTAGTAGGTGTAGTTATGGGTTAGAGTTCTCCTTCTTTTTCATTTCATTAGATTAGGTGTAGTTTAGTTTAGTTCCTCATCTCCTTATTGTAGATTGAAGACATTTAGTGCAACAGTTATTTAATTTATGTTTAATATCATGTGCTTTGTGTTAAATTGTTTTAGTTTAGATTAATTTCTTTATTTAAATGCCTTCTTAGTATTAATTGGTAGATTAGTGTATTGCCTCCTTTAAATGTGCTTTCTTAACGATAATCTTTAGTTAGTATATTTAAATGTTTTTTAAAATGATTTCTTTTACATGCTTTCTTGAATGCTTCTTTAAAAATGCTTTCTTAGTGGTAAATAATGTAGCTTATCTAGTTAAGATAAATTAGTTTATGGACTTTCCTTAAAAATGCTTCCTTAGTAGTAATTTGTAGTTTAGATTAGTTAATTAGGTTAGATTAGTTAATGGTTTTCTTTAATTGTGCAAAAAGATGGTATAATTACTAGTCTAGATTAATTATTTGCTTTCTTAAAATGCACTCTTGTTATATGGTCTCTTAAAAAGCTTATCTTAAGCTATCCTTTAATGTTTTCCTAAAACATTCCTTTTTAGTCTTAATTTTTATTAGAATGGATATTAGTTAATCTTTAAACACTTTCTAGTCTTTTAAATTCTAATTTTAGTTAAAACTCCTCTTTTAATCAATCACTTCAACTAATAATTTAGCCAAAGATTCAAAAATCACCAACCAATCCTTGTGGGTTCGATCCCTACATTTCTTTACTACTAGTTGACAACCATATACTTGCAGGTTATCGTCTAGTTAGTAGTTGAATTTTGGTGTTTTTATCAATTTTATAACCGTAGATGCTTTTTTCCAAAAAGGCATTAGTTTCACAGCTATTTCAATCCTAATGGTTTCTATCACTTAAAACCAATAAATAGGAGTCCTTATGACCTAGTTTAAGAAGATAGATTGTTAGATTATTGTAGTCATTATTGCACTACTCTAGAAGCCAAGAGGATTGGAGATTCAAGAATGACAATCTCATGTCAACACTCCTGTGACTTCTTTTATGTTTTCATAATCCTTTTGCATTAGTATTATATTTATATGGCTTTTGTCATGACTTTCATGGATTCTTTTACTGCAATTATGTTATAAGGTTTTCTA
Source organism: Cinchona pubescens (assembly GCA_025175665.1). Lineage (NCBI taxonomy): Eukaryota > Viridiplantae > Streptophyta > Magnoliopsida > Gentianales > Rubiaceae > Cinchona > Cinchona pubescens. The sequence continues at coordinate 178,365 of JANKKI010000368.1, forward strand.
ATTAGGGTCATTGAGATGTAGCGAATTGTGATGACATTAACTCTATTTCGATATTATTTGTGGTAGATTTCCATTAAATATTAAGTATTTGTTATGTGTTTAATTCTTTCAAGTCTTTAACCAATTCTTGAATGTTCTTATAAATGTGTGATGAGACGTACCAATTATTTACACATTTGGATCAATTAACGTGATTTGTGTAGTCACTTTTAAGAATTCGATGTTTTAAAATATGCCCTTTACTTATAGTTATTTATGATAGCCCAAAAACAAATAAATTAGTAAAAAAAGAGTTATTTGATGACATTGGTTAATAACTAAAAAAATGAATTCAATAGGCAATTTTGAAAATCAACCTTAAATAACTTGAAGTAAGTGAATGCCTAAGTATTTGGTGAAATTGAGATACCCTAATGCTTATTTAATCTTTAATTCATCTCATTTGTTAGTTTGCCCTAGTTAATTATTTAATCTTTAATTGCTAATTAATTTGACTCTCTAAACTTTGTTTGTCCAAGAATTGGTTAAACTACTAATCTCAATACTCAATCCTAGCGGGTACAAAAACCCTATTCTAATCCAATATTACTTTAAACAATCTCGTGTACTTGGGCTGTCTCTTATAAATCTTTCCTTTGGAGGTCTAGGTTGAGCTTGAAAACTTAGGGGGCACATAGGTCTTGATGAGAATGAAGGACCAAGCCTTAATTATTGTTCCATACAAAGTTGGGGTGGTTTCTTTATTCGGAGTTATAAAGTGCTAGAATAAGGATGTTTTTGTAACTACATATTGAAGTTTCCCACAAAATTTACTGCTTTTGGGTTGGTAGGACATTGTTAGTACAATGCCCCTCACTATATAACTCACAAAATACAAAGGACTTTGTAATTACTGTTGCAATTTTTCCATAGAGTCAACCTTCTTAAACAATGCAACCGCTAGTGCTATAAGGCCCGTTAATGCATCCACCTCATAAACACTTGTTACTCTCTTGGGCATGGTCCTTTCTACTAGCCACTGATAGTTGTTCATTGAATGATTTACTCATTGTTGTCCCACCAATTGTTGCATCAATAGTCACTCTAGTAGGGCTTAACAACTTGTAAAAAGTCTGCACCTGTAATTAATTTGGAAACCCATGATAAGGACACCATTTGAGAAAATCCTTGAATCTTTGAATCTTTCCCATACCTCATAAAATGCAGCTTTGATTCATATTGCGTGAAAGAAGTGATGTCGTTCCTCATTTTTGTTGTCTTTGCTGGTAGAAAGAACTTTGCAAGGAACTTCTATGCAAGATCTTTCCAAGTAGTAATTGAGCTTTGAGGTTAGGAGTTCAATCATACCTTTGCTTTATCCAGCTGAGAGAATGGGAAAATCTCAATCGTATGGAATCATCAGTCACACCATTATGTTTAAAAGTATAACATATTTCCAAACGGTCGAAAATATGTGCTTTTGCATCATTGTTTGGCAATACTCCAAACATAGCATGATTGAAGGCTTGATTTTGAAGCTATTAGCATGAATTGCAGTCCTTCTTATTCTATATTGAAGTCCCTCCACAAGAAGAAAGAACACAATCCATTAGAGATCTTTTACCTTCTTGTTCTTCGGCCATCAATACCGCTGCTTGAAAATCCTAGCGTAGTTTCCCTCTTCAATCGGCTAATAGTTCTTTCTGTCTCAAAATCTAAGGGAGAAAGATGAGCTTTCTTCTTAGCATGACGCATACATCAACCAAGAACACCTAAATAAACAAATAAAGAAAAAAATTGAACTAGATTTAACTTACTTGGTATTAATATTAGTAGATTAATAAGAAATAATTTGCAAGGGCCCAAAAACTTATTGCACAATTTATACATGCAAGTCCATGTATCATTACAGGTAATAGAGTGTGAATAAGGATCCTTCCCACGATAACTAATTCTTAACTCTAATAAGTACTAAAATTAGCACACTTCAATTCTATTCAAATAATCGATAATTAAAAGGTGAATAAATTAAAATAAACAAGTGAAATAATCAAAAGTAATAATTAATAGATTGATTCATATGAAAGAAAGCCTAGGGTTCAATTATTCCTCAACACCACTAAATATGTAAACTCTTATCTCTTTCAATTAATGAACTAGAGTTTGTTAACTCCAATTGTTGTTTAACCCTAAAGTCCAATTATCAACTTCATTGGCGATCAAACAACTAGAAATGCGTGAACACTTTAAAGACTGTTTGGTTTATGTTAATAAGAGGAAGGAATGGGAATCAAGGTCGATGATACCCATAGATGTTGTTTGGCTAATTATTATGGGAATCATTCTATGGGAATGAAAATGTTAGAAAAAGCCCACTGTCATCCCTACTTGTGACTTGGATTTCAAATTGATCAACTTATCAACATTAATGAAATCCATTCCTTGTTTAAACCAAACAACCAAGGGGGAATGATATAAACCCATACCAAAGTAGGGCTTGCGATTCTCATTATGATTCTGATTTTTGAATGTGAACCAAATATCTCCTAAGAATAGAATTAAATAAACAAACAACTTTATTCATAATCAAAAGAGATAAAGATATTCACTACCAAAACTAAATGGTGTGATCAAAATGGAACCCTAGAAAACTAACTTAGTATATAACTAAGGTAAATAAATGACCAAAAATATGCGCAATAAAATCCATAAACAGAACTAAGAAAATAAGGAAAAAGAATAGCAAAAAATCTAATGGAAGCTTTAATCTTCTATCTATCTCTTGATCTTGGAATTTCGATGCTGATCACTACTACATGTAATAAAGCTCTATAAAATTGTTAAAGACTCCTATATTCACTTAGGAACTGTTATATATGTATCTTGAAGTAATACGAGAGCCATTGGTTGAGAACGCACAAAAACCTAGGAAAACAAACTTAAAACAAAAGTTGTCATGTATTTGTCTGACACTTGCGTTGCACGCACCGGCCAGACACTGTAACGAAGCTAGAGCCTAAGGCCCTCAACTTCAGTGATCCCTTTTTCTTGTTTGAATCCTGAATCACCTCAAACCTGGAACTATTTAGAAAAATACCATTAATAAGTGCATAAAATGAAATAAACACACAAATGAATAATTACAAACTAAATTCTAAAACTGACTAGAAACATAGCAATTACAACTAGAAAAATCTGGAACTCGCACCAAACCTAACTAAAAACAACTAAAAATAACTTTTTTTAGGAGAGTTATTAATATAAAATGAACGTAGGTGGCAATAGACCCCTATGTCTAATGGGCAAAGAGTAATTAAGCCTTAATTTTATGTGTTAGTTTAAAACGAAGGGAAAACCACCGTACTAGTCTCTCACATTACACATTTGTATTTATTTAGTCATTCACTTTTTAAATGATGATTTTTAGTCTCTCACAATTGTAAAACATTGCATTTCATTTCCTGGATCATATCCCAGATAAATTTTGGCCTGAATTTGTCATTTATTGTTCACACGGCATATATTTAGAGGGCAAATTTGGCCCTATTTTCCCAATATAAAGTAGGGCAAGATCATGTCATAAAATTTGGGGAAAAAATTAGGGCTTATGAACATTATCCAATTGGAGAGACTTGGCTCAATTGTAGAGCATCAAATTATGATAGATTGACGGCTTCTCTTACTGAAATTGAAGATGTCATGAATTGATGATAACCTAGTAGAATGTTCTATGGGTGTTAAGGATATGAGGGATTGATTAGTATTAATGGGTTTGTATTTTATTTGTATCTAAGATCATTTCAAGAATTAACTTGTGGTATTTTCTCCCAAAATTTACGACCCATTTTGATGCACATGCTTTGTTTTGGGAGTAAAAATTGAGTTCTTGAATTTGCCATCGAAAAATATGTCATGTAAATAACACATTACTAAGTTAGGACAAAAAGTGCCTGGGATTTGGTCAAAGGATCGAAATGCGATATTTTGCATTTGTGAGGGACTAAAAGTTCTCACTTAAAAAATAAGAGATTAAATAAATACAAATACGTGATACGAGGGACCAATAGAATGGTTTTCCCTAAAAGTAATTAGAGATTCTAAAATGCTAAATTCTGATTAATGTTGAGCACGAACTTTTAAATTCAAATAAATGACTGCTTAATATTATATTATTTTATCAAACATCTCATCAAGATAATTTCTCATTAATAAAAGGGTTAATATCACTTTACCCCTTAACATTTAGTGCCACTATCACTTTAATTCCTAACATTTATTTTTAGGCACTTAAGTTCTTGGACTAATAGTCAATGCTACAGTGTTAAATTTTTAGTATAACAAACAATAAACAACCAAGCCTTAATCCCACTAAGTAGGATCTGCTACATGAATCCTGTTACGTCATTGCATTCTATCATGGACCATATTCTCCTCCATTCCTAGATTGGCTACATCTGTTAAATTTTCAGTATAAAATGACATTTTTACCCTTAAATGAGATGTGCATACAATCAATGGCAAGTGCTTTTCCTTGTGTAGATCCTATTTCAATGGGAACTTGATGATTGATCTGTTGAACCCCAGTTATGTTAATCATGTTTTGATGATGATCAAATCATACTAATGGTTTGATAACAAGTGTGCAGAAATGACAGAGCTTCGGACGATGGTAATCGTCCGACACAAAGAAATTGAAACAAGCCTCGGACGAAGAACAGCGTCCGACCATTTTCCAGAAGACTTCGCTTCGATCGGAAGCATGTTCGGACGCATCCTCGGACGTCCGAACAAATACCCTCAGAGAACGGACGCAGTGTCGGACGCAGGGTTTAGCAGCGGCCGTCCGAAAGGTGCAACGGCTAGTTTTTCACTGAGGACAGAAAATAGCCGTTGGGAAGTTGTTGGAAGCTGATATTTGGCAACTATAAATACCCCTAGGTCTGATTTAAGAGAAAAGAGACTTCTACATTGATTACAAATAATTCTTGAGCTATTTGGGAGAAATAGTGGGTACAAGTGTTGTAATAGTGTAGGTAGTGTGAAAAGAGCTTAGAAGTGTAAAAGTTTTTCAAGTGTAAGAGTGGAGAGATAACAATTGTAACAAAGGGAGGTTGTGAGTGTAAAACTCTTGGCTCAACTAAAGGAAATTAGTGTGAGCAAGAGTGATCCTTATTTGTGTACAAGAGGTTATTGTCTCACTTACTTTGAAGAGACTTTTAGGGGCTGAACTTCCAGTTGTGAACTTGGTAGTTGCCTTGTAAGAAGCTCTTTGTAGTTGCAAGCTCCAAGCTTGAGAAGCTAGGGAGTTTGGTTTGATTCTCTTAATCTCAATATTCTCATTTGTTCTTTAAGCTTAAATTGTTGAATATCTATTGTATTCATTTGTGCTTAAGTTTTCATTTGGTGCATAAAGTTTGAATTTCTATTAAGCACATAAAAAGGTTTGTTTTAGAGACAACCTAATTCACCCCCCTCTTAGGTTGCTTTGGGACCAACATGATCCACCTATACATCTTACATTTAACTATCATATCAGGAGTTACTCCACGTATTGCTTGACGTAAAACAAATAGTGAATTTGTTGTCTTTTGTTGAATCTTTTCACGGATCGATTGATAATTTTATAAGCCATTCACATTGGTTCTTCTAGCTATGCCTTGAGCCTTTTCCTCGTCTAACGTAAAAGGTGTTCAACCATTTGTCAAGGCCCAAGAATCCGCTAGACATGCACTTCCGATGCAAAAAAGCTGAAGATGGATATCGGATTGGAATTAGTGTAGCTGCTAGTGTTTTTGGTGCTTAGTGTTGCTCGAGGCAGAGAGGCGAGAGATATTACTCTAGACCAAAAAAAAATCCAGGGGCGGGTTAAACATCTAGTTGGCATAAAGCTTTTGAATGGAGAAAGGGATAATCAACTCCGCAAATATCTTTTGAAACTTGAACCTTTGTATAGGTATGCAATTTCATATTTGATTCCTTTTAGATGTTCGAGCTTTACTTTCAATTCGTGCAATGAGGTCCTATTTTGTCAGAGGGAAAGAGCAAAGGACTTGAAAGTAAATAGGATTCCCCAGTATGAATGTAGGCGCAATTTTTTTCATGAAATTAAAAAATATATCTTGTTTTTTTCATAAATAGAGTTTGATGAAATTTAAAATATGGTGATAAATGATAAAAAAATTATTAAATCATGTCAACAAAACGAAAAAGGGAAAAAATGAATCAAGTAAAAATAAGAAGATAAAAAAGGAATAGAGAACAACGATATTTTTGTCAAAAGTATAATGAATGTTGAGTTGGATTTAACGGATTAGGATTAAGTGTATAAAATATAATATCAAGGATTAAAATGACAATGATCCTAAATATTACTGGGGTAAAGTGAAATTAATCCTTAACAGAGACTAAGAGAACTGGAATGACTGTATAAAATGTCCATGAAAGCACGTAATTCAACCTAGGCGTATTAAGTCAGATTATTTAAAAGAAAAAAGCAACTACTATCATATGATAACTCTAGTAAACTAAAGTTATTTTACTCTAAATTATGTCATTTTGATAGTTTAAATCCTGAACTTTGGGTAATTAATTGAAGGTTTTAGTTAAATTCTTTCATATGTGTTTATATTTTTATTCTTGTTAAATATGATAAGTTTTTATTAAAATTTTAGCTTAATTAATTGCTTAATTGTATTAATATTATCTAGGTCTAAATTAGATGTTGGAAGTTGGAATGAACAAAGTTCAACGACCAAATTGCAATTATAGAAGAATTGAAGGATTGCTGGGAAGAGAGCCCAAATCGTGATCTGGACTCGGGAAAATCCATCTGACTTAAAAGAATTAGAGTCCATATCGCGATCTCAAATCCCAGATCGTGATATGGACTCACTGGTAGTTTTATTTGTAAGGACAATTTTGTAATATTCTAGCAACCAATTTCTGATTTTTGCCTTGTGTAATTGTCACGCCCCAAAAACGGGACCGTAACACGCCGCGCTAATGGTACACCTGATTTTTGCAAGGCACAATTATTCAGGCAACAAACTTAAATCTGTTTGTAATAGAACCATCAAACCATTTCTTAACTATAAAACCGAATATTTCATTTTACACAGAAAATACGAATTACAAAATTCCTTCTTAGTACAAAAGATGCTACAACAAAAACAAAGTTCATCAATACAAAACCTATCTAATACACTACCCCTCTCCAAACAAAAGAGAAGCTTGGAAGATTATCCGCAGAGTCCTACCAGTAATGTGGAATCTGGAGAAAATCTAAAAGCTGCTAACGCGGTGGAGAGTCCAAAAACGAGCACCTAATCTGAAAATCTGATTATAAATCACGTGGGGTGAGCATAACTAGCTCAGTGGATATCATAAAAGCTCTTCAAATGGGGCCAAGCATTGCGATAAAAAGAAAACATAAAGATAATAACATTTGTGAAAACCATAGTCATGAAGTAGTTTCTAAAATGTCTCATGCCGTTTAAACGTCAATAAACCATAATCATAAGTAGTTTCTAAAATGTCTCATGCCATTTAAACGTCAGGCATGTCCAAAACATAGCCAAACAGATCCAATCATTTCAAAACACAGTATGCTAAAGCATAGCGAACAAATCCAAGTACAATTTCAATCCGGAATATAATAAAATAGCATGAGTATCTTTTAGGCTCAAAGGTATGACCTACAGTACTAGCGAGATCTAGTAATCTAACCACACCTACTAGTCGACACGGAGGTCAAGTTATCCCATCACAAGACCCCTTGATCAAATAGTTCATAATCATAGCAATCACCATGGCGTCCCATGGATGACTATAGAACCGGTTCTCCCAAAGGTTTATTTCCAAACACATCCAAAATTATATACCTAGGTCACCTATGAGCCAAAACAGTCATAAAATGCTTTCATATCAAAAGAGTTTGCAAACATATCAATTGATTAACATAAAATAGCTTGGTCCCGATTTCATATGTAATAATTCCAAAACTTGGTAAAAGTCCAATTCCAAACATCATACACATTCTAAAATCCATCCAAACATATTTCGAAAGTCGTTAAACAAAATACAAGTGGAAGAGGGTCTATGTTACCCACCTATCAAAGCAAAACTGCACAAATGATCACTGAACACGATTTATTTTTAGTGGCGCAGTACCTAAAACAGTATAAGAGGACTCTTAGAAGAGATGTAGAAGTTAAAGAATGACTAGGGAAGTGAAAACGACGCGAAACGATGGAAAACGACACCAACAGCTCTTTGGTCAAAAATGACCTTTTCACAATTTCTGACCAACTTCGACAAGCTAAAACCCCAGTCAAAACACTTATGTTAACCCCTCAAATTCGTATTACAGCTAGATTAGGAGATAATAAGCTCAGTTTTCCAGAAAAATCGTAAAAACTTCGCCTCTCCCTAGGCTATAAGTAGGTTATCCTCCCTGCCAACAAAATCCAATTCCAAGGTATTCAAGGGACCTTGGTTACAACCCAACTCAAAACAACATATTCTAACCAACCAATGCATAAACGGAAAGATTCACCGGAGCAATAGCCGGGACTATATCAATAGCATCCCACAACAAAGGAAAACACCTAAAACCATCAAAAGATCATTAAAGACCCTTCAAACATAACCAATTATCCAAATTATCCTAGTTGCGCCAAACTTCCGCTTACTTACAAAATGAAGGGAAATCAATTCCACTTGGTTTCAAGTCTCAATTCCTATCCAAACTAACCTTAAAACACTCTTAAAACATCATTATATGCATAGACATAAGCATTCATAGCATAACACTCTAGGGCCACATATGGAAGACAAAACCCCAACAGGTTCATAATCTTAAAATATGTAATCTAACCGTGGAAAGTTGTTAAAAATCAACCCCAATCACTTCCCAACCTCCAAAACACTAAAAACAACCCATAACATACATAAATCATAACATATAAGGCTGCAAAGAGGGTTTATATTTTCAGCCATAAAGAATCCTACCTGACTTGAAATTAAATCTTGGATCATAAAGCCCATAAGCCATAAAGTGCTAAAATACATGAAATCTTACCTTCCAAGTGATTTATACTTGATATCCAAGAAAATTTTGGGGGAAAATGGGGAAGAGGAGTTTCGGCCAGCAGCTACAGAAATGAGGAAGAAACAAAGCAAGAAGAAGACTAAAAAGATTTCAAGGTTGACCCAAATAGTTCCCCATTTGACCAAATAGTCTCCAAGTTGACTATTTAACCCAAAAACTAATTTTTGCTACTAAATTATCATTTTTTTCTGAATAATTCAGCCATCATACAACACTCACACACCACAAAGCACTAATTACACTTTTAATCCAGTTTTTGTTAGTATTCTTTACACATCTAGATGTGTATAAGAAAAAATTTGCCGAATTAAAATTAATAATTTGAAGTACTTTAACTTCCTATGTTTCTGTCTCTTAAAACATTTTAGACCAGTTAAAAATCAAAGAACAAGGCTAGTAAAATACTGGGTTTCACAGTAATACTCCACTATTTAGGCTACTTTAAAGTGTAATAGAGGTAGGTAGGAATAGGAAGTAGATAGTTAGTAAATTTTTTATAGAGTAGGATAGCTTAACCTTCAAGTTTCTTATTTAATAAAAAGTTATCTTTAATCATCTTTTAGATCTAGTTTTAATTTCTTTGCAAGTTTAAATTTTGATTAGATAATTGTAATGGGTTAATCATCTTTTAGATCTAGATATAATTTTTATTTGCTTTCTAATTTAAATTAGTGAGAATCTCTTTGCTTACATTTTAGGGTTTCATAGAGAAATTAAGGTTCTTGTTGATTTATTGCTTTTTAGTAAAGATTGATTCTCAATTCCTTGCAATAATTTCTAGTTAATATTTAGTGGGATTTCTTTATTATTTTCAAAAATCCAAAAATATTTAGATTTCAAGTTTAACCCTTTCCAAATTCTAGTGTAGAAATTTGCTTCTAGTCTTCAAAACTTCTTCTATGTAGTCTTTTTAATTGGGTTACTTACTTGTTAATTTTAGTTTTATTTTGGTTAATTTAGAGTATAATTAAGTGCTTTCATTTAATTGATTTTATTAGGATAGAGTGGCTAATTTCTCAATCTCATAATTGCTTAGTTTCATTTACTTGCTTTAGTAGATAATTTAGTTTAAAATTAGGTTTTAATTGCTTGAGTTTGCTTATGGTTTCGAATAGTATACTTTCATCCTCTCTTGTTTGAATATGCTTAACTATACAAGGATCCGTAAATCTTGGTAATTACTTGCCAAACAATCTTCATGGGAATGATACCCACTCATCCTATACTACTATGAACTCTGTATACTTGCGAAATGGTTAGGTAGAGTATAGTGATCTTGTGAGGTTGTTCATTGCTTGTTTGATTCTAAAGTTGAACTCTACCTAGAACAAGCAATCAAGTTTTTGGTGCCATTGCCGAGGATTGTCCTTGGTTTTTGGCAATATTAAGCGCTTTATGGGTCATGTAGATTAAGCACTTTAGTTCAATTTAGTTGTTAATTTTGTTTATTCGTTTATATTTGTTGGCTGTCTTGTGGAATTGACTTGGCACTTCAATTGACTATTTGCTTTGGTTTTATTGTAGTGCATGGTAAGAGAAGATCTAGGGCCGTTTATTTGCTTGGATAAGGAAAGGAAAAGAAAGTTAAGGGAAATCCAGAAGTTTAGAAGGGTACAACAAGAGCAAGAAAGGATTGAAATGGCAAATGCTAATGCTAATCAAAGAAATTTGAACATGGAGAACGATGAAGAAGAGGTTGCTGGAAATAATGGGATAGGTGGTTACGGGAATGGAAATGGCATGAATGGGAATGGAAGGCCATTGAGGGATTATGCCTTGCCAAATTTTGATAGGACAAACTCTAGTATTGCATGGATACCCATGCAAGCTAACAAATTTGAAATTAAGCGCATCTTAATCCAAATGCTCCAAGTTCATGCAATGTTTGGGGGTGATCCCAATAAAGACCCCTATACACATCTCATGAACTTTAAGGAAGTTTTGGACACTTTCAAATTCAATGAAGTGCACCCAGATTGTGTGCGAATGAGGGTGTTTCCTTTCTCTGTATAGGATAGGGCAAAGTCATGGCTTCAATCCCACACCCAATGAACATTTACCGCTTGGAATCAACTTGTTCAAGAGTTCTTGGCAAAGCATTTTCCATCCGCAAGAACTGCCAAATTGAGAAATGAAATTACCTCCTTTAAGAAAGATGTTGATGAAAGCTTCGGAGAAGCTTGTGAGCGGTTCAAGGAGTTGCTAAGGAGATGTCCTCACCATGCGATTCCTTTGTGGCTTAAAATCCAAACTTTGTAATAATGGTTTGACTCAAGAGACCAAATCCATAGTGGATGCCTCCGTCGATGGGTCTATCTCTAACAAGACATCGGAGGAAGCTCAAGAGTTGCTCAATAGGATGGCATAATCATTATTATCATGGACCAATAACTCCACCGGTGGCTTAACACCAATCCAATCAAACTAATGCCCAAGGTGGAGTGTTAAATTTGAACATGCGAGATGTTCTTTTGGCACAACAATGTATGTTCATGAGTGTGATGAACAACATTGCAAAGGCATTGGAGAATTTAGGGAAATCAAATAGTGTAAATGCCATGTCTACTTCTTTAACCCAACCAAGCATGGTATGTGATTTTTGTGGAGGCAGTCATACAAATGGACAATATGAGATGCCGTATAGGTCCAATGAGCAACTGAATTACGTTTCTAATCAATCATCATTTCCATGGAACCCATCCGGAGGTTATGGGAACACATATAATCCCTTTTGGAGGAATCATCCTAATTTTTCATTGTCTTCAGCAACACCTACAATCAATCCAATCTTCCTTACCAACCAAATCCCCCTACCTCAAAATGTCCTACACACTCAAGCTTCAAGTTCCTCACCTAGACCTTATCAACCGCCACATCAAAGAAATTTCCAACCCAACTCATATAAATATTTTCCTAACCTTCATTTCAAAACCAACAATTGAGACCTCTTTTCCAATATGGAAATTCTTCCCAACCTATGTATCATGACCAATATGTTCCAAGAGAGAATGTGTGTGAAGATGGTTGGAAAAGAGAGGTCGAGTGTTTGACGAGAGAGTTGGAAAGTCTAAATGAAGAACATAAGAGAGATTATGAGAATTAGAAGGCATTGACGAGAAATTTGGAGATTCAATTGCTCAATTGGCAAGGTTGAATAATGAAAGACCTCTAGGGATGCTTCTGAGTGATACTATTCCAAACCCAAGGAGCGATGTAAGGCCATCACTCGTAGGAGTGGTAAGGAGTTGGAAGAAAGAGTTGAAAGACTCATTCGTTGAAAAATAGAGAAAAAGAAGGAGTTGAGGATGAAGAGAAGGAAAAAAGGAAGTCTTCAATGGGGTTAGACAAAATGAAGAATAAGTCTACTATGCCCAACTTACCAAGCAATGAAGGCAAGGATCTGAATTATCATGGGCCGAAGCATATTAATGTGCCTTTTCCTCAAAGGCTAAAGGATGAAGAAAAGGCAAAGAAGTTCAAGAAGTTTCTTGAGATATTCAAAAATCTTGAAATTAACATTCCATTCATGGAGACACTTGAGAACGTGCCCGCCTATGCTAAATTCACGAAACAAGTCCTTACTTCAAAAATGAAATTGCATAGGGATGAAATCTTATGTTTAACGGAGAATTGTAGTGCACTCCTTAAAAAGAGGTTGCCACCAAAGCTCAAGGACCCCAGGTCATTTTCTATACCTTGTGAGATTAGGGGTTTACAATTTGGGAGAGCATTGTGTGATTTAGGACCTTCAATAAATCTCATGCCTTATGCGCCTACTAGTATTCAAGAAATTAAATGGAGGACAATTGAAACCAATAAGTGTCTCATTTCAACTTGTGGACCGTAACCTAAAGTTCCTAAACGAGATCATTGAAGTTATGATTGTGAAAATTGACAAACTCTTAAATCTGGCCGATTTCATTGTGCTTGATACGGAAGAGGATGAAGAGATGCCAATCATTCTTGGGAGGCCTTTCCATGCTACCGGCCGTGCACTTATTGATGTTCAAGAAGGGAAGTTAAAATTCTGGATAAATGATGAAATTGTTACATTTAATGTTTTTAGTTCATTAAAGCTTCCTTCAATTTTTGAAGATGAATATAAATGTAGTAGATGATCCAATTGATGATTGTTGTAGGAATGCAATGGAGAATTTTTCAATAGAGGAAGAGATCTTAGAGTCAAATGCTCTAAGTCAAGATGATGAAGAAGGGATGAGGAATGTAAATCATTTGGGAGTACTTTATTGCAAAAGGAAGATGAAAAGAATCAAGAGAAAGGAGAAAGGGGGTCTCTGACCAACGAATCCCTCAAGTTGGAGCTTAAACCTTTTCCTACTCACTTAATGTATGCATATCTTAGTGAAAATGAGGCATACCTGGCGATTGTGAATGCATCTTTGACAAGTGAGCAACTTGAAAGATTAATTATGGTTCTCAAAATGCATAAGGATGCCATTGCTTGGTCTATTGATGATATTAAGGGAATTAGCCCTTCCATATGCATGCATAAAATCTTGTTGAATGAAGGAAATAAATCGGTAAGGCAACCTCGAAGGAGATTGAATCCTACTTTAAAAGAGGTTGTGAGGAAGGAGGTTATCAAGATATTGAAGGCCGGTATTATTTACTCTATTAACGATAGTGAGTGGGTTAGTCCCACTCAAGTCGTTCCAAAAAAGGGTGGTATTACCTTAATCATAAGTGAAACCAATGAGCTCTTCTCCTCTAGATTGGTTACGGGTTGGCGTATGTGCATTGGTTTTTGAAAATTGAATGAGGCCACCTACAAAAGGTTCATTTTCCTTTACATTTTATTGATCAAATGATTGAGAGGTTAGCTACTTTTGCATATTATTGTTTTCTTGATGGTTATTTCGATTATCTTCAAATTGTCATTTGTCAGGAAGATTAACATAAAACAACTTTTACATGCCATTTGGTACCTTTGCATGTAGGAGAATGCCCTTTGGGCTTTTGCAATGCTCCAAGAACATTTCAATGTTGTATGCTTGCCATTTTTCATGACATGGTTGAAAAGAGCATAGAGATATTCATGGATAATTTTAGTGTATTTAGTGTCTCATTTGATGATTACCTTGCAAATTTGTCCAATATATTGAAAAGGTGTGTAGAAACTAATTTGGTTCTCAATTGGAAAAAATGTCATGTCATGGTGAAAGAAGGAATTGTTTTGGGTCACAAAGTTTCATCAAAGGGAATAGAAGTTGATAGGGTAAAAATGGAGGTGATTGAAAAATTGCCTCCTTCAATTAATGTTAAGGGGATAAGGAAGTTTCTTAGGTCATGCTGGCTTTTATAAAAGATTCATTAAGAATTTCTCACATATCGCTAGACCTTTGTACTTATTATTCAAAAAGATTTTCCTTTTCATTTTAATAATTCTTGTTTGAAAGCATTCAATGAGTCAAAACATGGTTTTGTGATTGCACCGGTCATTGTAGCACCAAATTGGTCTTTTCTATTTGAGCTTATAGGTGATGCTAGTGACTATGCAATAGGCGTTGTTTTATGTCAAAAGGTGAATAAGGTGTTGCATGTCATCTACTATGAAAGCAAGACCTTAAATGATGCATAACTTAATTATTCTACAACGGAAAAGATACTACTTGCAATAGTTTTTGCATTTGATAAGTTTAGATCATATTTGATTGATCAAACGCAATTTTGCATACCGATCACTCCACATTAAAATATTTATTTTCTAAACAAGATGCCAAACCATGTTTATTAAGATGGATACTTTTATTACAGGAGTTTGAATGGGAAGTAGGTTGACAAGAAGTGTGTGGAAAATATGGTAGCTGACCATTTATCAAGGATTGAAGCATCTAGACTTGTCAATCATGAAGAAAGAGCCATCAATGAAGAATCATCAATTGAGAAATTGTTAAGGTGAAGAAAATAAGTCCATGGTATGCGAATATTGTGAATTATCTTGCGGCAAGGAAAGTACCAAAGATGCTAAATGTCAATGAAAAAAGAAATTCTTTGCAGAACTTAAACATTACTTTTGGGAAGAGTTGTACTTAATCTGAAGGTGCAATGATCAAGTCCTAAGGAGATGTGTTCCGGAATGTGAAGTAACCGAGGTATTAAGACATTGTCATTCATCTCTGGTTGGAGGAAACCATGGAGCTCAACGAAACAGCTTTTAAGGTTCTTCAAGGTGGTTTTGTATTGGCCAACTATGTTCAAGGATTCCCAGGAATTTGTGCTCAAGTGTGATGAATGTCAAAGGGTAGGTAACATTTCAAGGAAATGAAATGCCCCTTCGGTATCAAATGGTATTATTGAGTTGGAGGCATTTGATGCTTGGGGAATTGATTTTATGGGACCTTTCATGGTTTCATATTTCAACAAATACAATTTGGTTGCGGTAGACTATGTGTCAAAGTGGGTTGAAGCAATCGCCACCCCAACCAATGAAGCCAAAGTGGTCAGTAAATTCCTTCGAAAGAACATCTTCTTTCGGTTTGGAGTGTCTCGGGCTATTATTAGTGATAGGGGCTCTCACTTCAAAAATTCACATTTTGAGGCTTCGATGACAAAGTATGCAGTGAAACACAAAATTGCTTTAGCTTATCATCCTCAAACATCGGGTCAAGTTGAGGTTTCAAACCAAGAATTGAAGAGGATCTTAGAGAAGATAGTGAATATTGTTAGGAAGGATTGGGCACTTAAGTTAGATGACACATTGTGGGCCTATCGGACGGCAATTAAAACTCCTATAGGTATGCCTTCGTACCGTATTGTGTATGGAAAAGCATGTCACTTGCCGGTGGAAACTTGAGCATAGAGCATAGAGCATATTGGGCAATAAAGAACTTGAATTTTGATTTGAAGGAAGCATATGAAAAGAGAATGCTTGATTTGAATGAGTTGGATGAATTCTAAAGAGAAGCATTTGAAAATTCTTTATCTATAAGGAGAAAACTAGGGCATGGCATGACAAGCTCATCCTAAGTAAGGAATTTAAAATCGGTGATTTGGTGCTACTTTACAATTCAAGGCTCAGAGACATTTTCTTAAACTCATGTCAAGATGGAGTGGCCCTTTTGAAGTGGTTCAAACTTTTTATCATGGAGCGCTGGAAATAAAAGGGAAAGAGGGAGTTTTCAAGGTAAATGGTCATCGGCTCAAACCCTAATTTGACAGGAATCATTGAAGGAGGACAAGAAATCGTCCAATTTACGCAAGAATGAAGCTCATGCCATAGTCAAGCTAGTGACTATAAAAGAGCGTTTCTTGGGAGGCAACCCAAATCTTTAATTTAGTTCTTATTGCTTTTCTTTCCCTTTTGGTGTGATTTTTAATTAGTTTAATTTTGAGTAATTTTGTTTGAATTAGGTTAGAATTTTTGTTTAAAAATTTAAGTCTTTGAATTAAATAAATGGTGCTAATGAATGAGGGAAATTGTCATCTTAACTTGTTAATTTTGTTTTTGTTGGTTGTGCATGAAATTGGAGAAAAGTGATGAAGACTGGAGAAATTTTCGCTACGTGTTGAAAATACACTTCACAGAATTTCAGCTCCATATTGTGATCTCAAATTCCAGATCGCAATATGGAGCTCAAAATTCTGGAGGGTATATTCACTTTTGTTCCATATCGCGATCTCACAACTGAAATCGCAATATTTGTCTCTTAAAACTTCTGATGTGGCTATTTTTCACTCGAGTCGAGATCGCGATCTCGAGATCAGGCTAGTTCGCGATCTGGAAAATCCTGATCTTGATCTCGAAGGCCAGAAACATTTTTATTCCAACTCTTCTTCTTATTTTCTCACAATCTTCTCATATTTTCTCCTCCTAGCCGAAGAACACCCTCCCCAATCCCACAAATTCTTCCATAATATTCTCTTCAAAATCATTCCAAACTCCATAATCACCACTAACATCATCTTACTTCCTTCTAGGATTATCAAAGCAAAGATATTTTGGGAGATTTCTTGGAGGAAATTGGACATCAAGGACGATTGACACACAAGACTTTTTTTGGAAATTTTCAATCTGTAATTAGGTAATATTCTTCTTTGAATTTGTGGTTCCAATTGTTCAAATTATTGAAGATGATTGTTGGGTATTTTTGAGTGAATTTGTAGTGGGATTTTTTGTAGCCAATTGTTGATTTTGGGCAATAATTTGTGCGAATTTTTGAGAAAAAATTGTGACGTTAAATTGCTCAAATTTCTGAATTATTGAATTGTGGTTTGGATTGGTTTGAGTTTTTATTGAGAAATTGTGAAATTCTGTTGGAAATTTGGTGAATTAATTTTATTGGCTGTATTCTTGGAACTGGTTGGTACTTATTCACGTTTGAAAATTTGATTAAATTGTGCTTTGAAAATGATGACAGGAGTGTATGGAAGTGTTGAGAGAGGAGGTAGAATGAGGGAAGAGGAGCGGGATTGAGGAAAAAAAAGGCCAGAGAGGCAACGATTGGAGAAGGGGGCATGGAACAACCTTCTGAGGGTGGTGGGCATATAGAACCTCAGTTCTTGAGTGATAAAGCCCTATATTTGTTTAAAAACAATGAGAAACATGAGGTTATTCGAGAAAGGAAATTTGACCTGCCGATGCATTGGGAGGCTTACGAGGAAGCTAGAAAAGCCATTGAGGAGCAAATTAGGTCAACACATTGGGAGGAGTTTAATACTCCAATTGACTCCGGGGCTTCCCAGTTAGTGAAGGAATTTTACTGTAATTCTGTGAATTGGAGAATGGAAAGGTGAGACTATAGGGGATACTGGTGAATTTTATTGCGGATTTGATTAATGTCTACTTTAACATACCCCTTATGTCTTCCAGTCAATATTTGGCGGATTGTTGAATAGCAAGGAAAAAGATATGAATGTAATTAAAAATGCCATTTGTGATGCTTATGTTGATTGGATTAGGAGTGCTTCCTCTGATAATGAATTGAGATTTGCAAGTCAAGAACTCTCATTGATGGCCAAGTTGTGGTTTTATTTTATTCGCTGCCGAATTTGAGGGTCCACTGCTTTGAGTTATATTCAGAGGGACAAAGTATTCTTGGTGTAAGTTATTATGACAGGGGTGCCAGTGAATATTGGTAGCCTAGTTAGACGGGGGTTCTTGGATAGTGTAAGGTTCGGACAACCTATCTTTTATGCCCCTTGTTTGATTCAACATTTGTGCACTTTAGCAGGTTGGCCGATTGATCCTGTGGAGCCAATGACATATCCAAGAGGCAAGATTCACCGGAAGTATGTTTACAACATGGTGAGAGAATATGAAAAACACCATGAAGAAGTGCAGCCTACCTAGCCACCGCCACCACCGCTACCACCGGCTCAGAGTACTTCCTTGCGATTCCGATGCCCCCTAGTTTTGTTTTGAATGCTCCGATTAGTGAAGACGAAAGGAATGAATTGCAAGGGTATTGGACGTATAGTCAGCTGGTGATGCATAATAACTTGAAATTGATAGGAAGTGCTCTGAAAACCACCTCATTGGGTACATGGGTTTGACCACCCCCACCTCCGGTTTGGCACTTTGGTTCACTTCGTGGACAATACTACATACCACCTGCAACTTCAGGACATTAGGAGGGATCTAGCCAAGCACGTGTGACCGGAAGGGATCAAGATAACAACCATGAAGAAGCACAAGCTAGTGATGCTGAGGAGGGTTAGGAGGATATGGAACAAGAAAAGTAATGCAACCAGCTGCATTGAACTTTGATGATCTACAACCCGAGCAATTGAAGAACCTTGTTGAAGATGAACATTTTTCTCTATTTTTCATGACTTAGCATCTTGACTTTTCATTACTTTTAGTGTATTTTTAGTCTTTTGATTTTGGATATTTTAGTTTTCCCTTTGAGTAGATTGGCTAATGGCTTTAAGTTGACGCCAAGTAGATATCTATTTTGATGCTTCATGGATTAAATCTTTTTGGGAATTACTTGTTAAACACTTGGTGTAGTTTTTGGTCATGTTTATTGCCTAATAAGAGTAGAATGGCTAAGGGCCTTAATCTGATGCCATTTTTACACTTGTTGATGATTTGAATTGGATATTGATGTGAGATGCATGGCTTGGTTAAATACTCTTAGCACTTTTAGTCAGTTTTAAGTGGTAGCTTAAAATTGTGTCATAGTTTGAGTAGTTTTTATTATTATTGGACATGTCTTTATGTTGGATTTTGGGTGAGTGGAATGGTGAGTTATTCATCAACTTGAATAAAAGAGACAAGTTTGGAAGTGTTAATTTTTTGTGTTGGGTGTGGTTGTTTTGTGCATATTGATGTCACTTAATGTATAATGGATAGAAAATTGATCAATTGAGTATTCAATGATGATGAATTTTGACGTACGAGACAATATGATTGAATTATTTGATCGGGTCATTTCACAGATTTAAGTGTGAGTGAGCAGTTCTTTTACAACATAAGGATTTCAAAAACTTGGCATTACTATTTTTTCAAAAGAAGTACTGAAAATTTAGGAAACTTATTTGAAATCAATTGTTTCTGAT
Source organism: Cinchona pubescens (assembly GCA_025175665.1). Classification (NCBI taxonomy): domain Eukaryota; kingdom Viridiplantae; phylum Streptophyta; class Magnoliopsida; order Gentianales; family Rubiaceae; genus Cinchona; species Cinchona pubescens. The sequence continues at coordinate 197,974 of JANKKI010000368.1, forward strand.
CAATCTGTCACTTATATTAATTTTTTGGAAAAAAATGAGTTAAATGAAATAGAAGGAATTTTGGGATATTTTGTGTGTTTGCATAGGGAATGTTCTTCTAATTTGTGAATAATTGCTATTTGAGATTAATTTTAAGTACATTTCACTCATTTTCATTGTTTTAGGGCCATCATTCATCATCTTTTAAAAAAAAAAAGTTTTCTTTTACACATAAGGCAAGTATGGGATTCCGACATATACCTATGTTGTTTCTCCAAAATAAGCCATTAGAGTAGTAATAAGGCGAGTACGGGATTTCGACATGTACTCATGTTGTTTCTCCGAATTAAGCCATTAGAAATTGCGTTTTAGTACAATACCAATAAGTTAAGGAGTAAATATTTATAATACTTATCATTGATCTCATATTATTTATTCCTTGTTAGATGTCTATTCCGAAAATGTGTGACCTTTGCATTTAAGTAGCTTCATAAATGAACTTCTATTTTCATGAGGCCTAGTCGGGATAATTGACTAACTCCATAATATTTGTGATTTGAGAAGCAATGATATTTTAAATGGATAGAACTAAAATGTTTGGTAACTCTTTTTGAGAATAGTAATTCTTGGTGATTTGAAATCTTGTGTAGTAAATGAATGTGTGCTTCTTTGTAGAAAAATTAAAATTTTGGATTGACTCATTTAAACACTTCTCTTATCATATAGTATTGAAATTTTCTTGGGATGTTTCTTAATTGCTCTAAGTACATCCACAATTCATCAAGTGTTTTGTCAATTTTGGTGATGTTTATTTGTTTAAGTGTTAGTAGGCTTCTTTTAATTTTTGTTTTGTTTGAGACTAGCAAAACGCTAAGTTTTTGGGGGTGTTATAACTCTAGTAAACTAGAGTTATTTTACTCTAAATTATAGCATTTTGATAGTTTAAATCCCGAAGTTTGGGTAATTAATTGAAGGTTTTAGTTAATTTCTTTCATATGTGTTTATGTTTTTGTTCTTGTTAAATATGAATTTTTTATTAAAATTTTAGCTTAATTAATTCCTTAATTGTGTTAATATTATGCAAGTCTAAATTAGGGGTTGGAAGTTGGAATGAACTAAGTTCAAGGACCAAATTACAATTATAGAAGAATTGAAGGATTGTTAGGAAGAGAGCCCAGATCGCGATGTGGACTCGAGAAAATGACTTAAAAGATTTAGAGTCCATATCCGGTGATCTCAAATTATAAAATCGCGATATGGACTCACTGGTAGTTTAAGTTGTAAGGGCAATTTTGTAATATTCTAGCAATCAATTTCTGATTTTTGCCTTGTGTTATACTCCACTATTTAAGATACTTTTAAAGTGTAATAGAGGTAGGTAGGAATCTAAGAAAGTAGATAGTTAGTAATTTTTAGGATAGCTTAACCTTCAAGTTTCTTATTTAATAAAAGTTATCTTTAATCATCATTTAGATCTAGTTTTAATTTCTTTGCAAGTTTAAATTTTATTAGATAATTGTAGTGGGTTAATCATTAACTTGAAGTATATATAATTTTTATTTGCTTTCTAGTGTAAATTAGTGAGAATCTCTTTGTTTCATTTTAGGGTTTCATAGAGAAATTAGGGTTCCTGTTGATTTATTGCTTTTTAGTAAAGAATTCTCAATCCTTGCTTTAATTTCTAGTTAATTTACACATGGGATTCTTTATTTTTGTCAAAAATTTCAACTAAAGTCCAAATTCTAGTGTAGAAATGGTTGCTTCTAATATTCAAAACTTCTTTTATGTAGTCTTTTTAATTGGGTCACTTGCTTGTTAATTTTAGTTTTATTTTGGTTAATTTAGAGCAGGATTCAATTAATTTTATTAGGATAGAGTAGCTAATTTCGCTAGACTTGGCAATTGCTTAATTTCATTTACTTGCTTTAGTAGATAATTTAGTTTAAAATTAGCTTTTAATTGCTTGAGTTTAATTATGGTTTTGAATAGTATAGTTTTGTCCTCTATTGTTTGAATTTGCTTAACTATACGAGGATTCATAAATCTTGGTAATTACTTGCCAAACAATCTTCGTGGGAACGATACCCACTTATCATATACTACTATCAACTCCGTATACTTGCGGAAGTTAGGTAGAGTATAGTGATCTTGTGAGGTTATTCATTGCTTGTTTGATTCTAAAGTTGAACTCTACCTAGAACAAGCAATTAGCATATCAGATTCTTTTAAGCAATGATATTGCCACAGCAAATATCTTATTGCCACAGTACTTTTTCTTTAAATGACAAATCTTCTAGCTAGATATTCCCCCTTGTTAACCCACCACCACAAGCCTCATCTTTTGACCTATCTCCTCTGTCGTTCTTTCTCCCACCATCTACCCTTACCTCCCTCTCCTCTTCATCGTAAATTAGCCCTCCCTATGGTTGTCTCTCCCCAACACCAATGCCTTCTTTTGCCCCACTATCACAAGCCTCCTCTTTAACTATTCCTTTCTTTTGTTCTCTCTCTTCCTAACACCATTGTGGCTGCACTACCACCTTCCCTCCCCCTCCCTTATCACTCTAATATCTCGCTTCATACACCCTCGGACAGTAGCCATAAGCGCCTTGATGTGAAAATTGATCATACCCCGTAGCTAGATTTGGACAAGTCTAACTTTAGATTGGACAAGATGGAGTCAGAAAATTTATCAAACAACTTGTGTGCGTTTTGTGCTTGGCTAAGAAATCATCAAAACTCCAACTCTCATGAAGACTGATAAAAATCCTCCAATTGTTTGGTATTTTTTGAGCATCCTTGGTTGCAAAATTGGTGACGATGGCTTCGTCTTCAATAGCTTGGCGAAGCCTCCAATGCTCAGAAGGAAACAATAGCACTACTGGCAACGTCTATGCTGCATGCCATTTCCATTTTTTTCTTTATGTTTGAAACCACACTAATTTTTTTTTTTGAGGGAGTAGTTGCTGCAGGACAACTTTTGTTGCGGTTCGTTCGTTCGGACAAGAATTGAGCAATTTGGAATTTGTAATTGAGATGGAGTTGTGGGTTGTTGCTACTGTAATCCTCTGTGTAGAATTTCTTATTGTTCAGATTTTTTCAAATTTCAAAAAATTGCCCTCAAATTTAGAGCTTGAATAGTTTGATTGGAGAAATTATTGGCATGTTAATTGGATCTGAAATACTCTGGCAAAGAACAAAGGGTGGTGGTGCACCGGTGACGAGAGTAAGCTTGTGAAAGAGGAGGAAAATGAAAAAAAAGGTTAAAATAAGGGTATATTTGACATTTTACCTAAAAATAGCCGTGGCAATAAGGATTTTGCTATGGCAATGTCATTGCCCTTTTTTCTTGTGTATTTTTGAAAATAGATTCTTTTCTTAGGTTGGAAAAATAGTAAGAATCTTAACCTAGGTATATTAGACATTAGGAAACCTCATTTCAACCGGGGGGTGTTCCTCAAAAATAGATTTGAAGCTTTGGGTAGGTCTCATTCCATAAGCATACTTAGATAAAAGAATCAAATAAAGGATTAATTTTATTTTACTCCCTTTATTTTTAGATCACTATCAATTGAGTCTCTAATGTTATCTTTTACGCATTACATAAATCTTTCCGTTAAATCCAATCCAACATTTATTACCCTTTTGACAAGAATACTCTTATACTCTTCTTCTTTTTTATCTCATTTTGACTTGATTCATTTTTTTCTCACTCATTTGTTGACATGATTTTTTTTTTTTAAACTAACCCCCTCCCCTTAGTGACTCAAACTCATAACTAATAGGTCATAAACAAAGCATCTAACTACCTGAAATACACTTCGTTGCAGTATTGTTGGCATGATTTAATAATTTTTCTTTTATCATTTATTACCATATTTTAAATTTTATCAAAATCTATATATGGAAAGAAAATAAGATATTTTGGGTTTCATGAAAGTAAAATTTGTCCACACATCTGATTTGAGGGAAAAATGTCATTTAAGATTGAAATTTTAACACTATTAGTTTTGATAATTTGTCAATGGTATTTTAGTGCCTAAAAAATAATGTTAAGGATTAAAGTAATAATAATTCTAAAAGTTAAGGGGATAAAGTGAAGTTAACCCTAAAATAAATACTGTTAATTCCTCTCTTCCTTTCTCCGACCTCGGGGATTGTGGGTAGAGCAGGAAATGAAATAATTGTCTGATTAGAATAATTAATAAAGGTAACTTGGGAAAGTTAGAATATTCCCAGTACTTCAAGTCATCTAATGCAACACCCAACCCTACTGATTGCTCCCAAGCTGTTCTAAATTTTTTAAATTTTATTTTAGTCCATCTTTACTTTTCTTTGATTTTAGAGTAAAATTAACCAAAAACAAACCTTAAGTACCACTAGAGATGTATAGTGGGCAGGGCCACTACCATCGGGTTAGCTGGCCTGTATTATACACATCTAGTGGGGTACTGTAGCAACCCCTGTATAAGAGACAGATCTAGATGTATATACTGGAGGCACTTAGGATTTCCAGCCTGCGGCCGGGGCCGTATAATTAACTGTAACCGGCCCTGGTAAATGGTTCAACCCTTTGAACCGGCTCGAAAATCCAACGGGTTTAGCCCACGGGTCAACCGTTGGGTCCCACGGGCCACTGATTGGAAATTGCTTTATTTTTAATTTTTTTTAAAGGCTATTAATGATAATTTTACCCCTCCAACAACTATAAAACAACTAATTTTTGGGGGTAATTTTCCTATAAATATCTCACAATTTTTCCGACAAATCACACATCTAATTTGTATACTTTCTCTTCCAAACCTGGCTTCTACTCTATAACTCTATCTCCATCTAGATTATAATTTATTTCTGATTACTTAAATTATAATATATAGTATTTTAGAAATTTAAAATTACTCTGAAGTTGAGAGCTCAATTGAAGATTTGGAGATTTATCCGAAATTCAAGTAATAAAGTGCTCAAGTGGAGTTCAAGTACTCAAGTGTATAAATTGAAATTCAACATTTCAATTTCCAAGTTGGTTTTTTCATACTTTTTAATTTATGAATTGTCTTTATCAACTCTCTTATTTTTTTCTCTATTATTGTTTTGTTATATTCTTTTATTTGAAAATTTAGTAGCTTGCATCTTTAGTTTTCATAATACCACTTTATTTGTTTCTTTATTTAAAAAATTTTTCCATTACAAGAAAATGGAAGAAAGATCACAAGCACCCCACATCCTACTAGATGGTCCTAGAATATTTGTTGATTTAGATGATATAGATAACCACAATGAACAAGAACCTACTAAACAACCCACTACTACTAAAATGAAAAGTCTCGTTTGGAACTTTTTTGAGAGAGATGAAGAAAATGAGACTGCTACTTGTAAATTATGTGTTCCATCTATATCATTTAAGCACAAAAAATGGGGGAGAACTAGAACACTTAATAGGCACATTAGTAAAAAAATATTGTAAAACTCAAGAAAAATAAAAAATGGTTCAAACACATTCACACCACGGGTAAATAGAGAGGAAATGGCTAAATGAATGGTTACAGATGAATTGCCTTTTATTTTGAGTGAAAGTTCTAATTCAGAGCAATACATGCACAAAGCCGTGAACCAACAATTTAAAAAGGTTCCTAGAAGTACTTTGAGAAGTGATATCTAAAAGAATATATAGAGAAAAGAAAAATGAATTGATAGCTACTATTGCATCGACTAATTGTAAAGCTGCTTTTACTATCGATTCTTGGAAAGCAATCACAAATGAAGAATATTTTTGTATCATTGAATATTGGATAGATGTAGATTGGCATTTACAAAATTGAATTATTAGTTTTCAAATTTTTGAACACCCTTACAATGCCCCCAAATTACAAGGTTGATTACTAATTGTGCCCGTGAATATGGTTTGTTTGAAAAAATTATATCAATTTCTTTTGATAATGCCTCAAATAATACTGCAAGTGTGCTAATGTTAAAAGATGTTTTCGTTTAAACCTGTTTTAGGTTGTGAATTATTTCATAATAGATGTGCATGTCATGTAATTAATACTTGTATTCAAAATGGTTTAAAAATGGTTGAAGATATTATTAGTCCAATTAGAAGTGCTATTTATTTTATCCGTTCATCTATTGCTCGTCAACAAGATTTTAAACGACTTTGTTTAGAAAATGGTGTAAAACCTAAACATTTTCCAATAGATGTACCCACTAGGTGGAATTCTACTTGTCAAATATTATCAAGTACTTTTAGTTATAAAAAATTACTTTTCGCATTTTATAATGAGCATATTGGTTCAGTTAATGTAACTTATTATGGCGAATAGGATTTTAATCGAGTTAAAATAGTTATAGAAATTTTAAAGCAATTTGAGTATGCTGCAAACTTGTTCTCCGCTATTTATAAACCTTCCTCTCATGCTGTTTTACCAGAACAAAGTGTTATTAAAGTTATTTTTTTTAATCATAAAAGGAATGAGTTTTTTGATGATATGAGACTTTAGCGCAATTAAAGTAAAATTTGATAAATATTATGAAAATATTCCATTGTTGTATTATTTGGCATGTGTTATTGATCCACGTAATAAATTGTATAAGTTAAATGCTTTCATTGAATTTTTCAATAATCATAGTACCACAAATATCATAAACAAAAAGTCACTCATAGAAACTCCTAAAAAAAATATTTTCATGAATTATATGAAATTTACAAAGAAAATTTTCCCACGCAACAAGGTTCATCTTCTAGTTCATCAACATTAGATTCACAATATGTTATGCCTCGTATAAATGTTAGAACACATTTTGATCCTCATCAACTACTTGCTTCAAAAAGATCGAGAATTGAAAATACTAATGAAGTTACTCAATATTTAAGTGATCCAGTATATAGGAGACAACGAGTTCAATTCCAATTTTGATATTCTTTCTTGGTGGCAAAATCATAAATTTCAATATCCTATTGTATCTCAAATTGCTTGAGGTTTGTTAATAATTCCGGTTATTCTACGATTGCATCAGAAAGTGCTTTTAGTGCAGGTGGAAGAGTTTTAGATGATAGAAGGGAACCTGCAACTTTGGAAATGTTAGTGTGCTTAAAGGATTCATTAGACGCTGAAGAAAGAAAACAAGGATTAATGATGCAAGATATCGACGAAAATGAAGGTAGTTGTAGTTCACCAAATTGATATATAGTATACATAGGCTTTTAATGTTTAATAATTTTTTGTTTCGAGGTAAGGTTGTATGTCTCTTTCCCTATGTATGTAGTAAATAGATTATTAATTTTATTTAAATTCTTAGATTAGTTTTATAACTTGTACATTTTTTTTTTAAAATATTAATCTACACGGTAGAGGTCTATGCCAAACCCCCCACCATCTTAAGGTGGTTTTTTTTCCTAATTAAATATTTTTACTTTATGATTCACAAATAATAAGTTATAATAATAAGTATTGACTTATACAACCAAGAAATAATTTGGTCAAGTAAGTGCTAATTTGGAATAATAACAATAGTACTAATAACAAATTTTGAACTTTGGTTTTCGAATATTAACTAAGAACTTTAGTTTTCAATAATAAGTATTAGTTTGGACTTCGAACTTTAATTATTAATAATTTGGTCTAATATATAAGTAGCAATTTGGATTAATAAAGTACTATTAACTAGCAAGTAGTAATTCGAACAATTAATAAGTTATAATTTAATAAATTACTAATGAATAGTAAGTAAATGATTTTAAATTAATAAGTTATTAATTTTAAAATAAAAATTAATAAGTAATAATTTTAAATTATATAAATTATTAAAAAGTAAAAATTTAAATTTCTCGAAGAAATAATTTTAAAATTTAAGTAAGAACTTAAATTGGAGGGCCAATTTGGGGGTCAGCACGTAGGCCAGCACATGGGTCAGCTCGTGGGCCAGAACGTGGGCCAGCCTGTCCTGGCTAACTGGGGGCCTAGACTGGGTACCCAGTATGGGCTTATACCCCTTCCGTCTTTCAACCCTGCCTAGCTTGACAGCCCACGAATACAACTTGCCCGTTGATAGGCTATCATGGGTCTGAACCGCCAAGCTTCTGCCCGGCCCACTACCACCTCTAATTACTATACATTTTATATTCAGAAATTTATGGCAAAAGATACTTTAGTTTTTGTATACACAAATATTTCTGTCCGCTTATATACTTGTATCAAAAAATTTTGGTGTACAACGATATCTTAATTCAGAGTTAGAATGATAAATTATCATAAACGAATATTACAAAAGTCGATGAAGTCATACTTAAGATCTTTCATGTACAGGTAAATTATTGTAAATCTCAATGTGATATAACTTTCATGCCTATAGCCCTCATATATTTTAAAAATATACTTTAAACTCTCATGTGATCTTGGATTGAATAATAAAATAGATAGAAAGCATTGAAAATGATGGTTTTGGATAAAATTACATTCTTACCTCAGATTTAAGTTCAGGTAAATTATTGTAAATTCGCATGTGATATGGTCCTCGGATCCATAACCCTTATATAGTATTGGAAAAATACCCTAAACCTCTATCTGGTACAAACTGAATGATAATAGAGACAAAAATCAACCAAAGTCATGGTTTTGGTCAAAATTACATTTTTACCCATATAATTTAACATCAAAGCTTTTAGATTATTAATTTTTCTATATTTTCAGACATTTTAGTTTTCTAAACGATGAAAATATGAAGAAAATGACAGTAGTTATTATTGCAATGAAAGATCTGTAAATTAATGCACAAAAAGGAAAGAAAAAAAAACTAGGAAAAATTACCTTATGAAGCCTTGTAGTTGTGCCTTTTAGTTGTAGATGATGGATAAGAGTAGTAAATTTGATAATAGGTTTGTGTATAGTAAGTAATAATTAGGGTAGGATGCGCATAAAATGTTTTTTTTTTTTTTGGAGGAAAAATGAATTTTTAAGCAATTACCTGCAACAGGGGTATGTGTAGTAAATAGAATTAGTTTGGATGATTTACTATTCTTTACTATTTAGTCCAGACTATATGGGACTTCAATTATGATATATTTACAAAAATATATGGGGATAATGGATTCGAGGTTCATAGTAATTTATCCTAAAGTTTTTGAGGTAACATTATAGTTTTCATTAAACAATCGCTTCAGAGTGCATGCTTTTCAAACAATGTTAATTTGAATGATTTCTGTCCATTTTACCTTTAGAGACAAACTATATAGGGATTTAAAGTATATTTTCAAAATATACAGGGATTATGGATCAAAAGACTATACCACATGAGCATTTACGGTAAATTACCCTTCACATTTTTAAGGTATACTCTTCAATTATTTTCTAAAAATTGATTTTTGCTAGCAAACATAAATTCCAAAATTGTCGAAAATAAAATCTACTAGTTCAAAGAAAATTGCCAACATATAGACTAATAATAAAAGGAGATTGCAATGATTAAATGGAATAAAATTGACAATTGATACTTCTTTTTATAACCGGGTAAAACATGTTGCCGATATTTCCCATCAATTCTCTAGTCAAAACAACGATAGGGAAAAAAAGGTACATATTGACTAAGCACTCTTGTTTCCCATGCCCAAATAATCGACTTTTAAAGTTTTCAATGCTCTTCAAATTGTATGGTTTTTGTATGGGTAAATCATGTCCAACTTTGCCCGAATAATTTTGTATTCGAAATAAACCCTTGAATTAGTTGATTTTATCTCAAAAAAACCTTATTCATGTATAGTTCTGTCTAATTATAAATTTCTAGATGTTCTAGTCAAATTACCTGTCTCTTTAACACATTTAGAATCAGTAACCATTTGTAAGGAATATATCTTGTTTATTTTTTCTTTCTTTGTATAAGAGACATTATGGTGAAACAATTCAAAATAAAGTCAAGGTTTTTTTTTTTTTAAAATTTGATTCCTCTTATACCAAGAGATTTGATTGTTTATGTATTTTAACCATCTAGATGTATACTAGACAGAAAAGGAAGTTATCCACGTCGTTGTTTAAAGGTTAAAATACAAAAATCCCCCTATGATTTGTTAAATATGATTTGCATGCACTTTATCCCCTTCTGGTTATCAAAAGTGCGTTTGACCCCCGTGTACTTCAAATTTTTTTGCAACTTGGACGGAATCCGTCAAAACTAATCAAGCTTGATAGTCATGCTCTTATATTGTGAGTGGGATTGTTTTTCCTACTAAAAACAAGACTAGAATTGACCATTTTACTCACCCTAATAAGAAATCCATCTGTACAATAGCCTTCTCGATCCTGCAAAGCCGCCAACCACCACCGCCACCCCATTCCTATCCCCACCCATGCCAATCTCGTTAGTCGTCACCCCACATCCCCACCCCCACCCCAACTCCTCTTCTTCTTCCTACCCACCACCCGGCAACCCAAAAGCTACCACCACCACCAACCCGAAGGCCACTATCACTACCACCAATAAATCCACCACAATTCAACCTCACCACTACCCTAGAAATGCAACATCAATAGAGGTAGATCCTTTTTTCGTCGAATTACAAAAATGATATCTAGTGTGAGAAGCCTAGAACATTAAAGGAGAAGACATTTATTGTGCTACTTCACTCATAGTCATCTGTTCGATTTCAACACGTCCAATTTGGGGACAATGTTCAGGCATTTCAATTGAAGGTCTTGTATACAAGACCTAAAAAAATATGGCATATTGGATGTTAAGAAGTTGTACAATAATTGTAAAGTAGTTGTGTGTGATGGGAAATTGAGTGGAAAGTGGCGGGGATAGGGAAAATAGGCTGACCGGGATAGGAAAAAGGGGTGCGGGGTAATAAGAAAGAGGAAAGAAAGGGCAGATTTGGAATGGAAGAGAGGCTAGGGCGGCGAGAGAAGTGAGTGGGAAAGGGAAATTCGGTGGTAAAGGAAGGGAAAGGCTGGGCTGGTGGTGGTTGGGACTAGTGGTGGTGATAGCGGCAGTAGTAGTGCCTTGGGTTGGGGAGGGTAATTGTTGTGTGGGGAAGAAGATAAAGTGTTGACATGGCTGGGATAGATAGCCGCTGGTAAGGGGTGGCCTGGAGTGGGGATAAGGTCTGGCTGCTGGGTGGTGAAAAGGGGAAGAGGAAGGATTTTTTTTCTAATTTTTAAATTGATCCCTTTTTATTTATCATTTTGATCCCAAAACTTTTTATCTCTTTTATATTTTTAATTTGACCACAAAATTTCTCAGACACTAAATTTGTTAGGGATAAATAAGACATTTCACACGTCAATTTTAGTTTTGACCGTTTCCATCCATTTTGCAAAAAAAATTTGAACTACAACAGGGTCATACGCACATTTGATAACTACAGGGAAGTAAAGTGCATATTTGGATAACCACAAGGGGTTATTTTCATTTTACCCTTGTTTAAATGAATTAAGTTAGTAAACTTAGTATTGTCATTGATGAAGCATAGATAGATTCCTTGTAATGCAGGAAAGCTCACTAATAAGGGCAAAACTGTAATTAGCCTTGAGAGGAAAGAGTTACATTTCTGCATTCTCACCCATAAATAGGGGCTTAATCCCCAATACATGTAATTAATCTCAACCAACTATAATCAATAATATTCAAATATATATTTATTGTATTTTCTCTCTCTACAACTTTTCTTTACATACCTTCTAGACAACTTCTTGTTCATCAAGTGCCGCCATCTGTAGAAATCAAAGGAATCCGCAATCCGCGGGGTACTCAAGTGATTCGGATCAATATGTGTGTGTGTTTGTATATATATATATATGCACACACACACATATATACACACACACACAAACATATATATATTTATGTATATATGTGTGTGTGTTTATGTGTGTGTGTGTATATTATATATATATAGATATGAAGCCATGGGTGAATTAATGGCAAACTAGTGATCAAATATGAATTTCATTAGTGAGATTTGTACAAGTATAATAGCAGATTGGCTCTTATGAGGTATTAGAGGATCTATGGCTAAAAGTTAGTTTCATTCATGAAATCAGACTAAGTAATGAATAGGGTCAGAGATCGCAATGATCAGAGAAGAAATTCTATTTCACTTATACCAAAAATCAAAAGTATCAATATGAGGTCAGCTCAAGCCGATCTTGGTCATTACAAGAAATTTCAAAAAGAAACATGTGTTATCTACACTAGGATATATTCTAAGCATTGGAAGCAGGAGTTTCTTGTTCAGTTGATGGGTGCTCAATTTGTTGTGATTTAGCCTCATCTACTTGATTGGCCTCTGGCATCAAAGCGAGTGCTTCAAATATCTCTGAGCTTAGCACTCTGTTCGTGTCTAATAAAGTAGCAGCTTATCGAGAGCAATGACCAGGAGGCTTATCTCATTGATAATTCTTACCAATGGCTTTCTTGTTATAGTAAGGATTTTCTGAAATATCCAAGTCGACCTTTGAGAAATCATCCAAGATGTTATCCATTACAATTAGGCCAGCCCAACTTCATAGCTACATCACTAAATTTCTTCAAATCCTTATCTTAAGCCCTTGGAATTGAGAAAAAAGTTGATGCTAGATATGTAATTATTAGAGGCTTCAGCTTTCAGTTGGTCAACTTTGACCTTTTAAATTGATCAATCTCAATCCAAGCCAAGTCCTTTTCGCCTTTGCAGAAGTTCAGTTCGTCCATCTGTTCTTGTAATTTTCTATTCAGATCTTCAACTTGGGCCAAGTACTTGCTTTTGAGATAGGCTAGATGTTTGGTCTCATTTTCTAATTTAGTTTGAAGCTCGGCCAAAGCTTCATTCTTCTTAGCTTCAAGCTCCTTCTCTAGTTGGGTAAGAGCCTCGGCCTTATTCTTCTAAAAGCTATGATGCTTAGACTTAAGATAAGCATTTTTATTTGCCAACTCTGAGAAGAGGTGCTTAATGTTGCTAAGGTGAGGGCCAAGATGAATAAAATCAAGAACAAGTGTTAGTACTCACTATGAAATTTGAACATAGAGAAAGATGATTAAGTGCTTATCGTGGTAAATGTCTGGGCTACTTTGACCATATTCTCTTCAAGGTAGTAGTTTTTGGCATAAGCTACATCCTGAGGAGGGAAACTAAAGTCGATCAATTGACGAGCAACTCTCAGGGAATTGTATCCGAGCATTATTGTTGAAGGTCCATCCAGGGATGAACTTGGCTTTCCTTTCTAGACCTTCTATTTGGCCGATGGACTTTCTAGCCCATGGCAGGCTTTGGTACCTACTTGCTACCGCCTGCTCTTTTGGAGTCCAAGGCTGAGCACCTAGAGTTGTATGCCATTCAAGAATCTTTTTATTATTAGGAACATAAAATGCTCTTGGCTTCTAAGACCAATAGGAAAAGGAGATCCGATAATGGGAAAGGATGATGGACTAATTGTCAAAGGCTATTGATGGGTCTTCTTACCAATTGCTCCTATTATTAGGGGTTGATTGGTTTCAAATGATCTGATCACCACCTCTTGACTGGTCAAACTAGGGGTGGTCCTGGCTTGTTTCTTGCTCAAAGCAGGAGAGACGTTCTTTCTCTTCGGTGGTCGGGCTGTTGGGCTCAGTTGAGTTGATGGAGTTGAAGGGGAATTATTTCTTCATCAGAACCTTAGACTGGCTCACTCAAGGAGCTGAACCATCAAGAGCAGATCCAGCAGCATCTACGGCCACAATACTGGTGACCTCAATGAAAAGGGTAACCGTTGAAAATTTGGGCTTGGAGGTGGCTACGTCCTCAACTGGGATTAGTTGTTTTGCAGTAGGGTTACCTGTTGATAGAGTTGTTCTTCTTGCTCATTTTGACTCGTCAAGGCTAAACGAGTTGACCAATGGTTTGGCTTGAACAAAAAATAAACAAGAAAATAAAAATTATTAAAAGAAGGGTATATGCAGAACAAGTTGAAGTTAGTAAAAAATGGAAAAAGAAAGGGTTCAAGTGTTTAGCACTTTACATGGGTCATAGCCTTCGATTGTATCTTAGGACACTACAAGTCAAGCCCAAGCAAGGAAGTTTTCTTCAAAATAAAATTTCCTTTTCCCAAAATTCACTACTAAGTTGGAAGTGTCAAGGGTTTCAACTTCAGATTAAATTGTATCAGACATGGTAGGAAGAGAGTTATCAAGGTTTATATAAGTAGTTCGAACTGCCATTGTGGCTAAACCATAGACATATCAACCAGCTTAACAAAGAAAAAAAGTTTTCTTCCACTTATGTATGGAGGTCAGATAATCTTCTACTAAACCTCTACACTTATTTTGGGATAGAAAATAATAAAAGCCAGCTTCTTTGCTGATTACTAATTTATAAATAGCTCTGAAACGTCGATGAGTTGATTGGATGCTCAAATATTTACACAAAATGCAATATCCTACGACTAAATAAATAGTGTTCAGATTAAACTAAGATGGATGGACTATCCAAGAAATTTACTAACTTGGTAAACAATGGATGGAGAGGAAGTCGAAGACCAGCAATTAGCTGTTCTTTGCATACTGAGAAAAAACTCTTTGTGGGTTGATGGGCTCGGCCATGAATACTAGGGATTACTATAGTGATAGAATTGGGAATATTGTAAGTGTTCCTAAGCCTAGAAATGTCGTTCGTCTTAATTTTGGGAATTTCTGCTTCAACTGGAAAGACAGTGAGCAGAGTCTCAGGAACAAGAGGTTCGGAATGTTGATTAGAAGAAAAGGACTTACGTTGGGGCTGGTTCTGTTGGCCGAAGATGCTGAAGATTGTGCCAGAATTTCCTTGAGAAGCCATTACAACATATACTTTGAAAATTATTGGGAAAAAGGAAGATTGAAATAAATTTTGGTAACTTCTAGTAGGGATGTTCATGGAACAGGTACACGGTCCATGAGCTTGTAGAGTGATCTGAACTGGTTCTACCGGTTAGCCAATAGTCTGAACCATATCTAGTCCATAAAATTTTGGTAATCGCTCATCTGGTTATTCAGTTGAAATGGTTCAGGATCCGCGGATACCTGAACCTTTTTGACCAAAAAAAAAAAATACTTTCAATCTTGTTCTACCAACGTGGTAACTATCTAATTCACTAAGAAATAATAAAGTCCTTGAAAACTTTAAACAAGTAAGATTAAAACACAAGTCCACAAGAATATATAAGTCTACAACATGCAAATACAAGTCCATTTGGTAGTTCATTGTCTATTCCTTATTTGTAGATAGAAAAAACACAACCCAAACTTAAAATCTTCAATTACATATTCCAACAAGAAGTTACACAAAAACATGAGGTTATAAATAGAGAGTCAAATTCTTGTTATCATACCAAACCAATACAATAAATCAACACCTTTTAACTCTTTATCTGAAAAAAGACACACAGAGATACACACTCAATATGTATGAAGTACAATATTAACTAATCACAAAAATTATCCCTTTAAGAAAATTTGCAGTTACAAAATAAATCAATAATCTATGAATATATGAATAGAAAAATTTAGCCATAAATATCAAATTTATAGTTAATCACGAATTTATTAAAAAAAAAAACTTATTTCTAGTTTGTATACAAGAGCAAGATTGACGTCTAGATTTGAGGTGAGTAGAATCTGATGTGAGAATGAGAGTGATGCAAGAGTGAGAGATCTTTGAAGATTTTTTTTGGATGGGACAGAGAGATCTTTAAACATTCGAGACATGAGAAGAGAAGAATGAAAGGAAACGACCATTATCCCTGATTATAGTATCTTTAATTTTATGTTGTAGTCCTAGTAAATGAAATTACATAAATGTACCTGATTATGGACTGATTCGAGTAATCGTAATTCATCAAAATATGAATCATTACCCAAACCTGTATATTTGTATATTGGTTCACCATCCGAAGTGGGTCAACCAGTCATTTGACCCAGTTTGAATAACCATCTTTTTTGGTTTGAAATAGAGCGGCTCTAAAAGTTTTTGAATCTTCATATTATTTTGAACACCCCAATTCTGGAAAGTTTCAAGCAGGTTTTGTTTACAAGTTTGGCATCAGAAAGATGGAAAATGCAAAAAGTGAAGTATGCAAGGAAGGAAATAGCAAAATGTGGAAACAGTGAAGGAGAAGGGGGTTATAAAGAGAAGAGTGAATATGAACTATGAAGAGTTGAAGATGAAGGGTTGAAATTAGTGAGGGAAAATTCGAAGAGTCAGTTTCGAGAAGCTTCTGGTGGAAGCTGTGAAGATGCAGAATGGTTGATAGCTGGCAATGGACACGTGGCGTGCATTGACAATTTCAAGTTTGAATTTTGAATAATTAAGCGGGAATATCATAAATTTGAGATTAGATAATGAGGCTGACCTGATAGTGAATTTAGAACTCAATGTTTGGATAATAATCAAGTTTGTTGAGATCGATTATTAGGTCGGATGTTCAATTCGACCACCTGTTCGGGCATCACTGAATGCTTGATTTTTGGGTCAATAAATATGTATTTATCTATCTTCAATACGTTACAGGGCTACCATATTTTTGCTAAGTACGGATGATTACTTTGGATTCTATCCGCTAATATCCGAGAGACCAGTCAAAGGGCTATTGATGAAGCATAAATAAATTACTTGTAATATAAGAAAGTTCATTAAAGGTAAAATTATAATTGGACTTAAGAAGGAGTTTCATTCCTACATTCTTGCCTATAAACAGAGGTTCAATCCCTAACTAATCTTAATCAACTATAATCAATAATATTCAGTCACATTTATTACACTTCTCTACAACTTTCCTTTACATACCCTCAGAACAACTTCTTGTTCATCAGCTATTGTATACATGAAATAAAAATTTGGGAATTAATTTACAAAGTCACAATTTTATAATTATTCGTGAAAATCATATTCAATGACCAATACCTTGGTTTTAGATACTTGGTTAGATATCATTTCTTCCTTGACAAATTTATCACTTTGTATAGATATATTGTAAAAATTTATCACTTTATATATATTTTGCATGCAATAAGAACCTAACTCATGTAGTATCAACAATTTTCAATTTAATGGAGAATATGTCTTTTTGAACTAATTTATAAAGATCATAAAATAGAGCTATATTCCATTTTGATACTACTAATTCACTTCGTTAGAATCTTTCTATTCTTTTGTTCCTTGGAAACAGGATTTTATTGCCCTAAGAGAAGGAATTACAGTCAACAATTTAATAGGGTATCCTTTTATTGAATGATATGTAACTTCAGAATGATATGCTTAATGTTCTTTTTTCAAAAATTTCAAAAGAAATGTACTTTTCAAATCTGTAAAAAATTGATTTGTTTCAATTGGTGTAAATATGGTTAAGAGTATGTGAATTTAAATTTAAAAAAAAATAAAGAAGTAATATATTGCATCTTAAAATTTTTTAATGGTTTCTTGTACAACTCTTCATAGAATCACAGATTCTCTATATTTTATATGTCAAGATTTAAATGTGAAGTAAAGAACACATTACTTGTGTATAAAAGAAAAAGACAAAATAATGATTTAAATTTGAATCTGATGCATTTTCTCTCGTACAATACAAGTTTCTAAACTATCCTTTTCTATCGCGCTTATTATACATAGTTAAATACCTTTATTTTGCTTGAACTTATGATCCCAATTTTTTTTTTTCTTTGGAGAAAATAAATATTTTCAAGACAACTTTTTCTTTTTAAAGAAAAGAGATAAAATGTTATCTACTGACTTCAAACATTGTGGGAATTTTGTCTAGTTCAATCTTAGGTTAGTACAAGAAATATCCATTGTCTTAAGGGTTAGAATCTCAGTCTCCACATAGGAAAAATACTATTATAGACTCGATTCTTGAATATTTGTAAACCTGTGCAGTCACAGATTCTATCTTATAAAATCTTTTTTACATTAGATATGGAAGATAAATTTCATAATATTTAATTTACATTACAAAATCTACAAGTAGATACTTAAATATTTCCCGTCCCTCAGAACCCTTACTTTTTTCTTATGAATGACTAGTTTAAGTTTCATTTTTTAACTTGTCAAAAGTAGCCGTTACAGCTCCTCCATCCTTTCCCAGCACTTATACCAAAATCTTTCTAGCAAGAAATCCGTGCCTTTCTTCCAACTATGCTCCTCTCTATTTCTTTCTTTTTCTTTACAAACTAGTGAGAAAGACATATGTTTGTATATGTGATTTTAAAAGTTTTACTTAAAAAATAGGAAGAAATGATTTTATGAATAATTATGTGGGGTTCAAGTTTTTAAAGATATGGAAGGTAAACATTAAGGTCTCTTGTTTTATATATAATTTGTATAAAGGCACATGTGTATGAGATTTTAAAAAATAAGTAAAAAAGAGAGGAAGTTATATGAGTAGTTATTAGTGGTAGTTTTTTGTTTTTTTTGAAGTATATTATAAATGATAATAAATTAGTGGTAGTTAAAATATATTATAAATGATAATAAATTAGTGGTATATTATGAATTAGTGAATCACTCTTAAAATATATTATAAATGATAAAAAGAGAAGTTTATAAAGTTATAAACAACAAAAAAGGCTGTCCCTTATATAGTATATCTGATAGTATAGGTAGATATTAACATATACGCTTTTGTTGTACACAAAATGTTCAACAATAGTCCCTAACCACTCCTAGAAGATATCTACATTGGCTCCACCTCGTAAACTTTTTTAGTTTCTTGAGCAATTCTTTCAAATAAATTATGAAAAATACAATATGAAAAAATCCCTAACGTTCCCTAGATGTCTGCGACTTTGCATGTATCATATAATCATGCTTGATTTGGCAATTCTTTCAGGTGATTCTATCAATTTTCCTTTGTTTTTTTTTTGGGAAGTGCACAATGGTAAATTAACCAATAATTAAAGATGGATTTGAGAAAAAATTAAACAATCCTCACAACTTCATTTGACCTTGCTATTTTGAGACATTTTCTCAACACTAAGATGATGCTTTCCAATCAAATTACCTTTCAATCCTCCTTACTGTTATACTAAAATAAGGCGTTAGAATTGTCGACGCCAGAGAAGTGCCCTCCAACTCGGGAGGCAATTTATCAGTTTTTTTTTTAGTTCATATTGTTAAATTAACAAGTAATTAAAACGCCAACCTTCGATTCTTTTAAACTGGCTCCATTCTCCAACGTCTCTCTCTTTATATACATCTGATTCTCTTTCTCTTCACCCCATTTTTCTGATATGGCCTTCTTGTCTGGCATGTCTGACTGCCTTTTTTTTTTTTTTCAATTTCTTCTAGAAGATTCTAGAGACGACCCTCTATTCAATTTAAACATGAAAGAGTTATTTCATTCAATGGATCCTTCCATCTTAGAGACAAAACCATATACCCCATTATTATATGCAGCAGCAGCAGAGCGGCGGCGGCGGCGGCGAAACCGACGAAAGTCCAGCAACATCAGACAGATATGACTTTCAAGATCTCAAATTCAAGATTCGAAGCAATTTCATTTAAGGTTTTTACTCGTACATATCACTGGCTGTTCTTTCATGCCACATTGGATCAGTTTCTTGCTTAGCCTTATGTGGAGAATTCATCCTCAGCCGTTCACAATGCAAGGATATTATAGTGTGGCAACAGCCTGATTTAAGGCAGTTTACGAAATTTCGACAAGGCGATGGCTCTGTTAAGGCCCTTGTTAGTATCGGTAACAAGTTCTTCACTGCCCACCAAGATAGTAGGATTAGAGTTTGGAAAGTTTCAAGAAGCTCATTGAGAACATATTTAGGCTTGTTGATACTTTTCCAACTACTAAGGATTATTTGGGGAAGTTCATGAAGCAAAGTAATTATTTGCAAACTAGGCGGCATCATAAGCGTTTATGGATAGAACATGCTGACAGCATTTCTTGCTTGGCAGTGCATAATGGTCTGATTTATTCTGGTTCATGGGTTAAGACATAAAAGTTTGGAGGATTTCAGATTTTAAATGTTTGGAATCAACTAAGGCTCATGATGATACAATAAACAGAATGGTTGGGAGGAAGGGAATAGTTTATTCGGCATCCGCTGATGGAAAGATCAAGGCCTGGGGAAAGGAAGGGAAGAGCACTCATTCACTTAAGGGAATTTTGGAGCGACATAAATAATGATTGTTTCATTGAATTCTGTTGTTGTATAAGAAGATGCCACTGTCTTAGTCTTTGGAGGGGGCTTAGATGGATATGTAATGGGATGGTTAGAATCTCTTAACCAGGATTTAATATTTGGAATGGATCTTCAGATAATTCAGTCTTTAAGGGGGCTTAGATGGATATGTAATGGGATGGTTAGGAAACCAGGATTTAATATTTGGAATGGAATTTGTGAGGTTAAAGCACATGAAATGGCTGTTTTGTGCACGTGTTTAATGGGGGAGGACTATTTATGTTGTGGATCAGCAGATAGAAGTATAAGTTAGAGATCAATGGAGGATTATTTAGATTTGGCAGTATTAAAGGTCATGAAGGTCAAGTCTAGTGTTTCCAGGCGTCGACAAGGTATGTGGGAGGTGGATTCATGCTCTAAAGTGGAAGCCTTGACAGAAGTCTCGGAGTTCGGTGGATTCCCAAGTACTCTTCTACTGGAACAGGAGACATCTCCAATTCGAAGGCCAAAGGAAATTTCTCAATTCTTGTTCTAAGAAAGTGTGCAAGATCTCTGAAGTGAAGGCAATTAATCATGGTTCAAAAACTCGGTCGAGTCGTAATCGAAACAAGCTCTTCTGGTTCGATCCCGCAACGCTACATACAAGATGTCACTATATATGAAGGACGCGTGTCAACTATCATGAGACTTGCTTATAAAATCCAGGATCAGCTTAAATAGTCAAAAAATCTGAATATATTTGCCCAATTCTCATGAGTTGACTCTGTCCTTCAAAATCTCCATTTTCAAGCAAAAAAAAAAAAAAAAATACAGAGGAATGGTAAAGCAACTTATGGAGTCGAATTCATCCGAGTTCTTCGATTCGATTTCCTCCATTCTTCCATTTATCTTGTTGATCTTCCATTGCCTTTTGCTTCCGCCACAACCCAAATCCTTTTTGGAACTTTCGATTTCTTCAATGGATGCCTCTTTGATTTAGGTTTGCAGCAGAGAATTGATATTCTTTGCTAGTGGTGGTGGAGGAGATGAAGGGAGGCAGGATTCAAGGCAGCCGAACCCTTCACGAGTCATCACCCCTAATCCATATATTAGTATAATGAAGAATTACTCTTTAAGGACCACATTTTTTAAAAACTTTTGTAAAAGGCCCCAATATTTATACTCCCACTTTCCTTCCATTTGGTATAATCAAAACCTTCCCTTTGAAATTTGTATAACTATATTAGTACTAAATTTTTGGGAAATTAGTTGGATCTAATTCATATTTTCATAAATAATTTTTTAATTTGGAGTACAGCTTCTTCAAAATCAAAACCAACCAATATCTTGTGTCCTTATTTATTGTTATAATCTAAAAAAAATTACTTTTTAGAACAAAAATTTTGAGAATTTGCAAAAAGGCCTTAATTATTTCTACTTTCCTTTACGCATTTGTATATATACTGTAGTAGTACTATATTAGCACTATTTTATGAAATTCACTTGACACAATTTATATTTTTCAAAAAATAAGAAAAGAATCAGTTGGAAAAGATGTTTTTATAACTATATTAGTACTAACTTTTTGTGAAATTAGATGGACCTAATTCATATTTTCGTAAATAATTTTTTAATTTGGAGTAGAGCTTCTTCAAAGTCAAAACCAACCAATATCTTGTGTCCTTATTTATGAGCTGTTATAATCTAAAAGAATTACTTTTTAGAACCAAAATTTTGAGAATTTGTAAAAAGGCCTCAATTATTTCTACTTTCCTTCACTCCAGCATTTGTATATATACTGTAGTAGTACTATATTAGCACTATTTTATGAAATTCACTTGACACAATTTATATTTTTCATAAAATAAGAAAAGTATAAGTAGGAAAGTAAACATATATGATTTTATGTATATAACTAGTACAATAACTTGGGGTAATAATCCTAAAAAAATGCAAATACTAGTTCGATTAGAAATTAAATGCAAATTCATAGAAAATTTTACAGTCCCGTTAATATACTAGTTTAGTGTACTTCAAAGAAATGTACAATACAATATCATGTGTTTTAAAATTTATAATGTATAAACATTTATTCACAACAAAATAATTATGTTACGGGCCTATAAAATTTTCTAATATTATAAATAGTTTGATTTATTTATTTAGGTACTAAAATGTTTGATTGGTTAGTACAATTATGCTCTTATCAAATGTATATGATAGGTTGTTATACTGTTTAGTTTGATAATTGCGTTTATTATGATGTTATATAATTATTCTATAATTTTTAGACATTTTTCATAGCAAAATTTTTTCATAATTTGATACATGACTGATACACCGAAACCGATATAGAACAATATGATCCTCAATCATTATCGCGACTGCAATTTTGAACCATGCAATGAACACTTTTCACTTTTAGTGCCTCTTCTGTTCTTTTGGGTTCAATTTTGTCTTTGATCTTTGTCAATATTTATTAAAGGGGTATAGTGAAATTTTTCATTAATGGAGTGTAAGCACAGAAGATAGGAAAAAATAGCAGCCTCATAATTCTGAAGTCTGTTTTTGAAGTTTCGAGTTTTGTGAATTAGTTTGTTTTACTCTAATTGTGTACTAAACTCAGGACATAGGAGATATGATAGGGTTGGGTGTGGTTTCATAAAATTCTTGTCATACAGTTTCATATCTAATTTTGGTTGCAATTAGATTGCTGTCTAAGTGATTGGAAATTTCTTGTTTTAGTATTCTTTTCGAGTAATTTGACAAATTAGACTGGCCCAAAAGATCGACACAAGATGTATCTTTCAATAGTGGATTTACTTTTGATACACTTGATTAAAAAAAAGAAAATATCCAATAGGAGAAATTGATAATCCAAGATTGGTAGGATTTTAAGAGATTCTCCGCAAAGTTGGATCAATCATGACAAACTACAGTAGAGTTTTCTTTAAAATGGATGCTACCTTGACATGCATTCTTATGAGAGTTCGTTTTATTATGTCGCAACTTGCAAATGACATCCACGTGCCTTATTTCTACCAATATTGAAAACAGATAAACCATTTCAGTTCTCAGAGGATATAAAGGGGATGTGAAATGAGCAAGTACAATGCACGTAGCAACTGCTTATTAGGCAACTACAAACAGATATTATTTATTCTTAACAATGGATCTTAGACAGAGTTTATGCGTACTTAGTGGAATTAGTTATAGTTCTCCCCAAAAGGTCATGGGCATACGGTCTGGCATGCCTTCCCTTTCTGCCGGAGCTTCATGGGCGTTGCCCCGTTCCCCAATCGGATGTAGATTTACTGTTCGATTGAATATTGATTAGATTTTTGAAAATAATGAAGAAGTAGTAAAAAAACTTTAATTATCCTAATCAACTCCCACACACAAGCAAGTATACGAGTTGAGTTTGTACATATGATGAGTAAAGATCGTTCTCACGAGAACTATCGGAACAACTACTAGGTTCACAAGCCTATATACTAGTTATACGAAATAATCAGGGGTTTTTTTTTTTTTTACTAAATTTAAACTAAATTAAATCACAAGAAATTGAAATAAAGACAAGAATATAGAATTTTAACCCTATGGAAAGTAATTAAATAGAATTAACTAAAACCCTAGTTTAATTTGCCCTATGTGCGAGAATTTAATCAAGAACAAGAATTTAAATTAATCTACCCTATGAAAGCAATTAAAAGCATTTCAATTAAACTTTCCTAACTACTAAACTACAGAAGTAATTAAGAATTTAAAGGAAATAAAAGAAGAACGATAATTAAAGAATAAGAACGCAATAACAACGCAATAAGAACAAATATATCAAACTCAGTAATTGAAGCAAGAATGAAAGTTGAAGTCTCTTATGAAGTTTGAATCCTTGACAAGAGAATGAAAATCTGGCTCGAATTATTGAGAAATCTACCCTACGGATAAATTATCGACCTGTGTATTGAAAACCTAAGAAACTAATGATGGCTAATGATTATTATCATTTCCTTCCCTTCTCTTGGTGTATTTATAGATATTTTTAAAGTTTTGGAGCTTCGGGATGATAAGTACACGATTTTCTATGCATCCAGGCCCACGGGAGGATGTTTCTTGCAAAATAAGTCAAGTTTTGTAGCCCACCTGAGGATCAGTGCCTGAGCGATGCATTTTTGCAGTGCCTGGGCATGTTGTCCAGAATCATAGTAGTTTTGGTGCAGTGCCTGGGCGCTAATTCTTTAGCACCTGCTTCAATTTTGACCATGATACAGGTTGAATTTGGGAAAACTCAAAACATAAAAGTTGTAGTTCTATATCTTACCTTTCCAAAATATTTTGAATCACCTCAATTAATCATTTCCTTCCTTCTCTTGTTCTATTTATAGATATTTTTAGGATTTTGGAGCTCCGGGATGATAAGTACATGATTTTCCATGCATCTAGGCCTACAGGAGGATATTTCTAGCCCACCTGACGATCAGCGCCTGGTCGTGCTGTCCAGAATCATACTGGTTTTGGTGCAGTGCCTGGGCACTGATTCTAGCACCTGCTTCAATTTCCTCCTTAATTTTGACAATGATGCATGTTGAATTTGGAAAAACTCAAAACATGAAAGTTGTAGCTCTATGTCTTAGCTTTCCAAAACATTTTGAATCACCTCAATTGGAGCTCAGACAATAAAGTGATGCTCTATCATTCCTCGCTGGTGCACGAAATTCCAATTTTACAATTTTCCTCAACTTTTGCAATCAACAACTTTTGGACTCTTTCTTCACTCAAACTTATACAATCTAGATGAATAAACCATTTTATGTCATAATTACTCAATTATTGCTCAAATTAAATTAAAAATGGAGGTAAAAAATACATAAAATATATTATATTTACGAGCTTATCATTTACTACACTCAATTATAGTAAGAAAGCAGATATGAACTTAAAATATGAAGAAAATGGGGTTGCTGATGAGCCAACTAACTTGTGCAATTCTTGTATAGTAGGTTTTGTGCACTAGTGCTCCAAGATATTGTATTTTCTATTGTAATTTGCATTTTGAACTTAACCAATGGAAGATGTCTCTGGCCCCTATCTGGATATGCGCTTTGAAAGGCAACTTGGTTTCCACTTGTGAAAAAAGATCTGCTTATGAAAGTTTGACACTAAAGATCTGCATATTAAATTTTTGAAGTAACATGTAGTAATAAATTGTGACCTTTTAAATGGCCAGTTATGTGGAACTAAAAATACTTTGGTTTAAGCGAAAAGCCTAAACATTACTTAATGTGCCTGATTTTTGGAGTTTCCAATTAATCTGAAGAATAATTGGTTTGGCTATGGCACTGTCACTGTTAGCTGAAAAACTGAAATTTTCATCAGAATCCAAGTTTATTTTATAATCTGATGTCATATAAGATTCAATAATATTATTTCTGGACAATCGAATTTCAGTTTCATGAAGTAAAACCTCATACATTCTTCACAGGAAAAGGGCAACGAAAAACATTCTTCCAAAGAAAATTAGGGATAAGGATCTTTTGTCTCACATCCTATACCACTCCCTGTCACACCACCAAATGAACAGTCAAGATTACTCCACAAAATCTTAACTGTTCATTTGGAACTGTGACAGGGAATGGCACAGGATGTAGGATAGAAGATCCTGTGCCGAAAATTAGAAGCAAAAGCAGATGAAGCAGTTCAGGCTCACATTTTAGGGACCACATGTGACACAGTGCTACTTAGACTTTCAGTGTTTGGCATCTAACTCAAGCAAAGAGGAGTGGGGTGGCGGTCGTGCAAGCAAGCGACTTATAATCACAAAGCCAAAATGATTCTGCATCTAGATGTGTTGAACTACCTAGACGCAGGATAGAAGATGATGGAGCAGCATTCCGGAGGAAAACATAAGTCCTAATTCGAATGAAAAAGAAAATAAAAATGGAATTCTTCGAAGAGGAATCATGTTCACTTGGTTATTCTAATATAGACAACGTTTCCAAACAGATGACTAGAACAGCTTGGTAAAGGCCTTACTATGTCAGGAATAGTGGCCTTACTTTTACCTTTAGATGTATCAACTCAATATATGAAAAATGAATTGGTAAGTAATGAAATCTTGTTTTTCAGTGCTTGTCTCTTACTCAAACTTAAGTTTCTAATGCTCTTTATTAGCATCATACTTAAATTACATAGTAAATTATACTTTGTTACTAAGGCCATAATCTAGTAAATTCATCAAGATTTCAAGAATAAACAACCAGTGGAGAGGAAATATAAGTCATATATAGTATCTCACGATCAAAGAGGAGAAACCTTTTTAAAAATTATTCTTAGAAAGATATTCTGAAACTAAACATAAGAAAATCCTTAGCAGTAAAGATAACATGGACAAAGAATGTTAGTAGCTGTGTTTTTTGTCATTCAGACATTAGTATAACAGGCAGTAGGCTTGAGAACTCCTCTGTAACTTCTTATAGTATTCAATTATAAGAGACTTATCTAGAAAATGAGTCTATAAACTGCCTCTAAGACCAAATTATAGTTGTTTTATTGTATTGCTTGGTGTTGGAGCAATAAAATATCACTAGATCAATTCCTCTTCTATTTTGGACCCTCCCAATATATGCCACATCAGCTTCTTTTTCTAATCAAAAAATTGTTACCAGTGGCCTTGGATAAAAGAAAAAGTTAAGGACCTGTTCTTTAATTCATCTAGAAGGAGGCAAAGCTTATGAAGAAGGAAACACAGATATGAAAAAGAATTTTCTTTAACCAAACCATTCAGAATTTGTTAGAATAATAAGCCATGGAGATCAGCCTAAATATAGTATGCGTGTCTTTGCAATGCAAGTGACACGGTCCGCACATTTGGACCAAGAGGTTTGGCCCAAAATGAAAGGAAGTCCAAATGCTTGGCCCAGATAAAGGAACATTCTAGAATTCTCTAGAATTATGTAGATTCAGAATATTCTCTAGAAGGAATATTCTTTGTATAGAATTCTCTAGAATCTTGTAGATTTGTATTTACTTTGGTAGGTTCTAGAATTTTCTCTTGCAAGTATAAAAAGGGGCCAACCCCCTCATTTGTAACACACCTCAGAAGTTGAGCAATTGAATATACAGAGTTATATTTTCTCTCAATTCTCTCTACGCAAACTTTTGTTGTTAGTGTGAGAAAGGCTGACTTAGGGTGAAAACCTAAGTGCCGCACGGGTTGGGAGCACTAAAAAGAGTGAGCCCGTGACAAGTGGTATCAGAGCGAGTTTTGTAGCAAGTGCTTGGCAAGAAGACACTATGGCTGGAACTTCATCCGACGTGACCCATGAGGAATTCCTCAGACAAAGAAGGACAGGAAGGGGTGAGAACCATCAAGGGATGTGCTGACAGCTGCCATTGCTCGTGTGGAGAAACTCGAGTTGGCCATGGCAGAAACCCGCGACGCTATCGAGGATGCAGTCGTACGCATTGACGGGGTCGAGTCCAGGGACGAAGACCTTAGGGGAGAAATGCAGGGTGCCTTGAATGCTGTGGCAGATGGTTTGGCCCAGAGGTCCGAAAGTCTGGAGGTAGAATTGGTGTCCATCAAAGATGAGATTGCGGCCATACGTACGGAGCAAGCCCAAGTTGCTACTATGCGAGAGGAGTTTGAGGCACTCAAGGCAGAGTTGATTGCCTTGAGAGGAGCGGTTGCCTGCCGGACGGTGATGCTACAGCCTACACCCCGATCGGAGGCTCCAAAGCCCAAGGAGTTCAGTGGACATAGGGAGGCCAAGGTAGTGGATAACTTCCTGTGGTCCATGGAGCAGTATTTCCGAAATGCAGGAACCTTCGGATCGATGAGCAAGAGAAAAATCTTGCCTCATCATACTTGACCGATTATGCTTTACTATGGTGGCGGCGCAGGAGTGACAATCGTAGTGGCACTGCCGTTACTACTTGGGATCAGTTTGTGGACGAGTTTCGCAGCTACTTCTACCCTCAATATGCAGAGAGGGGCCCGTGCAAAACTTCGTCGACTGGAGATGAATGGTGAAGTCAGGGAGTACGTGAAAGAGTTCTCCCAATTGATGCTGCAAATACAAAGCATGAGCGAGGAGGATGCCTTCTTCCAGTTTATGGATGGACTTAAGCCATGGACCCGGTTGGAGCTGGAGAGAAGGAATGTGGATAGTCTATCCAAAGCAATGACGGTGGCTGAGTCTCTCATGGAATTCAAACCACGGGAAAAGTCAACCCCACCAAAGGAAAAGCCGAATTTCTTCAAACCAAAGGGTAAGGAAATTGTTAATGAGAGCAACAACGGATTTGGTGGGGGACCAAGGGAGAAGTCTCCTTCACAAGACCGAGGGGAAGTCGATCACCACAAAGGACAAGGGCAAGCGACCGATGAAATGCTTTTTCTGCGACGGTCCACACATGGCGCGAGAATGTCCTGCGAAAGCATTGCTTTAGCAGCCATGGCCATGGAAGAGGAGAAAGCAGAGGGCTGTCAATTATGCACTACGGATCCTAAATACCATCAAGGTGAAGAAGTATGCAAAAGAAGAGGGGATGATGTTCGCCGACGTGGAGATAGCGGGCCACAAGCTCAGTGCTCTAGTGGACACTGGAGCTACCGACTTCTTCATCTCGATCGAGGCCGCCAAGAAACTCAACCTTCAAGTGGGGAAAGGTATGGGCACCTTGAAGACCGTCAACACTAAGGAGGTCCCTGTCCATGGGTTGGCAAGCAACGTGGATGTAGCCATTGGGCAATGGAAGGGCAAGACTTCACTTGAGGTAATTTTCCTTGATGATTATGATGTTGTGATAGGACTTGACTTCCTTGATCGTATTAGTGCCACCTTACTACTTCCTTTCGCCGACTGCATATACATTTTGGATTCTCAATACCAATGCGTGGTACCTCTAAAGAGGGAGTCGGGAAGGGATCACAAGACCCTATCTGCCATCCAACTGTGCAGCGGAGTGAAGCGAGGGGATCCAACCTTCCTTGCAACCCTAAAGGTAGATGAGGGAGATAACCAAAGGGAGCCTGAGGTGGTTGCGGCAGTACTGGGAGAGTACAAGAGTGTGATGCCTACAGAGCTACCGAAGGAATTGCCTCCAAAGAGAACAGTAGACCACGATCTCGAGTTGATCCCCGGCACCAAGCCACTTGCGATGGTCCCATATTGCATGGCCCCTCCGGAGCTCACAGAGTTAAGAAAGCAGGTGGGATGTCAAGTTTTTTTGGCTAAGTTCGACGATGTACTGGAGGATAAGCTGGGAAGGGTCAACTCTACTGCGGACGCCTTGAGCCGAAAGACGATGCTTGCGGCCACTAGACAACTTGAGAGTCTGTTGCCCGACAGGATCAAAGAACCTAGGGATTAAAACACGATGCAGCTGCTAGGAGCCTTCTCGAATACGCCAAGGAAGGAAAACCTCGAAGGTACGAGGGCCCGTTCAAAGTGTTGAGACGGGTAGGGAAGGTATATGTACAAGGTGGATCTTCCTCCGGAACTAAAATTTCATCCGATGTTCCATATGAACTTGTTAAAGCTGTACCACGGGGACGACGAGGACCCCAACCGTGGTCTATCACAACGGGCCCATATGGGAGCAAAGACCTCGTATGATCATGAGGTGGACTGCATACTAAAGGTACGAGAGGTACGCAAACGGTATTGCAAGCCCAGGATCAAATACAAGGTACGATGGAAAGCAAGGATAGTTGCTAGCCGGTCGAGGCCCTTTGGCAGTTCAAGAAGTAGATTGACGCAGTCAATACCCGCCAAAGCCAACGAGGACGTTGCCAGAATAGGTGGGGGAGAATGACACGGTCCGCACATTTTGACCAAGAGGTTTGGCCCAAAATGAAAGGAAGTCCAAATGCTTGGCCCAGATAAAGGAACATTCTAGAATTCTCTAGAATTATGTAGATTCGGAATATTCTCTAGAAGGAATATTCTTTGTATAGAATTCTCTAGAATCTTGTAGATTTGTATTTACTTTGGTAGGTTCTAGAATTTTCTCTTGCAAGTATAAAAAGGGGCCAACCCCCTCATTTGTAACACACCTCAGAAGTTGAGCAATTGAATATACAGAGTTATATTTTCTCTCAATTCTCTCTCTTCTTTTGTTGTTAGTGTGAGAAAGGCTGACTTAGGGTGAAAACCTAAGTGCCGCACGGGTTGGGAGCACTAAAAAGAGTGAGCCCGTGACACAAGCATGTGTGTGGTTTTTCATGAAAATAAACCAACTACCATATGAAAATTGAATTCAACCACAAGCTATTAGGAGAAAGTAAGAGAGACTAACATACATAACTCACGAAATGGATAATATGATCATGTAGAAAATAAAGGATAGAAACCCAAACAGATGTGGAGAATTTTTTCGTATCTTGTATATCTTCCTTGACCATTACAGAGTCTTCTTATATACATAGTAAAGAGTAGCTATATGGGTATATTATAGTAAGGATTCCTATGATTTCTCTTAGCCATAACTACCAGATATCATGCCTGTTATTACTCCTAATCACAAATCCCTTGATTGAAGTACAAAATAATTTCCTTTCCTTTAATACTCCCCTTCAAGTTGGAGCGTGAATGTCATGAACTCCCAACTTGTTGAGGTGAGATTGGAAAACAACTTGTCCTAGGGCTTTGTGAATATATCAACAATTTGTCTTCTCGTTTGGACATAAGCCGTCTCTATCTCCCCATTTTGAATTCATTCACGTATCGTGTAGATTTCCAACTCTATGTACTTAATTCGTTCATGATATACTGGATTTGCAGCAAGACACATTGTTGCTTGATTGTCACAAAACAACTAGACAGGGTCATGATGTTCAATATGAAAATCTAGCAAAATGTATCTCAGCCAAGTGAGCTCACATATTGATTGCCGCCATGGACCTGTATTCAGCTTCTGCTGAGGATCTCGACACTATAGCTTGCTTTTCACTCTTCCAAGACATAAGAGCATTCCCAAGAAATATGCAATACCCTGTAACAAAACATCATGTGGTTGGACATTCGGTCCAATCCACATCGAAGTAGCTACTTAGTTTTAATTGTCCCTGTGAAGGAAAAAACAACCCTTGACTTGGTGCTTTTTTTCAGATATCGAACAAGATGATGTATCGTGCAAGATGGGGTCTCCCTGGCTGTTGCATAAATTGACTAAGGGTAGATATTGCATTCGTGATTTTCGGTCTCATTATAGTGAGATAAATCAATTTGCCAACTATTCTATGATAATGAGTTGGATCCTTAAAGAGTTCATCATCAGTTGAATTCAACTTGAGATTTTGTTCCATTTGGAATTTCGCCGGTCTTGCTCATCCTTAAAGAGTTCATCATCAGTTGAATTCAACTTGAGATTTTGTTCCATTTGGAATTTCTCCGGTATTCTTGCTCCAAGCAATCCAGTTTCTTCTAAAATGTTTATGGAATACTAGGAAGACCTTCCTTGGCCACTTGGCAAGCCATCATTGATGTCCAAGCTGGAAACCTCCAATTTAGAGTCAATGATGATATTGTTTCTTTTAATGTTTTTGTTTTTTTTTTTAATTTTCCAACTGAATATGATGATGTTATGAGTATAGACATTATTGATTATTTGGTTAATGATTTCTGTAAGGAATCTATGAAAGAAGAGACTGAAGACATGAATAACATCCATGAAGAGGAGATGGAAGCTAGCAACAAAGAGAGTGTGATGGATGACAAGATGGAAAAGGCAATTGAGGAGAGCAAGCTGAGGAATAAAGGTAAAGGAGGCTATTCGACCAACGAAGCCCCCAAATTTGAGTGGAAATCACTGCCTTCTTATCTTAAATATGCTTCTAGGAGAGAATGATACATATTTGGTCATTGTCAATGCTTCTTTTTCTGATATTGAATTGGGAAAATTAACTTAGCACATCTTCGTGTTGAAAAAATATCATGGAGCCATTGCATGGAGCATTGAGCATATAAAAGGCATCAGCCCCATGGTTTGAATGCATAAAATACTCCCTAATGACACCTATAAGCCTATTAGACAACCTCAAAAATGGTTAAATCCAACATTAAAAGAGGTAGCTAAAAAGGATGTTTCGAAATTGCTAGATGCCGGAATCATATACCCCATCAATGATTGCTGTCTCTTATACACATCTAGATGTGTATAAGAGACAGAGGGGATGAATGTGGTTGTAAATGAAAAGAATAAACTAATTCCTTCTAGATTAGTAACGGGGTAGCTGATATGTATAAACCATAGAAAAGTTAATATAGCAGCTAGGAAAGACCATTTTCCTTTACCTTTCATTGATCAAATGCTTGAAAGATTTTCTGTCATGCATTTTATCGCTTTCTTGATAGTTATTCAGGGTATTTTCAAATTGCAATATACCCTAAAGATCAAGAGAAAACCATTTTACTTGTCCACTTATTTCCATATGGCACATTTGCATATAGCCGCATGCCTTTTGGTTTATGTAATACTCCTAGTAATTTTCAGAGATGTATGTTTGCTATCTTTCATAATATGATTGAGAAATTTATTGAAATCTTTATGGATGATTTTATTGCCTTTGGTGATTCTTTTGATTCATGTTTAAATAATCTTGCATGTGTTTCGAAAAGATCTGAGTCTTCATACAGCACTTAACTTGGAAGAAGTGTCATTTTATGGGGTAGGAAGCGATTGTTTTGGGCCATCGTATATCATCTAAGGGCATAGAAGTAGATAAAAGCAAAGTAGAGATCATTTAAAAATTACTACCCCTGCGAATGTGAAGGGAGTGAAGAGTTTTCTTGGTCATGCCATTTTTACTGGCATTTCATTAAAAAATTTTGTTTGATTTCTCGCCATTTTTATGCTTTATTGCAAAAAGACGTGCCTTTGTTTTTTATGATAAATGTTTGTCTACATTTAATAAGTTAAAAGATCAGCTTTGGTTACCGTACCCGTGATAGTCACGCCAAAGTGGAATTTACCTTTCGAATTGATGTGTGATGTAAATGACAATGCCGCGAGGCAGGCATTGTGTCAAAAAAAAAAGAAAATAGTCTTGCATGTTGTGTATTATGCTAGCCGAATCCCTTTTTGCATTTTATAAGGAATTGTTGGCAGTAATTGTTGGTAGTAAATTTTGTATTTGATATGTTTAGGTCATATTTACTAGGTAATAAGGTAACAGGTCATACTGATCATTCTGTTCTTAAATACCTATTGACCAAAAATAATGCTAAACCTAAACTTATTCGATAGATTTTACTATTGCAAGAATTTGACTAGGAAGTGGTGGATAAGAAAGGAGTCAAAAATACTGTGGCGGATCACTTTTCACGACTTGAGGGACCTATGGTAAGAAAGGGTGATGAATTGCCCATAAATGAGAAATTTTCGGAAGAATATTTGATGATGGAGGACGGCCACCTTGGTATGCGGATATCGCAATCTATGTCAACTTCTTAGCCGCCAAGATCATTCCGTCCAACATGGATGTAAATCAATGAAAGAAATTTCTTTTGGAAATGAAGCACTACATTTGGGACGACCTTTACCTTTATCGTCGGTGTAAGGATCAAGTAATCCGGTGGTACATTCTAGAGAGTGAGGTGCAAAGTGTCTTATTTCATTTCCATTATTCACAAGTAGGGGGACACCATGGCTAAAAAAGGATGGCTACAAAGTTGTTGCAAAGCAGATTGTTTTGGCCAACACTATTCCGCGATGCAATAGATTTTGTGACCCAATGCGATCAATGTCAACGTGCAGGAAATTTGTCCAGAAGAAATGAAATCCATTGCAAAACATACTAGTTTGTGAGGTTTTTGACGTGGGGTATTGATTTTATGGACCCTTTTCCATTGTCACACACTAATAAATATATCCTATGGTAGTGGATTATATGTCTAAGTAGGTTGAAACCGTGCACTACCAACAAACGATGCAAGGTGGTGAACAAACTTTGTGAGGAAAAATATTTTCTCACGATTTGGTGTTTTGCAGTCTATTATAAGTGATGAAGGATCACATTTTAGAAATTCCTTGTTCGAATCCATTTTATCTAAATATGGTGTCACCCACACAATTGCCCTACCATACCACCCGCAAACTTCAGGGCAAGTAGAGGCTTCAAATCAGGAGTTGAAGCGCATACTTGAAAAGACTATAAACTCGTCTAGGAAGGATTGGTCCAAGAAGCTAGATGATGCACTTTGGGCGTATAGGACCACCTTTAAGACCCCAATTGGGATGTCTCCTTACCGAATGGTTTATGGTAAAGCTTGTAATCTTCCGGTTAAAATTGAGCATAAAGCATATCGGGCAATCAAAACTCTCAATTATGAGTTGAAGACGGCCGGTAAGAAGAGGCTTCTTGATTTAAATGTGTTAGATGTGCTCCGAAGAGAAGCCTATGAAAATACACAACTATACAAGGAGAGGATTAAGATGTGGCAATGGCAAACATATTCTGGAGAGGAATTTGAAGGCCGGGGACATGATTTTATTATACAATTTGAGGCTCAAGTTGTTACCTGTCTCTTATACACAAGATAGAGTGGGCCGGTTGACAGTAGTGCAAATATTCCCGTATGGTACGGTGGAACTCAAAGGAAGTCAAGGCAATTTCAAGGTTACTGGCCAATAGGTGAAGCGCTACTACGTTGGGATTATTCACGAGGAGCGGGAAACTATTCCCCTTGTCAACAACTAATCAAAATAGTCAAAGTCGAGCCAAAGACTATAAACAAGAGTGCTACATGGAAGGCAACCTATATTCCTTTTTGATTTTTTGTTCCTATGTTTTATTTTCGATTTCTTTCTTTTGTGTTGTTTATGTGTATAAATAAATTAATTTCTGGAAAAAAAAGTTGAAGAACAATGTGTTTTAGGGTCAAGGGAGGTATGCTTTAAGTTTATGAATTGGAAAATTAAGCACTTGGATGAGTTTGACCACTCTAGTCATTTGCGCCTAGGTGCTGCAATTTTACAGTATCTGGACGCCGTAACCAAAATGGTTAAATAACCTTACCGGACTTCACGCTCCAGGCACTGCAGCGCGATGACCAGAAGGGTTATTTAACCTTTCAAGTGGCAACCTTAGGATTAGTTTATTTTCCATTTCTCTTCAAACCCTCTTCCTCAAAACATGTTTCCATCCCCAAATTTGACACTTCCCAATTAATTTAATCAATCCTATATTCATCAAAATCTCACACTCACACAACTTTTACATCATCAAAGATATGATTTTTCTTTCTTTCTTAATTTTGTTCCTTTTTTGGGTTTTTCTTGCATATAATTAAAGGTTCAATTTTTCATGCTAAGTTGATTTTGATGTTTTCCAAACCTTATTTTGATGATGACATAAACACTTAACTCTATAAAATAAGCTTTTACAGGAACAGATCTTTCGGATGCACAGAATCGTCCGAACTATGTCAAAAGCTCTTCGGATCCGCATTGCATCGTCCAAACACAACTGGCAGAAAGAATGGCATAGGACTGAGCTTTTCTTCGGACGCTTTGGACCGTGATCGAACACCTCTGTCGGACGAAGGACAGGACGCATGCACCGACGTCCGAACGAAGCCTATCAACAAACTAAAAGAAGATCGGATAATACACAAACGCATTCAGGTATCCTCCTCGGAAGTCCGAAACTCAACGGCTAGCTTTTGTGCATTTATTACTTAGATGTTAGGAAGTAGTTGAAAGCTCTATTTATTGCTATTATAAATAGGTTCTTTAAAAACCTGAATAAATCATCTAATACACATTGAATCTTAGCCTAAGGAAAGCTCTAATTTGAGTGCTAATTGACTATAGTGCTTTGTTGTATTAGTGTGAAGTTGTGAGTACAAATTCAACTTTGAGTGGAGTGATAATCTTGTATGAAAGTGTGGTTGTAAGTAAGATTCTTGGCTCAACTAAAAGAGTTTTAGTGTGAGCAAGAACTTTCCAACTTTGTAAAGATTATTGGCTCACCAAGTGTATCCATCATAAATTGACTCAAACTCATCTTGCATTAGCATTATTACTAGGCCTCCCATGTTTAATGGGGCAAATTTTATTAGTTGGAGAGATAGAATGAAAATATTTCTGCAATCTATTGACATTGAGTTGTGGTATGTTGTCAATGAAGGTCCATTTGAAGCATCTATCATTGATGATC
Organism: Cinchona pubescens; assembly: GCA_025175665.1. Classification (NCBI taxonomy): domain Eukaryota; kingdom Viridiplantae; phylum Streptophyta; class Magnoliopsida; order Gentianales; family Rubiaceae; genus Cinchona; species Cinchona pubescens. Next base: position 234,203 of record JANKKI010000368.1, read on the forward strand.
ACACAAATAGAAGAAGAGAAAAGACAAGGAATGAGCTCACTCCACAAGACAAGGCAAACTTGACGTTGAATGCAAAAGCACATTAATGTGTTATATAATGCCTTGGATGCAAATGAATCAACTCGCATGAAGGGTTGCAGTTCTGCTAAAGAAATATGGGATAAGTTGAAGGAAATTCATGAAGGGAGCGATGATGTTCGTGAGCAAAAGATGGTCTCTACTTGTTGCCAAGTATGAGTCCTTCAAGATGGAACCACATGAGAACATAGACAAAATGTACTGCAGGTTCAATGACATTATAAAAGATCTTGAAAACCAAGATTCAACAACTTTCAAATCACATGGGACGATTGCAACTCCGAAGGAGAAGTTGAAGAATAAATGGAGTCGGCACAAATGGCCTTTATGGCTATTGGAGATAATGAGGTAAATTCTAACTATGACTCTAATGATGAAAATGATGAAGATGATCTTGAAGCTTTCATTTTAAAATTTCATGATAGCTTAAAAGAATCATATGCTAGAAATAAGGAGTTAACAAAAAAGTCAAATGCCTTATTGAATGCTAACTCTAAACTCGTGAATCTCCCTGAAAACAATAGGCTATCACAAGAAAATCATGATTTCAAGAAAAGAATGCATGTGAGATCAAAGGTCAAGGAAGAACAAGCCTCCTTGAAGAAAAGAATGGATGATTTGAATGCTCTCTTAGCTAGAAAGAAAGAAAATGTTGTTGATATGAAAAGAAATAGAAATGTAGCAATCAACAAAAATTTTGTCATGTTTAGAAGGGATGACTTATGTATTGTAAAACCAAAATCTTCTTTATACGGTAATAAAAGCATTGTTTGTAGATATTGCCAACAACATGGACATACTAAGAATATGTGTTATGTCAAGAAAAATGAAAAACTTGGAATGAAAGTTGCATGGATAGTAAGCAATTTCAGAACGTTTCCGTACCATAAATGATCGTTATGCACATCTAAATCATGTATCTTTTATTATGTAGGTTCTTAACATCGCCAACAATGCTAAGTGGTTTATAGATAGTGGATGTTCAAGGCACATGACGGGTGATGCCTCTCTCTTCCAAATTCTCACAAATCTTACATCCAAAAACAGTGGAAAAGTCACTTTTGGAGACAACAACAAAGCAAAATCAATCGGCATTGGTGATGTAGAATTTATGTGAAGATGAAGATACAGGTATTTTAAAGGAGCTCGAAAAGCTCGTTATTCATAAAGATCATCAAGAGGTTACATCAAGCGTTGATGTCAACAACCATCAAATTGATGATGAAAAGAATGAGGATACTCAAAACGATCTTCCGAAAGTTTGGAGATTCGTCTCTAATCATCCTCAAGATTTAATCATAGGTGATTTTTCCGATGGGGTAACTACTCGTTCTCATAAACCTTTGAATAATAATTGTGCATTACTTTCTCACATTGAACCCAAACATATAGATGTTGCCTTGAGTGATGAATCATGGGTTAATGCTATGCAAGATGAACTTAGTCAATTTGAGAAAAATAATGTATGGACCTTAGTTGAAAGACCTTCTTCTCATCCCGTTATTGGTACTAAATGGGTGTTTGCAGAAATAAATTAAATGACAAAGGTGAGATCATAAGAAACAAAGCTAGACTTGTTGCAAAAGGTTACGCTAAAAAAGAAGGTATTGACTTTGATGAAACATTTGCACCCGTGGCTAGATTAGAATCCATCCGCATGTTTCTTGCATTTGCATGTTTCAATAATTTAAGATTGTATAAAATGGATGTCAAAAGTGCTTTTTTAAATGGTTTTATCGACCAAGAAGTTTTCGTCGAACAACCTCCGGGCTTTGAAAATAAGAATCTTCCAAATTATGTTTTCAAACTTTCCAAAGCTTTATATGGTTTGAAACAAGCTCCAAGAGCTTGGTATGAAAGATTAAGTGGCTTCTTGATAGAAAATGGTTTCAAAAGAGGTATAGTTGACACCACACTTTTACAAAAACAGATTTAAAAGGATTGTTAATTGTTCAAATTTATGTTGATGATATTATTTTTGGAGCAACTAATGAAAGTTTGTGCAAGGATTTTTCACAACTAATGCAGCAACCAAGAAGAGTTTGAGATGAGTATGATGGACAAGTTGCAATTTTTCCTCGGACTACAAATTCATCAAACTAAGGAAGGAACATTTATTACACAAATCAAGTACACAAAGGAGCTGCTCAAACGATTTGGTATGGAAGATTGCAAACAAGTTGGTACACCAATGTGTACTTCAACCAAACTTGATAAAGACGAAGAAGGTAATAGTGTTGATGAAAAACACTATAGAGGTATGATCGAAAGTCTACTTTACTTAACTCCAGTAGACCAGATATCATGTTTGCTATTTGTTTATGTGCTAGATTTCAATCTTGTCCTAAAGAATCACATTTGATGGCAGTTAAAAGAATTTTTAGATATCTAAAAGGAACAACGGATTTTGGTCTGTGGTATCCAAAGTCCTCTACATTTGATCTGATTAGCTATTCTGATGCTGACTTTGCTGGGTGTAAAATTGATAGAAAAAGTACCAGTGGTATGTGTTATTTTCTGAGAAATTGTCTTGTGTCGTCATCTTGGTTTAGTAAAAAACAAAATTCCATTTCTCTTTCTACGGTTGAAGCCGAATACATTGCTGCCGGAAATTGTTGTGCTCAACTTCTTTGGATGAAACATACTCTGAAAGATTTTGGTGTAATTTTTGATTGTGTTCCTATATTGTGTGACAACACTAGTGCAATTAATCTCATTAAAAATCCTGTTTTGCACTCTAGAACCAAACACATTGATGTTAAGCATCATTTCATTAGAGACCTCGTTTGTAAAAGGAAATTCGTGTTGATTATGTGCCTACTTCAGATCAATTGGCTGATATTTTCACAAAACCCTTAGCTCTTAGACACATCTTTGATGTGTATAAGAGACAAAAGTTTGGGGATTTTACAGATAATTTTGGCATAGGTTCATAGTTCGGACGCATTCCTTCGTCCGAACAACTTTCCTTTCGGATGCTCTGGATCGTCCGAAAGCATCTGTTACTCCTCGGACGATCATATTCGTCCGAACAATATTCTTTTTTTCTCTTAGCAACTCTCTGGAAATCTTCCGGACGCACAGCTTCGTCCGAGAGAACTTCGGACGCACTGGCTTCTCTTTCGGCCGTCCGTTCTTCAGCTTTCGGACGCTTTATCGGACGCACACCGAACGTTCGGCGGTCCGAACGGTTCCCCTGTTTGATTAAAACCGTCCAAATTCCCCCTTTCGGACTTATTCTCTCCCCCGAAAACCCTTAGGCGATTTTTCTTCTCTACACTACCCCTTCAAAATTCCCACTATCTCTTCCAAAATTGATTGAAAAATCATCATACCCATAGCCCTTATCACCTAAATCTCATCTCATTTCACCCATCCACCATCTCACTTCCTCAAAATCTCACAAATCCTAAATTTTCTTTTAAAATTTTTTTTTCTCTCCTCTTCTATTACAATGGTGAAATCTCGTGGCGGTTGCTCTACAGCAATTCGGGGTAGAAAAACTAAAGGGAAGGCTCCAGTACGAGGAGAATCATCGGCCAATCCTCAAGTTTCCTCCACTCAAACTTTATCTAAAATTTATCGATGCCAAGGCATCCACATCGGTATACTTCTCTTCTCAGTAAATCCATCATCGTTCAACATCCTGCTTCTAATAGTCTTTTTGATGAATATAATCTTCCAATTATCAAATCCTATTTTGCAAAACAAAATTGGGGTCATTTAGTGCATCTTGATTTACCTGTTTATCATGACATGGTGCTTCAATTCACGGCCAATCTTCGGAAAGGTCCTACTATTCGCACCCTCATTTCTCGTGTTAACAACACTGATCTTGAGATTTTATCGAACATAATTAACACCATTTTTGAATGTGAAATCTCAAACCCCTCTGATTTTTCCTACTTCTTTTCATTAGATAAATGGCCCGCTGATGATACTCAGTTTGATATAGATGAAGTTAGAGCCATTTTTAACATCCACTTTAAACAGGCCTCGGAAGCCAAAACTACTTTGCTCGCCCCTGAACTTAATATTCTGTATACCCTTGTCACAAATCTTTTATTGCCAACTGACGGGTCAAAATCGTACTAAGCCCGAAAAAATGCAACTATACTTATTTTTCTGTGTCTTCAAGGGTATTCCTCTTGACCTTGGGTATCTTTTTTGTTCCCTATGGGAACTCTTTCTCACTGATACTCGAAGAAATATTTCTTTTGGAAAATTTCTGACAAAGGTTTTTGATTTCCTCAACGTTTTCTTTAACGGAAACAAACAATATCCTCCATATTTTAATAAATCCTACATTGAACGATTAGGTCTCCGTTTTTTTAATGATCAATGGCTAACTAAGGCAGCCTTTGATATTGCCCAGTCACAATCCCATGCCTCCACAAGCCTCTTGCTATCCCTCATTCTCCTACTCCTCAACCACCTCCACTCACATCTGCACCATCTACATCTGCACTATCTATGTGTAAAGAACCATCTCTTTCACATATCTGTGAACTCCTCACATCTTTGAGCACTCAAGTCAGTTCCTTTCAACGTCGTACAAATAGCAAGCTAAAACGACTTGAAACTCGTCAAATACATCAATTCTCCAAGAGGCACTCAGTCTTGGCATGTCTGCTTCGGCTCAAGTCCAATTTGCTGATCTTTATCCCAACATCCACTTGAGTCATCTTCTGACAGCGATGAACCTGAAGATGAACAAACACGTGAAGACAATGCAGAAGCTAGTCAAGGAGCTGCCGATGACGATGACGACGATGATGAAGATATTGACGACACATTTGAGTTTATCATGCAACGTCGTACCGGGGAGGAGGATGACAGTGAAGACACTGCAGAAGACGTTCCATCCACACAACAAAACTACTCCCCCTTTTGACAGGAATCAAAAGAGACATTAGTTCTTATATCATCTGCATTAGTTTTTGTTTTTGAGCAAACTCTTTGGCTTGGTTATGTATTTGACTCTTGCACCATTGGAACCTTTTAGTTGAATGTATTAAACTTGTTTCATTTCTATCAAACTACCTGCATGATCTAAGGGGGAGTCTTTTTGATTGATGTCAAAAGGGGGAGTAGTTATATTGTTATGCAGTTTTGATATATGTTATGCTTTGATATAATTGATATGTTGATAATTGATATCCAATTATGAGATATTGCAAATTGAGTAGTCATATCCAATTGAGGTTTGTCATCATCAAAAAGGGGGAGATTGATGTTTTCCAAACCTTATTTTGATGATGATATAAACACTTGCCTCTGTAAAACATTTTGCAGGAACAATCTTTCGGACGCACAGAACTGTCCGAACTATGTCAAAAGCTCCTCGGACGTATAAATAGGTGCTTTAAGAACCTGAATAAATCATCTAATACATTGAATACAAGCCTAAGGAAAGAGTAATTTGAATGCAAATTGACTATAGTGCTTTGTTGTATTAGTGTGAAGTTGTGAGTACAAATTCAACTTTGAGTGGAGTGATAATCTTGTATGAAAGTGTGGTTGTAAGTAAGATTCTTGGCTCAACTAAAAGAGTTTTAGTGTGAGCAAGAACTTCCCAACTTTGTAAAGATTATTGGCTCACCAAGTGTGTGAAGCATTCAAGAAATTTGATACTTCAAGCTTGCTAGCTTGGAAGTATTGTTTGTTCAATTTTTCTCACTTTACTTTACTGTTTTAGTAAATTTATTATATCTGCATTTAAATTTAAAAAGCTCACTGCTTTCTGAAAGCATAATTTTTAGAAACCTAATGCACCCCCCCTCTTAGGTTGCTTTGGGACCAACAGATTCTAAGTTGTTTAATTTTTATACATTATGCATGAATTTGAGTCTTTTTGTTCAGGTGTGGGATGATTTTTTATGTGAATTCCCTTTCACCTGTCTCTAAGTTGAATCTAGAAGTTCACACCATGACATTTCATAAAATGTTTGGATTGATTTTATATAGGATTTTTTATTCCTATGAATAGAATTAATTCAGTTATGTGATAATAAGATCATAAGGATGATTTGTGGTGTTTTTCATATATTTTACCTTGTGATTTAGTTATTCTCCAATTGTAGGGGTTTATGAGTTTGAGTTTATATTCAAACATACAACACATGGTTTTTTGGCATAATTATGAATATGAATTTCATTTTCGATATTCATTGTGGTATATGGTGGTTAGTACTAAGTAATTGGAATTTTCAAATTATGGAGTTACTGGATTATGCACGCCAAGTGTTTGTTGAAAGGTCTCAATGAGTGAATATGTTAAAACGCTTGACATAATTGCATGAATTTTCATTCAAGGACGTCTTTCATAACTAGAAAGTGAAGTTGTTAATATTTTGACTGTTCGGCCTTAGGATTTCATATTAACTCCATTACTTATGTGTTACTTAGAACGATCACTAATCTTTTTCTTTAATTTTGAGTGTGTAGGATGGATTATTAATTATAATTGTATAATTGCACAACTGTGGGGTTATTGGTTATTCTAACAAGTAACTCTTGTAGGTATTGGGCGTACATGTGACCCAGTGAAGGGCAAGGCTCCCACATCATAGTCTTTAGACTCACAGTAAAAAGAAGAGCAACCCCAGCAACTAGTAATACCGGGCCAATTTCTAAATGCTGCCGCCCATAAGAAATACGAGAATGATATATCAAAGTGGGCAGCAATTAAAGAAAAAGGCATATCTATACCACTACGTGGGGCACCAAAGCTTTTCTAGGTCATAGAGCAATATGGATGAAATCACTTTGTTGTCATCCCTATTGATGTTGTATTACATGTGGTAAGAAAATTTATTCTAATTTGGCACGTTACAACGATCAACGAGTGTACGTGAGGGGACAACATGTAGACATCTCGACTGATGCGATTAATCGACTATTAAAGCTAAATCGGGTCTGAAGAAATGAATGGCCACAAATTCGTGATGCCAATATGGAGCGTAATACAATTACCAGTGTCCTATGTGATGGCATGGTAGAATAGACCTTTACAACTACTGGGGAAGCATCTTGACATTTTGCGTTTAACAGACTTAAATCTAAATGGCAAATCTGGTTTAAATTTGTTTGTGTCTGACTTCTTCCTATAAGTCATCTTTCAGATGTTACTATAGAATGTGCTAAACTATTGTACTATATTGCCATTGGGAAGTCCATCGATGTCGACTAGTTAATTCATAATGAGATCTTCCATTTAGCGACTACTAAGCAATCTGGTTTATTGTATCCACATTTGATTACAGCCTTATGTTTAGAGGCCGTTGTGGTTATGAATTTGGTTGACGAATGATTGAAGGCTGGGAAACCACTTGTGATGGAGGGGTTGTCAAGCTAGCTACGAGAAGGATGCAATCCCATGCTTCTACATCTGAACGCACCAGCCAGTAAAAGTGAGCCGAGAACTCAAGAGGAGCTCTTCCAACATATTTTACACGAGCAACAACATATGCGGCAACACGTTGATGCATATTATGTACCAGCAGACGTGGCAACAAACAATAGAGGCTGGACAAATGGCTAGGGAGAATGGAGAGAGTCCATCGACATTTCCACTCTTTCCTCATTTTTTCTCAAGAATTGGCCTCAGACCATGAAGATTGATCATAGTTTTGATTTTTCTTGTTTTCCTACCTTTTAGTTTATTTGTACTCTTTTATGTTTTCTTTTATTGCTTTAGTTTGTATACCCATAATGGGTTAGGATATCTTTCGGGTTAGAGAATAATTTAGTTTCTTGGTCTATTTGTTTCTGACTATTTTAAGTGTTTTTATTTGTTGTTTTTGATTTTGGTGATTGATGTTTTTTACCTCGACTCCGGTGTATTTAGTTCAACATACATGGCACCAAACATTTTTCATTGACAGAGAAGCTTCCTTTTTACCCGTATATTTTCCTCTTTATTTTTGCATTGGGGACAATGCTATACTTTAAGTGCAGGGTGGGGAATTTTCTTAATTTATATCTGTTTGGCATTGGTTTATTCATTTTGTTCAATTTTTGCTTTTATATTTGTAGCTTACCTTTTGATTTGAGAGCTTTTCAAATTTTTAAAAATTTTGTTCACAAATTGCTTAGCATGTTTCTTTGATTTTGTACTTGATAATTTTTGACTAAGTTGTCATGAGTAGGGTAATCAGGGTTAATATTTTCCTAACATGATTTCTAATTTTTGAGCACTAATAACCTTACAATGTTGTAGATTTTTGGCACTGAAAGATAATTGTATAGATTCACTTACATTGCACTTCAAACACTTGCTTTATTACATTTTCGAAGCAAAATTTTTGATAATTTTATTTGATTTAAAGATGACGTTAGTCATTTCTAAGTAACGTTTGAGCCTTTTAAGGCAACCATTACTGTCAAATTTATCCCTGAAACCCTATTTGAGCCTCCTATCATTTGTTTTGAACAGATAAAAGCACCATTCATTTTTTTTTTTCTAGCTCATTTTTTATCTACCTTTGGGAGTTATCCTAAATGTTCCTTAAGAGCTTTAATGCCACATTAATTGATATGGGGATATAAGGATAGAAGGTAGTTGTATGAGAATGTTAGAATGAATGGTATACAGTTTAGGTGTAAAGGTGTTAATTTTTTTTTTTTTGTTGACCATAGCAGGTGGTGTCCATCACTGGCACCTGTTTTGGAGTATTGCAGGTGGTGCCCATCACTGACATTTGCATTGGAGTGTTAGTAGGCAATGCCTATCACTAGTACCTTTTCAGATATTTTTTCTGTGTAGCGCCTACCATGGTACCCGTTTTTGGGGAATTGAAAAAAAAAAGATAGAAATGAAGTATTATTCTAATTCAAAAAAAAAAAGTGATATTTTTACAAAGTGTTGGTGAGTAAGGTTGAAATTGAAGAGGTAGAATTTTATTTTGCTTGTTGCACAAAATTTTAATAGGTGTTTACTGAGAATTAAGTGTGGGGTTATTTCTTTGAAGGATGGGTGTTTAGAGAATTAAGGGTGGGTGTTGCACAAGGCAGTTTTATCACCCCTTTGGATGGATGACATCTTATCTAAAGGCAAAATCAAATATGAGATATTTATCAAATCATCACTTCTGTAAATTTTGATGACAAGACTATGTAGTTTTGATTTTCTTCTACTTGATACTCAATTAAATTTAAAAAATCATTATCACTTAATAAAATTATCTTCAAAAAAACTTAATAAAATTATTTTATTAACATTCTTACTGTTTAATTAAAACTATACTAGATAATTGACCACCAAAAATAAAAATATATAACAAAAATTTAGTAGGCCATTAAATATGGAGTACTATAATATTATAATTTCATTACAAACATCTTTTTAAGTATTTAATTTTTTCTTCTTCTTTTAAACTCATGTTTGCTATATAAATTAAAGAGAAATTAAAACTGCATAGTTTTGAGCGTTGATTAAATACAATAGTGACGTAGATGAAATCTAATCTTTTGTGATCAAATAATGAGTTGTAGCTCATCTAAGATGGTAAATGGAGGCTTCATTTACTCCATAAATAGAGAGGATCCATGTTCAGTTGAAAGTAGTATAGAAACCCTACCTTTTTTCTCTCTAGTTCTCAAGTAATATAAGTTATTAACCTTGATAATTCTGTCATTAGCTTTAGTTGAAATACTCCAAATTTTTTGAAAACTTAGCTTTGGCATGCCTTAGGGAGTATCCAAAATAAGGTTCCTACTAAATACTTGGGTTTGCCAATGCCTATGGGTTGTGGGTAGAACCAAGACTCAAGTATTCACATATGTCAAAGATAAATTGCTAAAAAGAGTAAGTCGTTGAAAGGAAAAGCTTTGATCCCCTGCTGATAGAGAACTGTTAATCGAGTCAGTTTTAATGTCTTTGCCAGCATATTTTATGTCTTGTTTCAGATTGCCTATTGGTCTTTGTAAAGAGTTGTCTAGTGTGGTTGTAGCTAAGTTCTGGTGATTTTTTGGGAGGTTCTAGAGTTCATTAGGTGAAATAGGAACAAGTTAGCTCAAGTTAAAAGTCTTGGGGGCTTGGGGTTTAGAAATTTCCATTCCATTGATACTACTCTATTAGGTAAACAGGTCTGAAAAATTTTCTCTAATCATATTTGCTTGTCAGTAAAGTTCTCAAATCCAAATATTTTCTAATGGTTCTATTTTCACCTCTTTTCTCAAACCTTCTTCCTAATGTCTGTGAAAAGGTCTGATGTCTGCCAAAAATCTGGTAGATAATGAGACTAGATTTGCGGTTGAAAATGTTGTAAGTATAAAAATTTAAGAGTCTTGGTTGCCTAACCCATATACCTTTAAGCCTCAGACTACCAAACCACAAGATTGTTAACTTTTGTATCACATTTTCTTTCCTCTAACCATTGTTCTTGGAACCAAGATTTGGTTAATGGTATTTTTTTTTTTTTGTAAAGATGATGCTGATGCAATTTTGCAAATACCATTTCCATATCAATGAATAATTAGAAAGATTGGGAAGTTTGGCATTTTGCATAGAATGGACGCTTTTCTGTTAAAACTGGTTATTTTATGGTTAAGAATATATTGTCTAGTGCGAATAGTGTACTTCTTTGTCGTACTCAGTCTAGTTTTGCACTTTCTCAACAAGTTGTTTGGAAATCAATTTGGAATTTGCCTGTTAAGAGTAAAATGAAAAATTTTCTTTGGAGGTGTTTGAATGGGATTGCTTCTGTGAGAAGTTCCTTGGAGTCTAGAATTTGTATTGATAACATTAGGTATCCTAGGCATGGGGAAGATGAGCAATTTTGGAACATCTCTTTTCTTACTTGTACTCATTCACAGATGATATGGAAAATATCTGATGTACATTGGCCTAACTTGCTGCAATTTCAATCCAGTTTTTGGAATTGATAAGATGCTTTGATTATCTCGTCTAAAACTTCCGATTTGAGTTCAACAATTTCTTTCACTGGATTCTTATTGTGGAATTATCATTTGGATGTTAAGAAATAAATAGTTTTTGATCATGTTTGGATTTCTATAGATGATATCGTGGCTCATACAGACCCTGAATGGTTGGAATTTCGCGACATACTTCTATTGCACAGCACCAAACTGAGCATAGTCATACTTGGCTATGTCCTCCAATTGGAATACTTAAGTTTAACACAGTTATAGTTGTGTATCATTCTATCGAAAGAGTTGCAATTGATATAGTAACGAAGGATATTCAACTAGTCAATTGCTAGAAAATTGGGTTGAAAAAAGCTTGGTTTTGTCTAATGTTCAGGTAACAAAGCAATTAGATATGCTCTTCAAATTGTTCATAAGGAGCATGTTCTTCAAATTGCTCATAAGGTGCTTTGTGCTGCTATGGAGATTCAATGTGATTGTCTCCCTATAATGCAGATGATTAATTAATAGAAAGTAGGGTATATTCATTTGGGAATTATTTTAAATGACATTCTTAATCTTTGGAAATATGTCTCTTATTATCTTTATTATTATTTTATTTGTATTAAAAGATTGGGTAATTAGTAATCAGTTGACTACTTTTGTTCTAGGTATTTGTTAGGATATTCAATGAAAGGTTTCCTTCTTTTTGTAATTTCATCACGAAGCACAAGCTGATATAAGCCGTTTGGTTCATGTTTAATTGTCTAAATAAATTTCTATGGTTTGTCAGCAAAAATAAAATAAAAATCTAACTACTTATATATATATATTTTTTATTAAAATCTTTTATATTAATTTAATTTTGTTTAAAATTATACACCCTTGTTCCCCAAATAGTTTGAGAAAAATTGTTTATTATCCACTCCTCATTGTAGAGTCAATATTTCTTATTGTTAGATTATTTAAAAATTGGTAGGACTCTTATATTTTTCAATCATTTCAATAAGTGTCATGCTCACCACTTATCACGGAATGAATAGCTAACATTTACTCCTAATTCAAAATAAAACTCTGTCCCCATTTTTTCATATGAAACCCTAATTACTCAGTAACCAAATCCATGCCTTGACTTAACACCAAAATTCTCTGAAACATCCCTAGACAAAATCGATTGACTCTAGGAATTTCAATTAGTTCTCATAAATAAAAAAGGGATTTCCAGCGAAGAGTTGTGTGTCTAGAAAACGAAGACATGACGGCCTTCCAGTCTCTTAATGGCAAGAAATCTTGTATAAGAGAAATCCTAAAGGAATGTCCGACAATCTTAATAACACACTTTATAAAGCCTATTCAAATGTGTATAATTCCAAAGATCCCATAAAATCCCTCCGAGATCTGTCTGAAATCAAGCAAATCCAAATAATTTTTTTCCATAAATAAATAAAATTTTATTTATTCTTTCAACTTTTCCCGGAAAATGTCTTCTTTTTTTTTTTTGGTTCCATTTTTATTTATTTATTTTTTTTTTGGCCTTTTGATATATATAAATATACACGGTGAATGTGGTGCTTTACAAGGGGAGTAGGGAAATGGATTCTGAAGCTAATGCAAGGATTTACTTCAATACTGAATCAGGAGCTTCTGAGAACGAAGATATCACTAATAAACATGAAAATTTTCTTTGCTTCATTTTTTTTTTCCTTTTTGTGAAACTGTCTGCGATATATTGTGAATGAGTGTGAGAAAATCCGCTTATAATTCCATGGCTAATTAAAAGCTATTTCATGCTATACTGTTTTTCTTAAGGGTTCAAGTAATGACCATTTTGTCCCCCTTTTTCGATAACAGGGAAGAGAATTAAGGGTACGAGACACTATATGCCACAAACAATTCTGTGGCTTATGCCTTGTTAATTACTCTCTACAGGCAAATAATGTGTGAATTCTGACTAAATTAATCTTTCTTATACTAATCTATTTGTATTCCTTTTTTCCCTGGATTCGATAGAAATGAATCTGCCATAGAACTTATACACTAACTGTTTTGGTGTAATAAAGGGACCACAAATGGGAATGAATTTATGCGCAGACGGGATTTAATTGATGCTGCCGAAGCTAGTGGACTTTCTCGTTTGCCAATTGTGTATGTCTGACATATATTTCTTGAATTTTGTTTTGGTTTCTTTGCACTTTATTTGAGGGGTGATAATTTGTTTACATAACTACTCTTTAGGCCTGAAAAAGGAAAAGGAAAGCCTGGAAAATTTGGAAGCTTTCCACAGGAATGGTATAGCGGATGGAGCTGCCTGAAGACATTAATAGCAAAAGGACTTTTTGTTAAGTCAAGCTGCCCCGCGAAGTATGTTCTGATTCTTTTTCTTTTTCCTCATTTCCTTTATGTTTTTCTCTTTGTGTTGCTGGATTAGACACTAAAGTGTTCAGTTTATTTATTGTCCTTAAAATTTGTTTTTGCCTTGGGGACTAATTTTAAATTCTTAGCTTGATTTACAAATTTGGAACGTAAAGCATTAAGAACAACCTTTATTTTAATATTGCTGTCAAGTAGCTCCATATGAGAAATGTTCACGAGATTCTACCAGGCCCAATGCTTTGTGGACAGGCTATAATATTTGTATATAGAAGCAACTATTAAATTGAAAAAGCATCTCAGTTTGTTAGTGTTAAATGAAATAGACAAAAACTTGGGGATGTAATGTTATTTGTACTGCTGTTGTAAGTGACTTTTCCAATAGAATAATGTATACTGAGGTAGGTTCTTATTTTTACATGAAACATATTAGATATTTTACTTTCTTTTATTGGTAGTTGAAATTATATTTTTTAAATAACAATTTTTTTTTGCTTTTAGATAACTAATATTGACATTTAAAAATAGATACGTAAGTATACTTATCATGAAGGTGGAACATATTATGATAAGAATTATAATATGATTGGAAAAATTGCCTTCTTTCTTCTCCAATTTAGAATTTAGTAATTATATATCCACCTAAAACCCAGCAGAAATTTCGCTACAGACCACCTAGGATTTTGGTTCCTAGTTCCCGAAGATTTTACATCAGTTAGGTATCTTTGTGTTTCTATTAGGCAAAATTTAACCTCAAATTGCAGCACATATTCCCCTATAGTCCGGCAACAGTTTTAATTTGAAGTTACTAAAGGTTTAACATCAATTAGCCACATTGGTCTTTCTATTAGTCTGTTCATGTGTGTTATTGAGAAATGACAATCCTGTGTATTTGGAGACTAAGAAGTGTAGAAAGGGGCCTTTAAGATAACGATATTTAACTTGTTTATTCAAAGTCAGTCTCTTAGAAGTTACTTGAGCTCACCAGCAGAAGCTTTGACTTACCCAAGAACTTTGAAGTGTGCTTAAGGTGTGAGCACTTCATTAGGCAAAAGTACTTTCTTCTGTATGCAGCAATTAGTCTTATTATAGTCTTGCTTTATTGGCACACATTTGTCCTTCTGAAATTGTTATTGCAGGCATATGCTATCAGAAGAAGGCAAGGAAGCAGCACAGGAATGTCTTTCAAGATCTGGATTAGTTGATTGCAGTAACAGCTCAAATATTGTGCAGATATTTTCAGGTCTTGAGCCCAAGGATTTTTAACATATTGAAAAGAGACAGTTCAGATTTGGTTTCTGCTTGGGCTAATTCATCAAAAGATATGACATTTCCCTCTTTCCTTTCAATAGTCAGAAGAAATCAACTGACATTCCTCCTGAATGCCTTGACAGGGTGTGCACCTTAATTTCAATAGTTAGAGTATATCAAATGGAAAATGCATTCTGCCCATGCTAAGATTTTTATCTTTTACTTTTTATTTTTTTGATTCAAATGAGTTGCTGTTGTAGCAAAATATGCACAGGTTTTCATTCAAAAACTTTGATTGTTTTGAAATACTTTATAATGTGTATAATTTCCTTGCTGCATTTTCATTTTTTTTTTCATTTTTTTTTTTGTAGACATTTAATATATTCTATCAACTAATTTGAGTCTGCTCTTCTAGTTTACTCAAATGGGGTTTTCTAGGGAACAAACTACTCGTGCTTTTCTTGAGGCTTCAGAAGCATCTCAGACCCAGGATATATCTTCGCTTTGCTCAGTCTGTTCTCTGTCGTCTTAGAGAAGATAAAGTTTATGGCCTGCCTGTTCAGTTTAATAATGCAAGACTAAATCAATTTGTTGATGCAACTACATGTAAATATTGAATTTGTACAAATTAAAGAATTTGTTTGATGTACATTGCTGATGCGTATATTTTGCATCTAGATCTTATAAGTATTGATTCTAACAGAAGTGACAATTTGATAAATGTCACATTATACAGTGTTTAGATTGCTGTCTTTACACCAGTTATTGTGTTTAAGAGACACATCTGTTTGTGCTTTGATATCTTGCTCATTCATGGTAAGTTTTTATTAAAGCAAATGATGAAAGAGAAATCTAAACTGTGGACACCTGCCCTCATAATACATTTTTCTCACAAGAAATCTCTGGACAAGAGAATCATATAGTGAAGTCATGTTATTTGTATGTCATGAAAGTTGAAGTTTGTTTGGGTACTTGTAACTAATTTCAGCCTTTCTGTAAAAAATCGATTGGCAGTTCCAAATTGGAGTCCCCCCATCTCCCTTTTTTGCTGGTTTGAGCATGTATCCCTTGTTACCTGAACCACGCAAGCACTGTTAATTCAGTGTATTTCTGTTTCACTAAACTAAGTTATCTATGATATAATTTTCAGTCTCTTTTCCTTAATGCATTGTATAGGATAAGAAGGGGAGAGAACCTTTTGGAAGCTAAACCTAATGTATTAGCAATGCCACCTTTCGATTTTGGGGAGAGATTTGAAGATGCTTATGCTGTTGTTTTCTGCTGGATGACAGGGAACAGTTTGCTAGTAAAGGGTGAGAACCTCACATCCTCAATTTGCAAGGAAATAGTTTTATATCTTTATTACTTGGTCAGTTAGTTGCTTCATGTTTTCATGGTCTCTTAATGCCAGAAAGCAGAGGAATGAATTAGGGTTACCAATTTTAAACTGAATATTTTTGTCTACCAAGGAATGGCTGCAATTTTTTGTGCAAAGTTGGCCGAGGTTGATTGAAACATCTCATGTTAAAATTCACTGGTTCCATTGTCTATAAGACTGTAACCAGGTGTGAATTTGGATAATCTTATTTTGTTCTTTTTAGGTGGCTAAAGCCTATAGAGAATGTGGATAATGTATTTCCTGATTCTTGGTAGGGTTAAGCCCCTAATATCATCTCTTATGAAAACAGAAAGTTGTTCTCAAATATTAGAACCATAATAAAAATAGGTGACGGCAATTAGCTAGCCTATATCATGTTAAGGTGTCGCTCTGACTTCTTATTTTCTTTTGAGGCGCAAAGTTCCTCCCAGTCCCTCCTTTCTTCCTCCTCCCGCTAACTTAATAGTTTGACAAAAGAAAAGAAATAGAGGAAAGAAATATCTGCTACACTTGTGAAAATAGTAAACTGATTCTGTATGTATAACACAACCTGAAACCTGGCAGTGCTCATTTCCTTTTCATTTTTGTAAATATACTTATATCAGCAGTTGAGCATGGGAAATTGTGTCAACCTAAAGAGTTCGGAGAGAAGTCAAGAAAAAGGAGAAAATATCAATATTATGTCTTGTACCAAAAGCATGCGGACTGATTACCCTGAAAAGTTATAACTGGAAATTAAAAGATGCCAGAGCATTACCACTGAACAGGTCATCTGAGATGTCAAAGTATTTGATCAGTACGCCTTTAACAATTAGTATAGGGTAATTTAGTATTGCTAATATGCCTTCCAGTCCAAGCTAATACTGGTTCCGGTTGGATTGTTTTTTCAACAAACTTTTCCACCTTTTATTTTACTATTCATATTTTTTATGAAATGTTTGTTTGGTTAGTAAAAATTTTTTGGGTCAACTTTTTTACTTTTTTTGCCCAAAATACTATTCATTATTTATACAAATCAAAATTTTCTTTTACTATTTATTACTTACATTATTTAAACAATTATTTACACTATTCATCTATACACGTATTTAACTATTCACATATATTAGCATTAATTTTTTTGTACTATCCATTGCTATTCACTGTTTAAATTTTTTACTAACAAAGAAAAAATGAGAATGTAGGTTTGGATTTCTGAACTTAAGCTAGAGAGTCCGAATTATGGGCGGAAAAATAGAGTTTAAAACGGCATACAAAGATTTGAACTTCCGAATTTAGGTTGGGAAATCCGAACTATGGACGGAAAATTGGACTTTAAAACATTTAACAAGGTTTAGACTTCTCGACATGTGTTAGGAAGTCCAAACTATGTGCAAAAAAGTGTAAGTTTTAAATTATATATATATATATCAGTTTAGTGTATATGCATATGGATATCTATAATTTTTCAAAATTTGAATTTCAAACGATGAGAAGGAAACTACATTTGTGAATGGTTTTTATTACTTCATTTTATGGTGCAAAAAAGAAAGTAAACGGGATTATGGATTTTGATGTTAGTAATTTGGTTTAACTTTCATGCACTTATTTTGTCTTTTAGTGTAAAAAATGCTATCTAAACATTGTGTAAGTTTTAAATTGTATTTTTTTATTTTTATTAAATAAATACAATGTTTACCATACGCATATGATAATATATCATTTTTGGAGATTCGGATTTCAAATGACGAGAAGGCAACTATGTTTGTGTGTGATTTTTAGTACTTGATTTGATGGTGCGAAAAAGAAAGTGAATGAGATTATATATTTTGATATTAGTAAAAAACAAAACGTTGCGATACGTTTTGTTTTTTAGTGTAAAAAAACCCTATCCAAACACTTATTTATAAAAAATTATTTGTATTATTCACAATCTAAGCACTTAAATTATTCAAAAAAAAATTTTATTTGCCACATCGCTCAAATAATTGCTTGAATAATACCCCAAAATAATACTCTAAATAATGCAATTCCCAATATTTTTCAATCCAAACACTTACTTAAATTATTCAAATTTTTTTATTATTTGCCACATCATTCAAATAATTACTCGAATAATAGCCCAAAATAATACTCTAAATAATACAATCTCCAATATTTTTAACTTATCATCTAATAACTTTCCTCATGGCTTTTGCTGAATGATGCAAGAGACTGTAAATCTTTTTGATACTTGGAAAGACACATGATCATTCTGCAATAGATTTTTCTCTATTTGATTAAGCAAGGAGAAAGTTTTGGCAAAATAGACATTAATGCTTCAACTGATTTCACTAGTTTTCCTTCCATACATATACTACAGATGTCATTGTTCCTCTAGTCTTTGGGCAAATCAGCTATCTTACTAGTTCAAATGTGGTGTTGATAAAAAATGGAAACAAGCGGAGAATGGACGAGGCCTACACAGAAGATGGAAAAGAATAAGTGTATCAAGACACGTTTAATCGGTTTAAGAATAAAGTTATGTTTTTTACCAACAAATTGAATAATTTTAGGATGTCTTGTTACCCGGGATTAATTGTGGTATAATAGGCATGAAGAAATCAATTGCTTAGATCAGACAAAACTAGATGAAATGCTCAATTTGGCTTGGTTGGGCATGCTTCAACAATATTTTTCTTTTCTTTTTTTTTCCTTACCGAATTGTTACTCCTTACAATTTGAACATTTTGTTTGTAATTTTGTTCAGAGTTTTGTTTCTCCATTTTTTAGTAGCTGTATAAGCTTCCGTTGCACAGCTTGTATAAAGAAGCATCATAGAAGTTATGTATCATTGTCTCTTTTTTTCATAAAGTACGGGCCTTGTGCCCAGAGCTGCAGCTTGCCTTGTCTGTGATGGAGACCACAGCCAGGAGTTGGTGAAAGATGAAGTGTTTTGATAGGTGTAATTGCAAAACGTACAATATAGAGTCAGATTAAGGGCAGCTTGTCTCGAGATGTTTTTGGTGAAAACAATTTTATACACCTTTTATTTTTAGTGTTATAACCAAATGAATACAAGGATTCAGCAAGTCAGAGAATCTCAGGTCACAGTGCTTTAATTGATGTCTCATTCTTATAGCCTACTCCAAATGGGGTGATATAGCAAAGCTGAGGAAGAATATGCGGTCGAGGAAGGTTAGCAGGACTCCTGGTTGTAGCTGGATTGAGGTTGAGACAATAAAGTTCATATGTTTACTGGTGGTGAGCACACACCGCATCCCGAGGATCAATTGATTGCCAATAAATTGGAGACCTTGGGTGCATTGCTTAGAGAATCTGGATATGTCCCTGATGGCAGCTTTGTCCTGCATGATTTGGAGGAAGAAGAGAAGGAAAGTAGCCTGGGACATCACAGTGAAAAGCTGGCTATAGCGTATGGACTTTTGAAGTTGCCTGGCGGAATGCCCATAAGAGTAATGAAAAACCTGTGTGTTTGTGGTGATTGCCATGCTGCTATTAAGTTAATCTCAAAAGTCACAGGAAGACTGATAATTTTGAGGGATGCAAATAGATTTCATCATTTTAAGGACAGGTTATATTCTTGCAGTCATTATTGGTGAACCTTTGAAACATCTTGAAAAAACCATTTTCGGAGCTTTGTGAAGAGCTAGATTAAAACCTTTTCTACCTAAAGACAGATCTTAGGCTAAGGAAATCTAGAATTTCTTTCCACAATACTATGACATTTGTGATTGAAAATCCAGCATGGCCACTTGATTTGTGAAACTTGGGCCTGAAATTATATTTGAGCAGCAGCTGCGAGTTGCTCAGTCTTCTTGTGGTGGTAGAAAAATAAATGTCTTTTCTCAATGGAGGGAGGGCAGTTGGAGCTGAAGTCCGGGAAAAACGCATTGAAGTGTGATGTGCAATAGAAAATAGGCTTCCTTTCGTTCCTTGAATGTGCAACCAAATTTTAGTGTAAGGACTTTCATATCACAGAATACTCTGCTCTAATTGTATTGAGCTTTTTTGGGTTTACCTAACGTGCATTTCACTTCATTCTGTAACTGAACGTCACTCTTAAAATTGCAGGAAGAAGACATTTTTTAAGTGTCCTTCATATTTAATTCTTTTGTGAATATCAATAATTATTTAGTGTCTAGTCTTTATGTCCCCTACAGGAGCTGTATTAGTTTGAAGCCTTTGCTTTCAGCTTATTTGTTTAATGCTAGATAACTATACACAATAGAGTTATTTTTCACTCATTTCCATCTAGATTTGGTTATGGTTTTATTGCATATTTTGGTACACTTCGTCTTCCAAGATTTGTATGTGTTTTTGTTATTTTTATGTGTTGATTATATGTGTATAAGGTTGGAAGGAGGTTCGGTGATTGAAAAGCTTGCGGAAGAAACACGAAGCAAAGCAAGGATGGAGAAGTGATTCTGAACCTCCAGCGTCACGGCATTCTACAACAAGCTTAATTCCAATGTCGTGCACCTGCTCTTATGCCACGGGTTGCACTCAAGAGCAAAGCTGGCATTGCTGCGATTTTTGGACAGGTTTTTTCTCGACTTCTTCAGCTTTGGACATTGTTTTAGGCTCGTACGAAGCCACTCCGACCTATAACTTACCCTAATTTTAGGGATGCCTAATACTTATAATATTATTAGCTTTGAAATATTAGCTTTGAAAGAGTTTTTCAAGCTTCTGTAGAAGGACGTTCTCCATCCACAAGGGCTTCCGACGATGATGAATTCTCTCATCACAACTACAAGTTCTTCTAGAGTTCGCTTTATTGTGTTCTTTTTATTTTTGGCCATGACTTTTGTTAACGAAACAATGGAGTTCTTTTCAATTTTTATGGTTGATGATACATTGATAAGTTACTTGTAATGTAAGAAAACTCATTAAGGGCAAAACTATTATTAGACTTAAGAGAAGGGATTTAACTCCTGATTAATGCCTATAAATAGGGGCACACCCCCAAAACATGTAACTAACATCCATCAATTTCAACTTATATGGATTAATAAAATTCAGACATATTTAATACATTTGTTACTACTTTGCCAACTCCTAGGAAAGGCGCTTGATATTGTGCAGATGGGGGCCAAGCTGAACACATAAAAGAAGGTATTAAAACTAAAGTGAACGGGAATCAAAATCAAAGGATAGCTTTTTAAATGTGCTAAGAGACAGTACGAATGCTTGAGCTGCTTTTTCCATGCTCTCTTCGAGCAAGCAGCAGTCAGCATAGAGCCATATCTCGAGAGGGGAAGTCGAAGTCTATCATCTAATGGGCAACTTGGGGGAATTGTCCCTGAGCATTATTGTTAAGACTCCATCCAAGGATGAACTTGGCTTGCCCTTCAAGACCTTCGATCTAGCTAATAGACTTCCTTGTCCAAGTAAGACACTGATAATCACGAACTGATGCTTCTTCTTCGGTTGTCTATGGTCGGGCTCTTGGAGTTGCACCCCATTCAACAATTCGGTAATTTTCTGGGATACAAAGTGCTCTTTGTTTGTAAGACAAAGTACAAAAAGACCTACCTGGAGCTGTTCAAGTGTAAGGAGATTGGATCAGGAGTAAGGACGATGGACTAATTGTTAAAGGATGTTGGTGAGTCTTCTTACTAGTAGTAGCAATCAGGAGAGGTCGGCTTGCCTCAAAAATGCCGATCATGATTTCTTGGCCATTGAGAATAGGAATTGTTTTAGCCTGCTTCTTGGCTAGAGCAGGAGAGGTGTTCTTCCTCTTCTGGGAGGTCTGGAAGAAGGACTCGATTAAGCTGAGGATGCCCGTACCAGCATCCCATCTTCATCAGAGACTTGAATGGGCTCATGTGGAGTCTAATCGCTGGCTTTAGTAAAAGGGGTGGCTGCTTGAACTTCAGGCACGGAGGTGGTCGCACCTTCGAAAGTTGTGGGCTGATCAGCGATCGGGTTTGTTGATGGTGTTGTGCTGAAAGCAGAGGTGAGTACTTCGCCTTGAGAAGTATAGAATTTCTTTTTGGACAATTTTATTTTTTGTGGCTGAACCAATTGGCCCAGTTCGGCCTGCAAAGGAAAAGGTATACGAGACTGCAAAATCAATCAATCAAAGTAAGGAAAAATGGTTAAGTGTTAGTTATACATCGGTCATAGCCTTTCAATGGATCAGAGGACACCACTAGCTGAGCCCAGGAAAGAAAATTTTCTTCGAAAATTAACTTCTTCGCATAATTAACAACAAGATCAGAAGTGTTTACGGTTTCGACTTCACTTCCTAAGATGGTATTCAACATGGATGGAATGGAGTTACCAGGGGTTTTGAGCTCAAAGTTCCATACAGACTGAATCATACTCATATTAGATTGTTTCACAAAGAAGAAGGTACTCTTCCATTTATAAACGGAGGTCGGGTAGTGATGCCTTACACACCTAGTTATACATTTTTAAAACACCTAAATCCTATTACTAACTAGGTGGCATCTCTCAAGTATACAGTTGTCAACTAATAGTAAAGGGAAGTAGGGATTATAGCCACAAGGATTGGTCGATAATTAATGGTTATTTGGTTACTAATTACAAGTTGAAGCGATGGATTAAGAGAAGAGATTTAACTAGAACTAGAACTAATGGAGCTAAAGAAGCAATTTAAAGTAAAGATTAAATACTAAGACAACAATTAAAATGGAAGTATCTTTAGAAAGCAATTAAAGGAAACAATTATAATGAAAAGCATATTAAGAAAGCAATTAGTTAATCTAAACTACTCATTATCATTAACAGAAATCGCAATTATAGAAATCCCATAACCTATTCTAAGAATACTTGTAAAAAGAAAGTATTTTTAAAAAACAATTAACTATCCAAAGATACAAATTGACATTATAAAAACACAATTAAAGGAAGCCCATGTACTAATCTACCAATTAAACAAAGAAATCACGGTAAAAAAATCAATTAAATGAAAAGTCCGTAAACTAATCTAACCTAATTTACCAATCTAAAATACAAATTATTACTATGAAAGGATTTTTAATGAAAGCCCATAAACTAATTTAACAATTACTCTAAAAAAACAAGTAAAGAAAGCAATTATGTTAAAGCAATTAAACTAATTAACTAAAGGAATATGAAATTAAAGCTTCACTAAGGGAATTTTAACATAAACAAAGCACTTAGAACTAACATGTTTCAATCTTTACCTTGGATTTGAAATCTACAAGATAGAGAAGTCCTAATCTACTTTAATCTAAGAAAACCCTCCCCAAATGGAGAGGAAAAAGGATTCAGAAAATTACTCTCTAATGTAGCCTACTTCCACTAGCTAAGTTATGCCTCAAATGAGGCTTAAAAGAGATATATATAGTGCTAGGATAGTGGGATAATTGTGCAGAAAAAATCAGCCCCAAACAAAGTTACTGTTGCTCCAGCCACCTCCATGTCGCGATTTGGATTTGGCCCAAAACTTCTGAAATGTAGCACTTCACTGTTTTGCTCCGAAAATCTTAATCCGACGTCTGATTGATAAACCATTTTTTTGCATGCGACCTAGAACATAGAAGAACATTATTATCTATAATAAACACTTAAAATAACACCTAATATATAAATAAAATTCTCACACAATATGCCCAAAAAATAAAATACAAACAAGGACGAACGAAAACCTAACTCCCAACGAAGTTAACTCAAAGACATGATACAACTCTAAATGCAAAAACCTAATAAAATTTGCTAATTAACACCTAAATAAGTACTAAAACACTTAATAAACACATGCTAACACATTCTAGTACATATAAAAGCAAAATAAACAAAAACACACACGAAAATATTAAAAACTAGTAGCAAAACCATCGAGTTTAGGGTACATATAACTTTAGTGTTGTAGAGTTATTAGGTAGTCTTCTATCAGACCTCAGCAATTGGTTCAAGCCAAGAAGTACTAATAACCTGCTTATTGGCTAATGACTGATTTGTAAAAGGCTTAGAAGCCTCGTTTGGTTGGATGAATGTCAAAATATTTACACAAATAGAGTAGCCTACTACTAATCGAATAGCATTCGGGCTAAATGGAGATGGACTAATATCCCAATTGTTAGCTAAGTTCGTGAAAATAGAAGAAAGAGCAAGTCGAAGGCCGGCTATGTGTTGTTCTTCACATATAAAAAATAAACCCTCTAGGGCTGATGTGTTCGGTTGTGAGTGTTCGAACATACTAGGGTAATAGAGTCAGGAATGTTGTAAGTCCTATGGATTCTGGGAAGATCAGTAGGGATGATCTTAAAGGCCTCTACTTCTGACTAGGAAGATGAACTGGGAGTCAGAAGAGGGTTCATCAAATTGAGTAGATAAAGAATTATGTGCTAGTTGACCAAAGGCGCCGGAAATGCTGTCAGAGTTGCTCTGAGATGCCATGATTATGATTTGTTTGGGTAAATTGAAAGTGTAAATAGAGATTGAAGTCAGTTTTTCATAAATTTTGAGAGAATTTGAGAAGTTTTAGTTGGGAAAAAGGGTACTGGATTTGGATGGCAGCAATTGCAAAAACGTAATCAAGAATAGCAGAATAGTGAAAAGTAGAAGTGGGGAGAGATAAAAGGGTTATAAAGGAGGAAGAGGGGAATGAAAGAGTAAAACTGAATGGGTGCAATTAATAAAGGAGAGTTGAGGAACTGTGATCGTGAAGGTTTTGATGGAAAATAATAAGGTGTGAAGAAGGGTGTAATGTGGTAGTGACACGTGGCTAGTGACATGAATGGTGACATTGATTCCAAAATTCAAAAATTTTAAATTTAAGTTGTATGGTATATGAATTCGAGCAAAAGGGGGAGAGGGGGAACGCTCTTAATTGGGGCTCAGTTGATTAACTTCTAGGGCTCTGTTAATCCGAAGGACTTGTCATTGGCTTGTTGAAAGGGTTAGCAATTGATCTTAATCAATTGGATTGACAGATTTGTACAAGGCGTGCTTTAGTTTTGCTTCCCCATCGGCCTGTACTCGAAGGATTAGCCAAATGGGCAATTGATGATACATGAATAAGTTACTTGCAATGCAAAATGAACTTATTAACGACAAAACTATAATCAGGTTTAAGAGAAGAGACTTAATCTCTTATTCATGCCTATAATAGGGGCACAACCCCTAAGATATGTAATCAATATCTATCAATTCCAAGTTACTCACTTTAATAAAAGTCAAACATGTTCAACACATTATTACTACTTTCTCTCTCTATAACTTTACCTTATCTACCTTCCGAATGCGTAACCGTTCATCAATGGTTATGGAAGATTGATATAGCTGCAATATTGCTTGTGCATACTAAGTACTTTCGTTCAGTGAAGGTTTAATCTTTTGTTCAACTTATAAGTGCAAACTATTGACCCAACTACTTTTCTTTTTTGTGATTAGTAAATTTGGTTTGGTTGTTTATTGAGAAGAAGAATTATGGGGAATTCTACAGACAGGTTGAGTCAAATATTCTATTAGTTTTAAAGATGTATATAGTACAAATTTTTAAATTACATGATATTATATTGTACGAGTCTTTAAAGTATGACAAGATGGTTCCCTCAGTGGGAACTTAAAATTTCTGAATAATCATACCTTAAGAATCAAAACTTATATTCAAATTGAACCTTGAACCACAGTCTTTTTTTTTTTCTTTTTTATAAGTGATCCGTAGTCATTAATAATTCATACCATAATCCGGTTAGAATATTCTTGAAATAAGAAATTCTAA
Organism: Cinchona pubescens; assembly: GCA_025175665.1. NCBI lineage: Eukaryota > Viridiplantae > Streptophyta > Magnoliopsida > Gentianales > Rubiaceae > Cinchona > Cinchona pubescens. Next base: position 259,849 of record JANKKI010000368.1, read on the forward strand.
TTGGAGTTCTGTGGCCCATTTAGCAACCTCATGTGAGTGCGAACTGCTCGGAATTCCATTTTTTATAATAATTCTCATAATCTAGTGATATTTACATGGTTTGATGCTGTAAAGCCTTATTCAAAAGTGAATAAAAGTATAATAGTATTCTCTCTATTTCAAAATAATTGTTGTTTTAAGTAATTTGTTTTTTTTTTTATCAAAATATTTGTTGGAAATCAAGAAAGCATTACATGATATTTTTCCAACTTTTACCCTTATTTTCATTTTAATGGAGGGAAGATTATATAGCTAGAATATTAATGTAAAAGAATATTTAGTCACTTTGAACTAAAATTAATGTAATTTTAATACCTTTCTTAATTTTTGTACACCAATAAAATGCGATAATTATTTTAAAACGAAAGGAGTATTATCTTGAGATAGATTAGTGCTGATAAGGAACAATGCCATGCTGTGTCTTTACGTTGAACTCTTGTGAAATATTAGTCCCATAGTTACATAGTAGTATAATTTTCAGTGAACTCAATTCTCTAACCGATTCATAAATTATTTGCGTTGTTTTCTGTTTAATTAATTAAATCTAAATGGGACTTAATTTAGCTTAGCAAGTTCTCAGTTTGATCCCTCAGATATCTATTTGGTAAGAATTGGAATTTATTGAATCTGCTTTAGTATCCGTGAGAATGATAATCTTGGAATCTAATTTTTTCATTATTTGTTTGATTAGTATAATTGCGAGTGTAATTAGCACATATCAATGCGTCTAAATTTTAGTATCCATCAGTTTAAAAGAACAAAAAATTGTGATCACCACTTATTGTCGAAACACAAATTGATTTTATTATTTAGTTTAATAGCTTCATCCTTATATGACTGGCGCCTGAAAATTAAAATTGTCCTTCTAGAAGTAGAATATAATTTAAAATCAATAACAAATATGATTTATTAAGCTTTTATCTTGGTTGTCGATTCATCTAGATGTGTATGTGATAATTACAGGGGAAATTCTTACATAAATCGAATTTGTGTTATCTATTATAAATCTTTTGATTCATGTTAAGACACCTTATCATTTGTAGTTAATTGAGATAAATAGGGTGAGCTACCATCTAGAGAATTTCCTCACTATCAGAGTATGCAAGACATTGTTCTTGCTTCAGGAAATCTGTCTCTTAAATCAGGGTATGGAATGTCAAAAAGTCAAAAGATCTTAGAGAATGAAATTCCTTGTATAAGAGCAGATTGAATTGCCACTTAAAACTCTGCAAAATGATCACGCATAGCTTGGTTACTGAACATTGCATTGCATATACTATGTTTTATGAATGTGAAAATTTATTCTTGAACGTGATGCATGTACCTTCTTTTGTTGATCTTTCGTAAGAATTCAAGTCGCAACTAAACTAACGCAGAATCTCTCATAAATACAACTGGGGACCGAAGTTGTGCACGGAGAGAAAGTGTTAGTAAGAAATTTGACCTTTATTATAGAATTGCAGCTGGAAAATGAATCGACTGGATAATAAGTTTGTACTTCAGTTAACAAGGAGGGGTAAAATGTGATTGTCCTTCTTCTTTTCCTCATTTTAAACAAATAATAAACTTGTTTATCCTTGACTCTTGACTAAGAGTTGCCATAGACTTTTCTTGGCCCGTCATCCCTCTCGTTCTCTTCCTGTTTTTGTTCAAGTTATTTAGCAGGCTGAAAAGATTAATAAAAACTTTAAACATTTCAAAATAACCTAAATTAAAGCTGTCTCTTAGAGAACGAGAAGGATAGAGGATTGGGTGACCATCCTGCGTGTCCTAGGCCAACTTTTCACACCTTGCTAGGTACGTCGCAGTAGATATTCTTTGCCCATGCGACGCCTTTGATCTCACCAAATCAAAGGCCAGCCTATTTTGACTTCCAAGTCATTCATATTTTACCCGTACATGTCTCAACCGAAAAACTTTCCAACAAGAATCACACAAATGTTTTCATGTAGATATATATGCTGCACATGACACTCATCCCTTAATGCAATCCTCCATCTAAGATTTTCTGTACAAAGCCACTTATGAACATAGGAACGCTTCCTTGCACCAGTATTCCTCATATATAGCACTATCTCTCCCATTCCTTAACCATCACCAAGAATGCATTTCACCACTAGCAGCTCTTGTGCATAGTGTACGCTTATTCATTAGCACGCCAATAAGCAAAGTCACCCGCAACCATTGACAAGTCCGTTTTTCCACACAAGCATATCTGTATCTCGCAAAGCCATGGCATATTGCCACACCAACCAAGCACCAAGGGTTGCTTTCTCACTTGAGGCACAATCGGCATATTGTTACACCCAATCAAGACCAAGGGACATTCGCACGCCTAAGGCCTAATTCTCGTGCTCAACACTTGCATGCAAATCCTGTCAGTATTCATGCTTCCTAGGCCTTGTTTCTCATGCCTCGCTCAAGTAGAGTAACATTCAATCCATGGATCATTTGATAATGCTTCCAAATGATTTCTACCATACTAGAATGCTCTACATTAAGACCGCCCAATAATAGTAGGCGTAGTAGTATCAAGGATTATGCCACAACATGAATTGTCACCAATTCAAGTAATGTTTGCCCTATTAATGGGTGCTCTTTGCCAACAGACCCTTATAATCAGGGCAAGACTAGGATGCCAAGCCGTAAGTTAGCACAAGAAGCTTTAGTGGTGCTTCGATAGATCAATTGGTGAAATCATCCAGACCAAATGCCATACCGAAGCCTTTAGCTCCAACGGATGACTTAACACAAGCCCGTAGGTTAGTTCCAATTGTAAGGTTCCCTTACCTTAATGCAGACTTTAGATACTCCTAAGAATGCCCAAAACTGCCCCTTAGGATCTCCCTAGCTAGTGCTTACTTAGTACCACAGTTGTCCACAAGCACAGGAAAGGCTAGTAGCTAGCATACTTGGTTGACCTCCTTATATATGGATTGGAAAATAATTCCCAAGTGACAACAATGTACACTAATTTTTTTGAGAGAAGGAATTGTCATACCTTTCCCTCTCGATCTTCAAATCCTGATCATTCAATTGCATTTGACTCGTCTCAAAATCCATTTTCATTCTACCAAATTCCCATGGCCATCCAAGCGTTCTATCATACACTTGTTCCCAATGTGCACTCTGTGCATATGCTGTGCTAAAACTTTTGACTAGTTGTGTCATTCCTCAACCAAACAAACTCATATCTCTCTCAAACTTTGTGACGGATCTTCCCACACCCTAAGCAAGTGTTTCACAAGAGATCATGCTGAAACTCCACATTTTACCTAGTAAGTTGTTGATGCACACGTAAGCCATGGATCAAGTGGTGGGGTGGTTGACCAAGCTCAAGAGTTCAAGGAGTTGATCCTGTCCAAGTTATAGCAGGGCCAATCACAAGATCAAGGGTGAAGAAGTTACATAGAGCTATGTTGGGCTTTTTCAATGAAATTTTGGACCAACAAGCATTATTATTTGCAAGTGGCGGCCAAGAGTTCATCCAAGCTCTAGTCAATAGACCAGTCCATATTTTACAAGTCCATGTCCAAGAAGATTCAAGTCCAAGTAGCCTAAGAATTGAAGAGCTCCTAGAAGTGTATAAGAGAGGTTGTTCTAGGAACCATAAAATCAGCCAACTCCCTACTCAACCATTCTAATCATATTTGGCCTAAGATTTAGCTTCAAGACTTGTTCCTAAGAGTTCATGCTTTATTTTTTATTTTTTAACTTAGACAAGTGTTTGCCTACATTAGTCTTGTAGCCAGTTTTTAAGTCTTTGTGTGCCAATCCAATTCTTGCTTGGATTTGGCTAGTTCATGTCCTAGTATAGGTAGGATTTGTGGTTATTATTCACGTTAAATAGGTCCTTTATGTCTGAACTCAAACATTCAACTTCTTCAACAATATTTTGTGAGAAATTCTACCAAATTGTCTTCCAAGAACTAGCAGTCTTCGTGAGAGTGATTCTGGTGATTACTAACCAAGAATACTATTGGTTCTACTCTCATTATAGACAACAGATTAATATCTCATATAGGCAAGAACAGACATCTTTAAATTCTTGATTTTATATTCAAAGGATTTAAATCTACAAGCTGCATTTTAGTTTTTTTCTGTCTTTGTGCTAATTTTCTAGTTTCTTTGCTTTCATCTTGGCCGAACACCTCCTAGGGTTTCCCAAGACCATATTTTCATGATTAATCTTGTGGGTTGTGTATTCAGGGCGATCTTGGTTCCACAATTCAATTCGGCTCTTGTTAGTTTAACTACATGGTTTGCATCAGAGTGGTATCAGAGTTTTGGATGTCCCTAAATACATTTGTTTAGATGTGTATCTCATAAATCTTTTGAAGATTATATCCTATTGTTTTTCATAATTTCGTGTTTGATTCTTGTTAAAAAAATTTAGCCTGTTCGTTTTCTTGTTCTTGAAAAAATGCAACTTTATTCTTGGTCATTTGAATTGATTATTGCTATGATTTTTTTTCCCATCATCCAAGTGTTAATTCATTGTGTTTATTGATTAAAAAAGATTGATTTAGGAAACCCCATGATTAGGGTTTCTGGCCATTTCCTTGGTCATAAAGCTTCCAGTTATTCTTGTGCAAGTTTTCTTGTCTCGTGTTCAATTGATTATTTGTGGGTATTTCATGCAATAATCTGCAATTAGAAAAATAGTCGAGATACAAACCTTAGCCGTTTAAGGTTTTTGCTTTTTCCTTGTTCTTCGAAGCCTCGTTTGTTTTGTTCAAGTTTCTTGTGATCTTGATTCTGATTTTTTCTAGTGCTAAAATTTGTGCAGTAACCTACTGAAAAAAAAAAGAAAAAAAAAGAAAGGAAAAATCGATTTCTAAAACCCTAGTGAATTAGGGTTTGCATGGGTTTCTTGTTTTCCTCATCAATTGTTATTCCATGTTCATACATAGTTGTACAACTTGAATCCTTTTCTTAGTTGGATTACATTGCTTATTTGAATCCTTTCTAGCTTGGAATACGTGCTATAATCCCATCTTATCTAAAAATTATTGTGAATCCCTTTTCTATTAGGATTTGCATTAATTCCTTTATTGTTGTGCACTCGGGTTGTATGAAATTTTTTTTTTTCCATTTTTCCCATAATTTGCTTTTAGCTTATTTAAAAAACAAGGGGAAAAATCTGAAAGTACCCCCAGTCCCCTCAAGTTAATTTTTGCAAGCCTGAAACTCTAGTATTTGTTTGACCAATTTATTTTGGCTTTTCAAATTGCTTTGTGTGCATTTTTTTGATAAATTGACTCCCCATTTTGTTTTTATTTTTTGCTTCCTTAGTCTACAATTACTAATTTTGTTCTAAAGTGTTAGTAATTATTTGTGTCATTCTAGTTGCATACTTGTCAAGCCTGCAAAAGACTTTGAGGAGAATTTATAAGAGAAAAAAAAGGGAAGAGTGGTGTGCTCATTAGAAAGTAAAAGCTTTGAATTTGAGTGAAACATGCGTCAAATTGTATGACAGCTTCAAATTTAAGCTTAAACACTAAGGAAGTACTGTGAGGTCCTTCTTTAGTTTTACTAACCCTAATTCTTGAAATTCCTTGATTCTTTGGGCTTTTTTTTAAGTTCAAAATATCCCAAAAAGGGAAGAGTTCAAGGGTTAGCCTTGGAATCCCGTGTATGCCGAAATGGAAATGTCTCTTGAAAGTATTCAATGCTATCTCGATACATTAACTAGAGGATGGAGTTAACCACCTCAGCAAGCTAGCTGAGTTGAGCCTTAAGCTTGCACGATGAGACAAGATCGTCGAGGTACATATCTTCATTACGATTTCCAATGGCTACAAATTTGACGATGAATTGCATGATGTAGGTGCAAGGTTAAGGGATCGTTGACATGTTTGGGATGGTGGTAGGATTGATGATGATACTAGTAACATTAAATTGACTATCCCTACGTTTCAAGGTAATATCAATCCTAATGTTTATCTTGAATGAGAAAAGAAGGTAGACGTTATCTTTGACTGCCATAACTACTCTGAAAGAAAGCAAGTACAATTAGCCATAGCTGCATTTAGTGATTATACTTTAGAGTGGTGGGATCAATATAAAACCAGTAGAATTAGGTGTGGAGAGCCACCAATTAATGATTGGACATCTTTAAAAGTTGCATTAAGTAAAAGTCACACATTTGTACCTTCTACATATCATCGTGATTTGCATCAAACATTGTAAAGTTTAAGGCAAGGTAATAAATCTGTGGAAGAATATCATAGGGAGCTTCAAAGGTATCTAATGAGAGCTAATGTAGTTGAGGATCGTGAAGTCACTATGGCTCGATTCTTGTGTGGACTTGATAGAGAAATTGCCAACATTGTAGAGTTGCATCATACATTGGATTAAAAGACATGTCTCTTAGGAAAACCAATTAAAGAGAGAAAGGCAACATAAAAATAGAGGTAAATCTAGGGTTGTGTCTAGTTCTAATTGGCCTAGAATTTGATCTAATAATCCTTCTCGTCCTAATCCATCTCAAAATAGACCAATTAACCCTACACTAATGAATCCGACGTAGACTTTTTAAACATCCCATGGATTCTTTAGTTAAACGTTCATCTTCTAACAATTCAAAATGCACTCGTGATATTAAGTGTTATTGTTGTTTGGGTGCACGTCACTATGGAAATATATGTCTCCAGTAAGATTGACTCTTCATGCAAGAAAATAAAATGGTGAGTGAAGGAAGTTCCTGACAAAAATGACTCAATGCTGGAATTGGAAGGTCCTAGTGATGATGATGAGCGGGAAGATCTTTCTAAGATGCCTGCCTTGGTGATTTTACGAGCACTTCACGTTAAAACCAAGGACGACCACAATAAAGGACAACGTGAGAATATTTTCTTCACTAAATGTGTGGTTCAAAATCATGCGCATAGTTTGATCATAGATGGTGGTAGTTGTGTTAATGTTGTTAGCAAGTTAATGGTCGATAAATTGAGTTTGCCTTGTCAAAAACATCCACATCAATGTAAATTACAATGACTTAATGAATGTGGGGAAATTAAAGTAACTAAACAAGTTTTAGTTTCATTAGCAATTGGAAAATATAAGGATGAAATTTTGTGTGATGTTATTCCAATGCAAGCGAGACACTGCTGTTAGGAAGACCGTGGCAATTTGATAAAAACACCAACCATGTAAATGGCAATTTGAATAAGTATACATTCTTCAAAGATAGCCAAAAGATTGTACTTAAACCACTCTCTCCTCATCTGGTGAATAAGGACCAATCGTATATTAAGAACTCATTTGTTGAATATTATAAAGATTAAGCTAAATTGAAAAAGGATAATCAAGTGCAAAACCCTAATGAAACCCTAAGATCCAAAAACCCTAATGGTGAATTGGTTAAATCTAAAAATTCTAAGAGTAAGGAATTGAAAAGAAATCTAATTTCTTTGTAGGGTTCAAGGAGGTCCATACAGGATCTTAGTTTGTATTTGACAGTGTTTTTGCTTATATTCAAAGAAAATTATTCTGTACAGTCTGACCTTGATCTGGCCTTGCTGAGATCTTTTTAATCTCTCTTGTAGGAAATCGAGGATATTTTTTGAAGAGATTTCTGCAGGCTAACAACCTATCAGGGGTATTGAGCACCAAATTGATTTTATACCGAACGCGGTCATTGCTAACAAACTCGCCTATAGAGCCAACCTGGTAGAGAAGAAGGAAATTCAAAAGCAAGTTGAAGAGCTAATGGCTCAAGAGTGTGTGCGAGAAAGCATGAGTGTTGTTGTGCTGGTGATTTTGGTGCCAAATCAAGATAGATCATGGTTTATGTACGTAGACCATCGCACGACAAACTGCATTACAGTAAGTATTGCCACCCTATTCCTAAATTTGATGATATATTAGATGAGTTATTTGGTTATAAGAATTTCATTAAAATTGATTTAGAATATGGATATTACCAAATTGGCATTAAAGAAGTGGATGAATGGAAAATTGCATTTAAAACAAATATGGACTTTATGAGTAGTTAGTTACGCCTTTTGGTTTAACAAATGGTCTAAGTACTTTCATGAGATTCATGAATCATATTTTGCATTCCTTCATTGGGAAATTTGTTTTGGTTTATTTTGATGATATTTTGATATACAACAACTTCTTAGATGAATACCTTGTGCACGCGTGTCTAGTACTTGAAACTCTAAGAAGTTCAAGAACAACTTTATGCTAATTTGAAAAAGAGCTCATTTTGCATAAATGAAGTTATTTTTCTTGGTTTTATTCTTAGTTCTAAAGGAATTGAAGTAGACAGATAGAAGGTTATGGTCATTAATAACTGGCCGACTCCTACTAATGTATTTAATGTCTGAAGGTTTCATGGTTTAGCAAGTTTTTAACTCAGGTTTATAAAATACTTCAGCACTCTAGCTATCCCTCTAATTGAAATAATCAAGAAAGAGGTAGGTTTTAAGTAGGGTGAGGCACAAGAGCGTGCTTTTCAGACACTAAAGGTTAAGTTGTGTACTGCTTCTATTTTACTTTTACTAGATTTTTTCTAAAACTTTTGAAGTAAAATGTGATGCTTTTGGTATTGGTATTGGTGCAATCATGACACAAGATAAAAATCCAATTGTGTACTTCAGTGAGAAGCTGAGTAGAGCTACGTTGAACTACTCAACATATGACAAGGAACTCTACGCATTGGTTCAGGCAGTCGTGCAAAATTGGCAACATTATCTGTGGTTTAAAGAATTTCTAATCTGGACGAACGATGAGTCATTTCAATTTTTGAATGGCCAAGGTAAGTTAAACTGATGCCATGCATGTTGGTTAGAATTAATTGAAATGTTTCCTTATGTTGTACAGTATAAGCAAGGAAAGGAAAATATAGTTGCTGATGCTTTGACTCATTGATATGTTTTAATTTCTACCTCAAACACTAAATTTCTTGGTTTTGAGCATATCAAGATTTGTATGCTAAAGACCTTGATTTCTCCAATGTGCTTGAGGCATGTAAATCATCTGGTTTGAAAATTTTAATAGCATGAAGGTTATCTTTTTCGTGAGAATAAATTGTGCATTCCTAATGAGCATGTCTATAAAAAGTGACATTTCAAAGCCAAAATGCAAAGCCACATAGTTGGAATCCTAATTGGCATCTACTTGAGAAAATATTAACCAATCAGGATATTTGTTAACTACCCAAGTGGATTGCCACTGTGTAGCTTTGGCATGTGGCTTTGTGAATAATTTCTCATTTCTAATTGCTCATTACATGAATTACTTGTTAGGGAAGCACGTGGTGGAGTCTAATAGGTCGTTTTAGTGTCACTAAAATATTTGAAATGCTTAAAGAACACTTTTTCTAACCTAGCATGGAACGTGTGTGTGCTTAGTGTCTTACTTATAAGAAAGCTGAGCCCAAAGTTAATCCTCACGGTCTTTACATGCCTTTGCTTATTCCGAGTCACTCTTGGTTCGATATGCCCATGGATTTTGTCTTAGGGTTTCCAAGAACTCTAAAGGGTCATGTTTTAATTTTTGTGGTAGTGAAAAGGTTTTCAAAAATGGCATGTTTCATACCATGTAATAAAACTAATGATGATGTTCATATAGCTGAATTTTTCTTTAACGAAGTTGTTCGTTTGCATTGGGTTCTTAAAACTATAGTTAGTGATAGAGATGTAAAGTTTTTGAGTCAACTTTGGCGTTTCTTATGGTTGAAATTGGGCACTATATTGTCATTTTCTACTGTATGTCACCCTCAAATTGATGACCAAAACAAAGTGGTCTATAGAACTTTAGGAACTTTGTTGCGTGCGGTCTTCAAGAAAAAATTGAAAACATGGGAAGATTGTTTGCTATTTGTGGAAATTTCTTATAATCATGCAATTCATTCTTCCACTGGTTTTTCTCTCTTTGAAGTTGTTTATGGTTTTAATCTACTAATAGCTTTAGATTTGATTCCTTCACCTTTGCTTGTGAAGGAGTTAACCAGTTTTGTTGGACAGAAAAGAGGTGAATTTATCAAGTCCATTCATGAGAAAGCTCGACAACAAATTCTCAAAATGAAACAACATAATGCCACAAGGGCTAATGAGGGTCGAAGACTTGTCGTTTGTCAGCCAAGAGATTGGGATTGGGTGCAATTTCGAAAGGAGAGATTTCCAAACAAAAAGAAATCTAAGCTGGATCATTGTGGGGATAGAAGTTTTGAAGTATTTGATAGGATCAATGAAAATGTGTATAAGGTTAATATGCCTAGTGAATATAATAACAATGCTACATTTAATGTTGCTAATCTTTCTCCTTTTGATTTTGATGTAGAAAGCGATTCGAGGACGAATCATGTAAAGGGAGGGAGATGATGCACACGTGAGCCATAGATCAAGTGATGGGGTCATAGACCAAGCTCAAGGAGTTCAAGCAGTTGATCTAGTCTAAGTTCTTGTTGGGCCAATCATAAGATCAAGGACGAAGAAGTTATATCAAGCTATGCTAGACTTTGTCAAGGAAATTTTGGACCAACAAGCATTACTATTTGCAAGGGGCTGTGGAGTTCATTCAAGCTCAAGTCAAGAGGCCAGTCCATGTAGTAGAAGTTTAAGTCTTAGAAGATTACATCATGCTATGTTGGGCTTCGTCAAGGAAATTTTGGATGAACAAGCAATAATATTTGCATGTGGTGGCCAAGAGTTCATCCAAGCTCAAGTCAAGAGGCCAGTTCCATGTTTTGGAAGTCCAATTCCAAGTAGCCCAAGAATTGAAGAATCCCTAGAAAGGTTCTAGGAACTCTAAAATTGGCCAACTCCCTACTCGGCCATTATATACCTATTTGACCTAGGATTTAGTTTCAAGACTTGTTCCTACAAGTTAATGTTTTATTTGTTTTCTTAGCTTGGAAAAGTGTTAGTCCACATTAGTCTTGTAGCCAATTTTTTAGTCCTTTTAGCCAACCCAAGTCTTGTTTTGGATTTGGCTAGTTCATGTAATATATGTAGAATTTATGGTTATTATTCGTGATAAATAGCAATTCAGACATTCAACTTCTTCAAGAGTATTTTGTGTGAAATTCTCTCAAACTGTTTTCCAAAGACTTGTGGTCTTCGCAAGAGTGATTCTTGTGATTACCAATCAAGAAGAATATTGGTTTTAATCTTGTTATAGACAATGGATCAATATCTCGTATAGTCGAGAACAAATATCTTTAAATTCTTGATTTCATATTCAAAGGGTTGAAATCTGTCAAGTTGGAATTGGGTTCTTTTTGTGCCAATTTTCTGGATTCCTTGTGTTCATCTTGATCAAATTCCTACTAAGGTTTCCCAAGACTATTTTCGTGATTAATCTTGTTGGTTGTGTATTTAGTGCGATCTTGGTTCCGCAATTCAAATTCGGTCTCGTTAGTTTAATTGCGGGGTTCACATCAGTTATGGTCCACTCACTAGTCCTGTAGTGCCTGAATAGCCTGCCTAAGGCCGACGGACAACCCGTGACATCCTCCTCTAACTATGCCAATCAGCAACCTCACTACCTGCATAATAAAGGCTTAAGTTGTGCGCAAGTTCCTGTTGCCAAAGTCTAGTCCCAATCTAATAGCCTTTCTACCAATCCCATACTTAGCTTCCCTTTTTCAGTCGCCTAGTGCCACCCTGAACTTGGCTAAACATATGCATTTTTTAACTCTCCAAAAAAGAGCTATTTACATGCATTTAGCTGGGATTTTAATCGATGATTTTCGAGGTATCTTGTTTTGTAAGTCGTATTTTGGTCATTTTATGGTTTTTATCCAAAATATTTATTTTTTATGTTTTTAATTTTTTATTAAAATTATTTGTATTTTAATGTGTATTTATAGGTTTGGAATTAATCGCAGGCCAAAAGGGTGAAACAGATCCAAAATGGTGAGGCCAGGTAGCAAGGCTGGTGTGGCCGTGCTCGGGAGGCTTCAGCCTTGCCCTGCAAATGATAGCTAGGCGGGACTGTGCCTAAAGGACCTAAGCGATGCCCATGTAGCGGCAATAATGCCCGGTCTCACAATTTTGAGTGTTTTAGGGTTCCGAGTCTCTATTTTGGGTTCATTATGGTGCGTTCGAACCTTACTCAAAGCTCTACATTTTATTACTCTTAAAACCTATAAATAAGGGTCTGTTGGGCCTAAAATCCACATTCTATTTTAGTCTCCCTCTTGGGGGCTGTATAATTAGAGTAGGGTTTTCTTGTTTTTGAAGAAGAATTGAAAAAGAGACTTAAGATTGATAACCTTGGATCAAGATCTTCCTATTCTTCATTATAGAAATATAAATAGACATAACATAAAGAGTATTGGATTGGTTTTACATTGAGAGGAGCTGTCGATCCTTCTGAGGTGGAGATAAAGAGCATGATTTAAGATTAAGGCTTTAGACAAGAGTTTTTGTTCTTCTACCTTATTTTTCTTGTTCTTTACTATGGAGATGATTGTAAACTTTTTCTTGATTATTTATATAGTTTTTTTATTCATTAATCTAGTTTTCTAGGGTTTTATTATGAATTTACCATGAAGATTGTTTGTTAATGTTTTTGTTGTTGTATTTGATTTGTCATGTTTGTTTGCTTATTTGAATTGTTACTTAATGCTTCTAGATGATTTGTAAACCCTAGTTTGACTCGGAAGATGATACTTAGGATTAGGACGTGTAAAAATAACCTTTGTTTGGAATAATTGCCCATAGATTGAACCATTACAAATATGCTAATTGTTCAAATTCCTTCTTCAACATGTGTGTGTTTGCTCAAAGTTTGGTAAGGTGTAGAATGTCGAACAAGTAACAAATAATCCTTCAACACTTAACCAAGACCTTCAATATCGTCTTATATACGACATATATATTTGTAGGTAAATGGTGAGTGAGTGTCATTCCCACGAGGAATTGTGACAAGTTATAGGCTTAGATGATCGCTATACTATTTATACAAAATAATCAAGGAGTTTCTCACTAATTTCCAAGATATTCAACGAAGAGAGCCTTAAATAAAGCAATTAAATTAACTACTCTAAGAAGCATGTAAAGGTTAACACTAATCCTTACTCTAGGAAGCATTATGGAGTATAGAAAGTCATTAAAATTAGTCTAGACAACATATAAGAAATTTGTCTAAGAAAACAATTAAGTAGTAAATTAATAAAGAAAATAGAATTTACTCTTGTAAAGCATGTAAAATTATACTTCAAAAGCAACTAAAACATTAGACTAGGAAAACAATAAACTATTAAACTAGGAAGTAAATAAAACATTAGATTAGGAAAGCCAATAAAATAATAAACTAGGAAAGCTTTAGTAAACAGGGAAATAAATATGACTAAAATTACCCAAAAGAGCATTTACTACACTAGAGAGTTAAGAGTTCTTCATGTTTTACTATTTTTTGGAAGTTAGTAAATGAAAGGAAATTTTAGCTAAGACTAAGGATCTTTGAAATTAAGAAGATGATTTAGTAAAAGCCCACTACTTCTAAATGATTACCACTAATAAATTCAAGATTACACAAGAAAAACACTAAATTAACTAGGACAGTAAGAAATTTTTTGAAAAGTGACAACTCTAGGGAACTAGAGTTATATCTACCCTAAACTTGATGGTTTTGCTACAGTTTCGAGTATTTTTAGTGTTTTCATGTGTGTTTTTGTCTATTTTACTTTTATCTGTTATAATGTGTTAGTTTGTGTTTATTAAGTGTTTTAGTGCTTATTTAAGTTTTAATTAGCATATTTTGAATAAATTAGGTTGTTGTATATAGAGTTGCGCCATGCCTTTAACCTAACTTCGTTGGTAATTTGGTTTTCTTTCGTATTTGTTTTTATTTCATTTATGGGCCTACTTTTAGAGGTTATTTTAAGTATGTATTAGAGATAATAATGTTCTCCTTATGCACACATCGCATGAAAAAAAATGGCACATCAGTCAGACTTTAGATGAATATTTTCGGAGCAAAATAGTGAAGTGCAGCATTTCAGAAGTTTCAGTCCATGCTGCGACATGGTTTCCCTATGTCGCGACATGGATGCGGCTGCAGCAAAAATGACTGTGTTTGGGGCTGATTTTTGTCGCACAATTTTCCCACTACCCTAGCACTATATATACTCCTTTTAACCCTCATTTGAGGCATAATTTAGCTAGTAGAAGTTGGCTGGATTAGAGATTAATATTCTTCCTTTTTCCTCCCCATTTGGGGAGGGTTTTCACAGATTATAGTAGATTAGGATTTCTATTTCTTGTAATCATCACTTTTCCTAGTTGAAGTTTGAACCTTTCCTGTGGTAAGTACTTTGTTTATGTTTAAACTTTATTAGTTAATCATTAATTTCATGTTTTCTTAGTTTAATTAGTCCAATTACTTTCATATAATTGCTCTCTTTACATGATTTCCTAGTGTAATTGTTAGATTTGTTCATGGGTTTCCTTCAATTATGCTTCTTTAGTGGCAATTGATAATTTAGATTAGTTAATTAGGTTAGATTAGTTTATGGGCTTTTATTTTAATTGCTTTCTTTACTTGTTTTCTTGATTTAATGAGTAGATTAGTTAATGGGCTTTCCTTAATTGTACTTTCTTAGTGTTAATTTCTAGTTTAGATTGGTCAATAGTTTAATTGCTTTCTTTACTTGTTAGCTTAGTTTAATTAGTAGATTAACTCATGGGCTTTCCTTAATTGTGCTTTCTTAGTGTTAATTTGTAGTTTAGACTAGTTAATTGCTTTCTAAATATGCTTTCTTGTTACAAGCTTTCAGTTAGAATAGGCTATGGGCTTTTTCTAATTGTGGTTGGTTTGGGATAATGAGTAGTTTAAATTAACTAATTACTTAATAAGTTTTCATTTTAATTGTTCTCTTTAATTGCTTTCTAAAGATACTTCCTTTTTAATTACTCTCTTACAAAATGCTTTCTTAGTGTTTAATCTTTACTTTAAATTGCTTCTTTAGTTTTATTAATTCTAGTTTTAGTCAACTCGTAATGTAACCAAATAGTCGGTAATTATCGACCAATCCTTGTGGGTACGATCCTTACTTCCCTTTACTACTAGCTGACAACCATTTACTTGTGGGATACTACCCAGTTAGTAGTATGATTTAGGTGTTTTATAAATTCTCTACTAGGTGTGTAAGGCATCAAAAAGAAAGTTAGAGTCCCAAGTATGGTAAATGAAAGAAATGTAAATGTAAAATATGCAAACTTGATACCAAATTGTGGTTAATGAAAAGTCCAACAATTTAAGAGTAGAAAGATTAAATATATCTTCAACTAATAGAAGAACTAAAATTAAGGATTTCATTGAAGAGAAAGTAGAGTTAAGACAGGACTAAAACTAATGGAGGCTACACTGCCCTATTTTATCTACTACTATACCTACACAATGTGTTTTTTAAGGTGTAAAATGTAGGGTAAAATAAAAAATCTTGCAGTCAAGCCACTGATATCCTCTCAGGTCGTAGTAACCAGAATTCCTTCTTTGAAATGGTGACCACGGCTACCAGTATAAACACCACCAATTAAGAATACTAAAATTACTAATAGACATGAATTTCAAGTAAAAAACAGAAAAGCAATTTTAATGGGACTAACATGGTCAAAATTTCATGGTATTTAAAGATGAAATAACTCTATTTACTAGAGTTATCACATCCTCAAATCTAGTGTTTTGCTAGTCCCAAACAAAACAAGAAAGAAAAAGAATGAAAAACACCACCAAGGAAAAAAGAAGTTAAATTGAACATATCAAACTCTAGAACACTTAGGCATACATGGAGATGGAGTTTTAGCTCAACAAACTCAACATTTTCGTCCATTTGCATATTTCAAAAAGTTCACACTAGTTTTCGTTGCAAACATCACTTTGACAATTGAAGTATTCATGAAATTCCAATTCAATTTCAAGTTGATTTGGAGTTATTAACAAATCAATTCTTATAAATATTTGCTTCATTTATAGACGGATCCTTAAGACTCATTTTAGGAAGCACAAAAGATGCAAATGAACAAGCAAGGATATTTATGCACACTATAAGATTTAACAAATGCCATCAATTGAAGCAATGTTGAAACCCAAATCTCTAAGATCACATAGCTTAATTAAGGATCACTTAGGACTTTTAAATCTTGTAATATAGGCTAAGGGAAGAGGTTAGGGTAAATATGGATATAGGTGACTCAATTCAACTTAATCATTCCAAAACAAACTCTTAGACTACTATCCCGTAAACAAAATTCTTTGCAATCATCATGAACCAACCAATCTACACTTAGGAGTATAAATTCCAATTTAACTATCCCAAGAAGGTATTTTGGACTTCCTTTATTTGATTCATATTTATAAAGTTGGCAGAAATTGAAATAAGTGAAAATTATATTTATATTTATGTTTTTTAACAAAAGAAGAATAATCTTACAAGATAAAGTAAAACTTTATATTGGCTAATTACAACAAGGGAAATCTAAACAAGATTAAACATTTGACTTCAATTCCCAATCATGTGCACAACGATTATCTTCACTCCATCATATAGACTTGAACGACTTTATTGAGGAGCCAATGTAACTTCTACAATAATGAAGGTGATAGGATGAAGAGAGGCTTAGTGAACAAATGGAACAGTTAAATCATGTGGTTGCAAAGAAATTTGGCTTTAAGGTTCAAAGGGAACACTAGGGATATGATTACTTAAGGTAGGCTATTTAACTTAAATGGTCCAAGAAATTGCCGCTATTATTTTCAAGATCTGTGATAAGCTAGTAAATATCTTACATTTTATACATCATTTACTGTATTTTTATAGAATGCAAGCAAGATTTGAGTTAATAATGAGCTTAATTGGTTTATTCTTAGTTTTTGTAGGGTTAAAGTGAAAAATGGATTGAAAAAGGATGAAAAAGGTGAAGAAAAATTGCAGAGTTGAAGCATGGATGGAGTAAATCTGGACACTATTTTGTATTTTTAGCACAACTTTCTTGTCTAAGCTCCGATTGAGTTGATTCAAGATATGTTGAAAAGCTAAGAGGAAGAGCTACAACTTTTATGTTTTGCATTTTACCAAATTCATCAGGATCGAGGTCAAAATTGAACTTATCTGTCTTGAAGCACAGGTTCTGGAAGTTGTGCACATATGCGACCCAAAAGCTATAACAACTACCAATAAGCACGTCCTGAGGAGGAGTTTCTCGCTCACATGTGTGAGACTTAGGCATGCACGTGCGCACGTAGCAACGAGTATTTACAAAAATTTTTATTTTAGGCAGATCTCTTTGTCTGAATAGACTATTTTTCAAGCATTTTCACGTTCTTATCATTAGACAGGGGTTTTAACCCTAGTACTCCCTATAAATACCCCTTGACAGGTAAATAGAAAAGGGAGATGGAGAAGACACGATCGTGAGTTTTCTTTAGCAGCTTTGTATTCTTTCATGGCCATTTAGAGATTTTTAAGAAGGTTGAGATCAACATACCTTTTATGAAGGCTCTTGAAAATATGCCGAGTTACACAAAATTTATGAAGCAGGTGTTGACCAATAAGGGAAAATTACTTGGAGGTATGCTTAATAGAAGGGTGCAATGCTAGATCTAAAAGAAGTTACTTGCCAAGATCAAAGACCCTGATTTGTTTTCTATTCCATGTACCATTGGAGGGAGGAAGTTAAAAGGTTATTGTGCGATTTAGGGGCATCCATCAACTTGATACCATTATCAATTTACAA
Organism: Cinchona pubescens; assembly: GCA_025175665.1. Classification (NCBI taxonomy): domain Eukaryota; kingdom Viridiplantae; phylum Streptophyta; class Magnoliopsida; order Gentianales; family Rubiaceae; genus Cinchona; species Cinchona pubescens. The sequence goes on from JANKKI010000368.1 coordinate 277,584, forward strand.
GAAGATGAATAGATGGAAGCTTAAACCCACAAACATCTAATTCCAACTGGCGAATAGAAGTATAATTTATAAAGTATCCTATGGGTATAGTAGAAGGTGTTTTCGTCAAAGTACATAAATGCTATATGCCAGTTGATTTCATCATGTTAGACATGGAAGAGGACAAGGACATGATGTTGATACTTGGAAGGCTGTTTTTGGCGAGTGGTAGAGCACTCATAGATATGCAAGACGGAAAGTTACAATTGAGAGTTGACGATCAAACTATCAATTTTTTTGTCTTCAATTCTCTCAAATTTCCTTCTATATATGATGATTTAATGATGATTGATGTAGTTGATAAATTGGTTGATGATTTTTGTAGGTATGAGTTTCCACGACTACCATTAGAGAAAGCCTTGATGCATGCAAGAGATGTTGAGAAGCACGATGAAGCGACAAGGACATGTTTAAAGATGTTGGAAGCAAACCCTCCAATCAAGGGTCCAGTTCCATGAGAAGAGTTATGTAAAAGGAATCTCTGACCAACGAACCCCCAGGGTAGAGTTAAAACCACTTCTTCTACATTTGAAACTATGCATTTTTAGGTGAGAATGACACGTTTCCAGTTATTGTTAATGCTAGTTTGCCTGACGAGCAATTATGCGAATTACTTGATGTTTTGAGAAAGCTTAAAAGTGCAATTTCATAGAGCATTCATGACATAAAAGGGATTAACCTTACCATTTGCATGCACAAGGTTTTAATGACTGAGCATTATAAGGCTTGTAGACAACCTCAGTGTAGGCTTAACCCTACTTTGAAGGAGATGGTAAGGAAAGAAGTTATGAAATTGCTCGATACAGGCATTATCTATGCAATTAGTGATATTGAGTGGGCTAGTCCTACTCAAGTAGTGCCTAAGAAGGGTAGGGTGATATTAGTAGTCAGTGAGAATAATGAACTTATCCCGTTTAGGTTAAGGCACAAGGTAGAGGGCTTGTATAGATTATAGGAAATTAAATAAATCCACCCATAAATATCACTTTTCCCTACCTTTCATTGACTATATGTTAGAGCGATTAGCGGTTCATGCTTTCGGATTGTTGTTTCTTAGATAGGTACTCCGGTATTTCCAGATTGCTATAGCCCTGGAGGACGAAGAGAAGACCACATATACTTGTCCGTATAGCACCTTTGCCTATTGAAGGATGCTGTTTGGTTTATATACTGAACCAAGAACATTCCAAAGATGCATGCTTGCCATTTTTCATTACATGATTGAAAGTGTATAGAAGTTTTCATAGACGAGTTCTCTGTTTTTGGGTCTTCATTGGATTATTGTTAATTTAACCCTAGTTCTTGAATGATGCGAGAAAACAAATCTTGCACTTAATTGGAAAAAGTGCCATTTTAAATCCTAATCCTACTTGGTTAGGAAATGGTACTTGCATTCCTAATGGCATTTGGATTTCCAATGGTACTTGGAGTCCTAGTGGTGTCAAAATCTTACTTGGATTAGGAAATGCTATTTGGATTCGTAATGGTGTTCAGAATCCTAGTTGAGCTAGGATTGGGCCAACAAGCCGGTAGATTTTACTTCTATAGAAGATTATTTGTTTCATATTCCTAAAGTGCTCAAATAGAAAAGTGCTGAAAATGAATGTGTTTAAACATACAGAACTTTCCAGAAACGCAGATTTCTAAAATCCGAGTTCGGGCCTCCATCAACTGTCTCCAATGCCACAGTTAGAGCTAAAGATCCTATGTTAGAATTGCCCTTGTTTTTCGTGGCACATGGAGATTGTGCTCCTAATCATATTGGGAATCCAAAGCAAATAGGATTATGTATTCAGACCTATTTTTCTACATAGAAATTTGTCTTTAGGAGTAGGATTCATTTTTAGGAGATATCTTCTCTTCTATTTAGGATTCATAAATTGAAGAGTTGGAATATAGATTAGAATATTTCAAAATATCAGATGTGTATGAGACCATTCTGCGTTCTTTTGTATTTAAAAAACTGTTTTGTTCTTCTCAACTATTTCTTTTCTTGCTAGTGTAAACATCAAGATGGGTAGAGAGTATGTTTCTTTTCCTAGTAAGATAACTCAGTAACCTCAATTTACATGCAAATTCTGAGATATGTACTGAAGTTTTTGAAGATTTAATTCTATACAGTTGAATATTTATGTTATTCTGTGTGTGATTGATGATGTGGCTTTGTAAGCCTATAAGGATGCATACTAGGATGTTTTTATATGACTTATCTAGCTAGTTAACTAATTTATGCATTTGCATGGTTAATTAACGTTAGTAGTACACAAAAAGTAACAATTATGGAAAAGTGGTTGTTAAATTGCTAGAATAAAACAAATTTAATTAAATCAGACCTTCTTGAGGTTTGGTTGTTAATATTAAATTACATATTTCTTATTCTCCATGCTTTTATGTGATTAGACTCTATACGCGGAGTTAGGGTTTAATTTGCAGGATTAGGTAGATTAGCCAAAAATAAGGAAAGAAAGGCATTATATGCTGAGTTAAATTTAATGGTTGCATTGTTCAAGAATGTATGAATTAAATCTAATTGTCAAGAAATCAATGATTAATAGCCTTGCATGTAAGCAAGGTGAAAACTTTCTTGTAATCGGAGTTTTAGTTTTTTGTTTAGATAACTTATATATATATATATATATATTATTTATAGTTCATATTTCAGTCCTTATTTTCTTATTTTTTATGGTTCTGATTACAAAAACCCCCTTCTTATTCGCTTGTTCCTTGATTTTATAGTTAGATTATCTATTACCTTCTGCTGTTCTTGCATTTTATAATTAGAAGTTGTTGCATTCGGGTTTGATCTTTAATTTTAGGAATGGTTAGCTTGTTGGGAACTTATTAAATTCTTTTCTCTTGTAGAATTACATTGTGAGTAATACACACTTGCTCTAGTTAATTTGATAAAATATAGTCTTCTCGGTTCAATCCCATAAGTTAATCTCTATATTACAAATCTATTTTTCAACTGTAATTAAATTGATTGAACTCGACATTCATCACATTTACTAGGTTGTATAAAATCAAGTTCTTTCTCTTCTCAGCATTCAGGGAGTGGCACTCAAGTGTAAGATTCATCAAACAAAATGATTCCAAGCTTCATTCTTCAAAGTCATCACATCCTGAACCTTTTATACTCTCTGAATGTACTTTTACTTCATTACCTCTTGACAAGCTGTTTGTTAGAGCATTGATAACTTCTTCAAAGTCAATGTCACCTATTATAAATTACGTAATTCACTAAAGAAAATATTGGGAAATGCCAAAAATTTTGTTTATTTGAGTTGAGACAATACTGAAGGTGTTTGCCGCAGCCAAACGAAATTTGATTGTAACTGATAACTATTGCCCAAGAAAGCATAAACTGGATCTTAACTCCCTACGAACCCCAGGTTAAGGCAAAAACCACCCCATCTTTTTCTGTGTATTTCGATTAAAAAGTAATCTCAAAGTTCATTAGCGTCATGGAAATTAGACCACTCTGTTGGACTCAAATCAAAATAACATTATTAGCAAACATGTTTAGTATTCATTAACTTTTCAGCAGCATTTTGGGCATCTTTACTAACAATATTATTTATCCTTATTCCAAACACTCAATTCTTTAGCTTCCTGTTTACTACTTGAAGCAATAATTTTCTAATTCAAGCAATAGAAAATGAACATCAATTTAACAAGAATCCAAAAAATTATGCATCTATTTCCATATTAAACCACCATGGAGATAACATACAAATACCCCACAAATATTTACCAAGTTTTCCAACTAACTCGACAAGGAAAGGAATGAAAAATCCCAAAATAGAACCAAAAAAACAACCAACCAACAATTTACGAAAATAGTTGAGGAAAGATCTTAATTTTCTCAAGGATAATGAAAACTTGAAATTTGAGATGTAAATAGTACTCCCTTGAAGATGTGGAAAATTTCCTAACTTGGTCTTGAAATCCTTTATTGATGGTTGTTGAAGAGATTATTTTGGGCTTAAGGAGAGGATTTTTGGTGAAAAAAATAGAAGAATTTGTGGTGGTTGTGTGTTGTTTTATGGAACAATTATGTTGGTGCTGGTGGTAGTGGAATTTGGGAAGGGGATTTGGTGGTAGTTTTGGAAGAGAGAGAAGAAGAAGAGGGTGAGAAAGAGAGAGGAAAAATTTGGGTAGGGGAGACAATAAGAAGAAGAACTGGTGGCTAGGGAATTATAAACATAACAACCACCTGTCTCTTATTGGTCATCTAGATGTGTATAAGCCTTGTGCTTTCGGCACGACAAACAAGTCTTTTGGTCTGGATTCTTGATGGTTTGCTGCGGCCAGCCGAAAATGCCTAGGGGACTTCAGTACGGCAACTTTTCTTTCTGCACCAAATTTTTTCTTTTTCAGGCATAAGCAACACACTTTTGCTTTACCTAACCTGCAATTAAACGCACAAACATTAAAACATCAAACATCAAAACTAAAGAAACAATAATTAAAACTAATAAAACATAAGAAAATTACAAAATGATTGGGTTGCCTTCCATGCAGCACTTTTCTAGAGTTATTAGCTTGACTTTAAATTATTCAACAGTGATAATTCAACGGGGTAAATGCTTTCACGTCCTATGTCAACTTTTCCTCTATGATATAACTTGAGCCTACGACTATTCACTAGAAAACTTGAATTCTATCCTGTAAACTCTACCACTCCATTGGGGAATGCACGAATTACTTCATATGGTCTGCTCCACTAAAATTACAACTTTCCAAGAAATAGCTAGAGTCGAGAAAGCAACACCTTGTTCACCGTCATGAAATTCTTTGCAGAGAATATTCCGGTTGTTTGACCTTGTGGTTCGCTCCTTATGCAAATATGCATTACCATAGGCCTCCTCCCGAAATTCATCCAATTCCAAAAGTTTCAATAAGCTCTTCTCATAGGTTGTCCTATAGTCATAATTAAGCGCCTTAACTGTCGGCCTTGTGCTCCAATTCTGCAGGTAGGAGACACATCTTTTGAAACACCAATCTGTATGGGGACTTTCCAATAGGGCTTTTCAATGCTATCTGGTAATGCTTATAATGCATCATCCAACTTGCGAGATCAATCCAATCATTTTGAGACATATTGACTATTTTTTCCAAGATTTGTTTAGACTCCAGATTTGATACGTCAACTTGTCCTGAGGTTTGGGGCTGTTAAAGTAAAACAACTTTTTGTGTTAGCCTATATTTAGACAATACAGTTTGAAACAGAGAATTCTTAAAATGTGAACCCCCATCATTAATAATGGCCATTGGAATACCAAATCTCAAAAAAAATATTTCGCTTGATAAACTTGGTAACCACTCGTGCAACATTCGTAGGCAATGTCACCACCTCGACCCTTTCGAGATATAATCTAGAACCAGGATGTATTTATTGGAGAATGAATTTGGAAAAGGGCCCATAAAGTCAATGTCCTATATGGCAAATAGCTTCACCTCTAAAATACTGTTAAGAGGCATCTCATCCTTCCGAGATAAGTTTCCTATTCATTAACAAGCATCATAGTATTCTACAAGGATCCTTTCATCTCGAAATAATGAAGGCTTGTAAAACCCACTCTAAAGTACCTTATTAGTTGTGCAGTGATCTCCATGGTGCCTTCCTACAAGGAGAGTAACACATAAGCAGTACATTTTCCATATCTTCCTCTGGGACACACCTCTGAATTACTTGATTGCTGTAATGCTTAAACAGATATAGTTCATTCCAGCATTAGAAATTCAAAAAGAGAAGAACTTCTTCTTCTCATTTTAATTTAGTCCTGGTGATAGAACTTTTTTCTACCAAGTAATTATCTAAATCAACATATCATGGCTTGACATTTACTGCCATCAACCTTTCTTTGGGAAACTCCTCACTAATTGGCCATGACTTTATTTCCTTTCTTGGTGGTAACTCCAATCTGGATAAGTAGTCGGCCACTATATTCTCAATACCTTTCTTGTCAACCACCTCATATCAAACTCCTGGAATAGTAAACTCCAAGGAACTACTATCGGTTTCACATCATTGTTGGACAAAAAAAACTGTTCTTATAGCATGGTCTGTATGAACAATTACTTAAGAGCCCATTGCACTTCATTAAAGAACAAAATTTGTTGAAAGCAAAGACAATAGCTAGGAATTATTTTTTAGTTGTAGAATAATTAATCTGAGCATCATTTAGATTTTTACTTGCATAGTAAACAACATGCAAGACCTTTTCCTTTTGCTTGCAAAGGTCTGCACCAACAACATGATTGCTAGTATCACACATTAGCTTGAAAGGTAGAGACCAATCAGGCGATACGATCACTAGTGTAGTTACTAATGCCTTTTTAAGAACCTCAAAAGCACGTAGATATTTTTCATCAAAATTTAAACTACATCTTTCTGTAATAAATTGTAAAATTCTTAATAGAACGTCGGTAACATCCGGCATGCCCTAGAAAACTCATAATTCCCCTAACATTAGTGGGTGGAGATAGTTTTTCAATTACTTCAACATTAGTGTTATCCTCCTCTATCCCTTTAGCAAAATGACCATTGTCCAAGACAATTCTTTCTTGTACTATAAAATGTGAATTTTTTCCCAATTTAATGCAAAGATTATTGTCTTTGCAACGTTGAAAAACTAGGGTCAAATTATGCAGAAATTCATGAAATGTAGTTCCATAAATTGAAAATTCATCCATGAAAACTTCTATACACTTTTCAATCATATCAAAAAATATAGAAAACATTCATCTTCGAAAAGTGCGGGTGCATTGCAAAAACCAAAAGGTATTCTCCGATAGGAAAAAGTGTGGTGTGTGGTCTTTGGTGGTAGTGATATGTCAAAATCACAAGTAATAAAAGAAGCTCCATCAAACACAACACCACCATCTGCACTCCCGCAAGCATATAGGGTAGATGAGTAGCAAGCAGAGAGGGGTATCGTCCCACAAAGATTAGTGATTGATGTTTTCCAAACCTTATTTTGATGATGACATAAACACTTAACTCTGTAAAACAAGCTTTTGCAGGAACAGATCTTTCGGACGCACAGGACCGTCCGAACTAGGTCAAAAGCTCCTGGACGCATTGCATCGTCCGAACAAACTGGCAGAAAGAATGAGTTCGGACGAAACCTGTGTCGTCCGAAAGATCTGTGCATGCACGGACGTCCGAACGAAGCCTCTTATACACATCTAGATGTGTATAAGACGCTTCCTCGGACGCATTCAATCCTCCTCGGACGTCCGAAACCCCAACGGCTATTTTGCTACATCATTTATTACTTAGCCGTTAGGAAGTAGTTGAAACCACTATTTATTGCTCTTATAAATAGGTGCTTTAATGACCTGAATAAATCATCTAATACATTGAATACAAGCCTAAGGAAAGAGTAATTTGAGTGCAAATTGACTATAGTGCTTTGTTGTATAAGTGTGAAGTTGTGAGTGCAATTCAACTTTGAGTGGAGTGATAATCTTGTTGAAAGTGTGGTTGTAAGTAAGATTCTTGGCTCAAAGACCATAATTCAATGTCTCTTTCAAGTATCTAAAAATTCTTTCGACAGCAATCAAGTGTGATTCCTTTGGACAAGATTAAAATCTAGATTTAGTGCAGAGGCAAACGGCAAACATAATATCCCACCTTGGATGTTTGTAAACTTTGAATTTGAACTGCACCATGGGGAAACACATTAGTTTAACAAATGGGCCAATCCAACTAGATTGCAACTTACCAGGAAATGGACGAAAATGCGTTTGGTAAAGAACTTTCTGATGACTTTAAAATCCTTCCTTGTGATCATTTTGTCATGAGAAGCCTTTGTCTTCACCTTGTAGATGCGAGTATTCTCGTATCCTTCATTTCGAATTAACTCCAATTCTTGCTGTTGCAATTTCCTTTCCTCACCACTTGCATCCAATCCCAAATTAAGGCTGCGTAGTATGCTTTGTGCTCCAACTCTATTGGGAGGTGACAAGCTTTCCTGAATACCAAACGATATGGGGACATACCGATAGGTGTCTTAAAAGCAGTGCGATAAGCCCACAATGAAACATTTAGCCATAAGCTCCAATCTTTATGACTAGAGTTTACTGTCTTCTTGAGGATGGAACTTACAACTTAATTTCTCCGTTAGATACCTTGGCTTGCCTACTCATCTGCAGATGATACGCGGTTGATATCCTGTGGATTACATGGTACTTTTTCAGAAAGGCTTCAATTCTTCGGTTACAAAAGTTAGTGCCACAATCATAATTACAACGCTTCGAAACCCAAATCTAGAAAATCTTCGATAGCTTTTGAATCATCAGTACGTGTGGCCTTAGCTTCTACCCATTTTGAAACATAATCTGAAGCCTAGAATATATATGAATAACGAGATGAAATAGGAAAGGTCCCATCAATTCGATGCCCCAAACATCAAATATTTCGTAAAATTGGATCGGGTTCTTAGGCATTCTTTTGGGATATATTACCTGCCCTTTGACAATTATCGCGTGACTGAGGAACAAAAAATAGGGTCTCAAAACATGTTAGGCCAGTAAAACCACACTCTAATACCTTTATTTCTGTTGTTTTGGCTCCGAAATGCCCTCCATAAACTTAGAAATGGCAAAATGCTAATGTTCAAGTTTGAATTAATTTCACGATCATTAACAAACCTTCTTATTACTTGATCGGCAAAATGTTTCCACAACTAGGGCTCATCCCATACATCAATTTGGCATCACTTTTGATCTTCTCTCTTTCTGTCCTATACAAACAATAGGGTAATTTATTAGTAACTAAGAAATTAACAGTATTTTCATACCATTGTCATTTCGCCCCAGCCAAAATAATTGTTTATCCAGAAATTTTTTCTTGTATATCCAATTCATTCTCCACATGAGGAAGTCGACTTAAGTGATCTGCTACTTTACTCTCAATCCCACTTTTGTCCTTATCTTTAGGTTGAATTCACTTCAAGGAAGTATCTATCTTATCAACTTTGGTTTTGACTCTTTCTTCATCATTAGTTAACGTAAAGCTACATGATCATAATAAACAAATACTTTAGTACCAAGTAGATAAGAACGAAATTTTTCTAAAGTAGAAACAACGGCCAAAAGCTGTTTTTTAGTGGTGAAGTAATTTCTAATTGTGCACCTTTAATGGTCATTCAAGCATAATAAATTACATGAGATGCCCTTCCAACTCGTTGTCCTAAAACTGTTCCACTACAGAATAACTTGCGTTGCACATTGTTTCAAACAGCAAGCTGCAATTAGGTGGTTGAATGACTGCAGTTGACATGAAGAGATGCTTCAACTTGTCAAAAGCCACTTTGTAGTCATCATTGAACTCAAATTATACATCTTTTTGCAATAATTTGCATAGGGGTGCTGATATTTTGGAGAAGTTCTTAATGAATCTTCGGTAGAAACCTATGTGACAAAGAAAGGCATGAATTCCCGTACCGTGGTGGGGTAAGGTAATAACTAGATTATATCAATTTTTTCTTTATCAACCTCAATCCCCTTAGATAATACCACATGACCTAGCGCTATACCTTGTTGAACCATAAAGTGACATTTTTTAGAGTTTAAAACAAGGTTAGTTTCTATGGACCTTTGTAATATCAATGTAAGGTTATGCAAACAACAGATCAAAAAATCATCATGGATAGTGAAATTATCCATGAATACCTCAATAATATATTCTACAAAATCAAAAAATATGGTAACCATACATTTTTGGAATGTGGTAGGGGCATTACATAACCCGAATGGAATACGACTGTAAGCTAATGTTCCAAATGGGCACGTGAATATCGTATTCTCTTGATCCCAGGGAGCAATAGCGATCTGAACGTATCCTGAATAGCCATCAAGAAAATAGTAGTAAGCACAACCAGCTAATCTTTCAAGCATTTGATCAATGAAAGGAAAAAGGCAAATTATCTTTGCGAGTAAGAGAATTATGTTTTCGATAATCTATGCAAACTCGTCCCCCTTTTTAATACAAGTGGTCACCATCTCATTTTCTTGATTTTTCACCACTTTTATCCCCATCATTTTAGGAACCACTTGCACTATGCTAGCCCATTCACTATCTGAAATAGCGTAAATTATCCTCACTTGAGGAAATTTGAATATCTCTTATTCAACCACCTCAATTAGCATTGGGTTCAGACATCTTTGCAGTTGACGAGTAGGCTTAGCTCCATCCTCGAGTAATATGTGATGCATGCAAGTGGATGTGCTCATTCCTTTTATATCTGCAATTGTCCATCCAATTGCCATCTTGTGCATCCTCAGAACCTTTAACAATCTTTTTCCTTATTCACTAGTTAAATTATTTGAAATTATAACTAGATAAATTTTTCCATTACATAAAAGTAAATATTTGAGATAACTTGAAGAGGTTTTAGTTCTGGCTCAACCACATGTACAACAGAAGGTAAGGATTTATTGCTAGAAATCGATAATGTAGTATAAGATACCTTACCAATTTGTGGCTCCTTAACATCACTTTCCAGTCTCTCGTCCAGTTCATCTTCAATTTCGTCTTCAAAAACCTCAGTAGGATATCTCATGGCCTTGTAAATATTATGCTAAAAATTTTGCTATCAAATTCTATCATCAAGATTCTGGTATCTATATCTATCTAAGCGAGTTTTAGATGTTTTAAAAAATGTTTTACCTAATAGAAGAGGAGAAGACTCATCATTTTATTCCATGTCAAAAATGTAAATTTCTACAGGAAAAATTAATTCATTGACTTGGACTAAATCATCTTCCACTATAACACTAGGATAGACTACTGACCAATCTGCCAACTAATTAAGAGTACTATTTTCAGGTAAAGGACCAATGTGTAAGGAGTTTTAAACTGAGTAAGGCACGACATTTATAGACGCTCCAAAATCTAACATGGTCTCCATAATCCTAGTATTGTTTATTGACCAAGGAATTGTACACATACCGAAGTCCTTGTATTTCGTGGGAAGATTCTGTGTAAACATTGCTGAAACATTTTTGCCTAAAGTAATCTTCTCACCCTTCTTTTGTCTTTGATTCTTTTTATGTGTACATAATTCCTTCAAAAATTTAGCATATCGAGGTATTTGCTTAATAGCATCTAACAATGGACTATTTACCTCGCATTTGTGAAAAGTTTCATCATATAAGTCTCTGTTAGGGTCCTCTTTCGAAAATTCCTTGAATGCTCTGGGGAATGGTGGCTCAAGTTTGTAATTTGGCCACACAATTTACTTACTTTTTTCTCCATTTTTTCTGTCTGGAATGACTTCGTTATCCATTTCGGTCCACTTCTTGTCAACCTTATCATGCTCAGGAACTTTACTCGATTCCACAACTTCTTTTCCACTTCTCAATACAATAGCACTACATTTTTGTTATGGGTTGACAATTGTTTGAGAGAGAAACTTCCCAAAATTTTGTGCTTCCAATCAGTTAATTGTAGTCTCCATTTGTATAATTTGGTGCTACAATTGCTGGATACTGGCCTTGGTGTCCTATTAGAATTGCATAGTATTTTGCAGTTAATGCATTCAACATTTCTTCTAAAGACTTACTAGATTGAGCAGTTGGATTAGCTTATTGTCTCTACACAAGTAAAGGCCTTTCTTGAGGCTATTGTTGTGCCTGATTACCATATCTTAGATTCGACTAAGGATGATCCCTCTACCCAAGATTATACGTGCTAGAATAGTGATCATAACTCACTCAGGTTTTCCCTGGAAATTCTCTTGCAGTATTTACTTGCTCTTGAGACTCGTCTCGCAATGTGGGACACATGTCTATAGGATGTCCCTTGTTCGAACATATTCTGTAGGGTTGCACAGTTTGCGCAGCTCCTGAAACCAATTGATGAACAAAAGAAGTTGGACTTGCCATTTTTTGTTCTAAAGATGAAACATTTACCTCATTAACACGCTTAAGAGATTGTTCCCGTTGCATCCTGAACTTTTAAAGACGTGCTACCATGTTTGATATGAGCTCACGGACGGCATCAATAGTTAAATTATCTAATGTCTCTCCTCTAGCGGTGTCGATTTATACTCCTTTCATTGGCGAACAAACCTACATAAAAATAATGAATTAATAAAGAGTCACCGAATTGATGATAAGGATAGCTTGCTCAAAGTTTCTTAAAACATTTCCAATATGAGTATAAGATTAACTCGTCATTGAACTGCCTTATCCCACAAATTTATTTTTAGATATTTGTAGTTCGGGAGGCTGGAAAATATTTTGCCAAGAAAAATCTATTCATTTGCTCCCATGTAGTCCTTAGCCTCATCCTTGAGTGAGAATGGGAATGCCTTCAGCTTAATGTGCCCCTTAGAAGCTCCGGTGGGTCTCATACTAGTACAAACAACATAAAACTCCTTAAGATGCTTGCTCGGATCCTTACCTGGTAATCCATGAAAAAAGGTAACAAATGGATTATTCCAAATTTTAATTCAAAGTAATGTTTGCATCTAACTCAAGATATGTAAAGCAAAGAGATTGTTGATTTAAAGTAGGCGCTGCCAATTCTCGAAGAGTTCTTTGGGCCATTCTCGTTTCTCATTGTTGTACTTGATTGTCAGCAAAAATGAAGTTAGTTGATCATTCCCTAGCTATCTTTCTCGTAACTGCTACCCTAATTTGCATAGTGTTCTCTAGATTTTCAGATCAAATTGTACCAGAATTCAACTTGTCCACCAGATCATGTTAGTGGCATACACAATTAGTGGAAAAAATAATATCAAAATAAAAGAAAATAAAAAAACAAAAATTAGTGGAACAAAAATAAATCAAACTGTAGCCTATCAACGATGCCAAAATATTTGGTATGCTATCGCAGGGAACTAAAAATTAACTAAATTCTCTTTATAAAATGAAGCTGCGGTAAGTCCAAGTTGCCTCACAGAGAATGGGGTTTGTTGTTGTGCTTAAAGTAAAAACGGGGGTTTTTGAACAATTTTAACTAAAAACTAAAGCAATTAATGAAATGGGAGAGAGTTCGATAAAAGAAGAATCCTGGTTCCGGTTATGTCGACCACATAAATTCTATTAATTGATCATCGCACCAAAAGTAATTCAATTTTTGTACCTAGCAATAACTAAAGAATTAACCTGAATTCTAATTCAAGGTCGATTGTTATATCTTTTCCTAGAGTTGGTTAATTTTTAACACGTGATCCAATTAAGCCCCTAATTGTTAATTTAATCCAAGCAGGCACAAAATATTAATTAATAGAAGCATGAAAACCAATATGAACACTTAGATTAATAAAATATAAACACACGCGATTATGTCAATTAGTTGATCATTTCTCCTAAATTCAATAACGCTAATAGAGCAATTATTAAACTTAGTTGTTTCACAAATTGAATTGAACACACACGGTAAAAAACAATCTAGTTGTAGATTAATTCTTATAACTCACTATTCTGCAGAAATATCAAATTAAAAAGAACAATCATAAAAGTAGGGCAGAAAAATAATCAATACTTGATGTAAAAATGAATAAATTCAAGTACAAAAGCTCACAACTTAATGGAATTGTCCATGGCTTCAATTTCCTCAACTAAGAAAAGGGGTTTAGGCATTAATTGCCATGGAGGAACACACAATAATTTTCTGCAGAAAACTCAAGATAAAGCTAAAGAAAAGAAAGCCATTTTTTTTCTATTCAACCTGCATGGGATGTTGATAGTGAACATTAGGGTTACAATCCTTACCCTAGGATAAGAACATGAAATTCACTGAAAATGAGTCCATCGAACAAAGAAATCTACCAAACATAAAGAATTACATAACCCCACCTAGTCGTGTGCACGTGCATGTCCTAATCCTCACACATGTGTGCACTACCATATTCTAGAACTTTGCTCTCTGGAGATCTCGCATGTGCACGGTTTGATGGTCACACATGTGCACAAAACCTTGATCCTGTGCTTCACTTTTGGCTTTGATTTCGGCCTTGATGCTCACAAAATTTGGAAAAGTATTAAAGTTGTAGCTCTCTTTCTTTGCTTCCCAACGCATCATGAATCAAATCAATCAGAGCTCGGACCCGAAAGTTACGCTTAAAATATAAAATAGTGGCCAAATTCGCTCCATACTCGCAGAAAATTCGTCATTGGAATTGATTCTCATCCTTTTCAACCCTTTTTCACTTTAACCCTGTAAAAACTAAGAATAACCAAATTATGTCAATTCTCAATAATAAATCAAATCTTGCTTACAATACACAAAAATGTGGTAAGTGACATGTAAAATATAGCTCAATTATGAGCTTATCATCAGATCTGCAATTTCTTGAACTTGGCTTCTTGGATAAACACTTCTTAAGAAAAAAAAACAAAGTTTGAGTGAAAAAACTAGTTAAGAAAACCATTTTATGAAGTACTTGAAAATTTTGTTATGTTTCATGTGTTAGATCTTATTAATGTTCAACTTCAACACTATCAAAAGATAAAATACAAAACCATTCCCAAGAAACAAGAAATAACACCTAAACTTGTCAGTTTTTTCAAGTGATGAGTACAACTCATCCATTTACTCACCCAAAATAAAACAAACACATACTAACATGGTAAAATTAAACTATGGAAAGCATAATTAATGAATAAAGTCCTAACAAATTGGCCCAAGGACTTACTTATAATCAACCAACATAAACATAAACAAGCTAAGGCACTACTAGCCAAAACCAAATAATCATCAAATCGTAAGAATAATAATAACAATCAACCATGCAAGCACAAATATAAAACCTACTTGGCTCTCCTCAAAGTCTTTATCCTGTGGTCTATCGATCCCACCAACTTGTTGTTGATCTTGTTGTGCCACTTGAGTTGACCCTAGATATATGGTGAATAAAAGTGTTGTCCCTAGAAAACTCCATAGTGCCAAGTAGGTAATGGCAATGGATGAATCAACGAGCTCGATAGTGAAGGTTGAGAATTTATTGCCATTTGTACCATGTTGTGGTGAACGAACATTTGAGTGTATGCCTAGTAACAATACAATAGAGTCATCTATTCTTCATTCTATGGTGCATTAAAAACATAGCTCAGCTGGAAAAAGAAAGCTTTAGCAGGAGCTGCTTGAACTGGTGGTTTAGGTTGATGTCGATGGGACTGGCACACCATATTATGTACATACTCTTGATATATTCTGCCTCTCTCAAATGTTTGAGGTTCGCCTAGAATTACCAAACGATTTGACACTTCATTCCATTTGATAAAAGTCCCTACCGAATCAATTTCCCAACATTTAGTGGTTTTCCTTCCCTTTGTACCACACTTACTACACTTGACCCCAAATCTCAAGAGCTGACAAAACAAAACAAAATCTTGGGCAAAACTCAAAGACATTTATGAGGAAGTCTCAAGTAAGCATTATCGACGATATTCATTACCCACTGCACCTCCAGCTCACTCAACCAATTCTTAATTGCCTCCATATCTGTTTTCCTCATGAAATTTCTATAATCATCATGGGACACCTTAGGCATGCGATAAAAAGAATTGGTCTCCTCAGCAGAAAAATCTACCAACATACCTAGGACTCTACACTTATTACCAACCAAGTCACAAAGATTGAAATGAAATTCCATGACTAGAATGGTGTAGCCCAGTTTTACTTCTTCATTGAAGTGCTCCCAATTCCTTCCAAGCAATTGTGCCTCTATTTCCTATCTAATATGCTCGAGGTTGCCCCAATTTTTGGGCAATATCAAATGCTCGTTCCCTAATAATGTCTTGCTGTTTGATATAGAGATGAAGATGTGTATAAGAATCAGTTACAACAATCACTTACAAAAATTAATTCATCGCTAAATTCAACAATTTCACTAGGTCCCTCATACAATTTTCTTTTCTTTGAAGATTCAGACTTTCCCTACCTCTTCCTCTAAAAACCCCTTTAGGCATGATTATCAAATTTCAACAATTTCTTATACACATCTCAAAATCAATTTGTCACAGAATTGTTGCAAACCCACAAGAATTATCACTCCAATTCAAGACTTAATATCACAAACCCAATTGAATTCACAAATCATAGAAAATCAATTCTGCAAAATCCAATGAAAAACTCAACAAAAATACTCAAAAGTAGTCTTCATTTATTACAAAAGTGACTATAGAACAAGATGAGTTGCAGGCTTGAGCACAATTGAATAATTTTTCCAAAAAATACGTGTGAAATTTGCCCCTTGTTAAGCCCTCAAAAGTCCTTGAATTTTGCCTTGAATCTTTTGGCAAATCCATTCTCCTAGCTCTTCGACAGTAGGAATTGAAGTTTTAATGGGTTAGTTTATGGTAGGTTATTGGAATTTTTTGAAAGAGAATGAATTTTGAAAGAGAGAGAGAAGATAAAAATCAAGTGGCTAGGGTTTTTTCTAGGACTGAATTATGAATAAGAAAGGTTGAGAATTACCCTTTTAAATTCTGTGTCCAACATCAATATCACGATATGCGGTCAAAAATAAGCCTGGATGTGAAGGCAATAATGTGATATCAATTTCATTCATAGAATCAATATCGTGATATGGTTCTTAGTTGGAAAAACAAGGCTTACAGAAGTTCGCCTCCATATCGCGACTTCAATTTCGATCGCAATATTGTCTACAAAATATTTCAGACGGAATCTCGATATGGAAATCCCTATCTAGATATGGAGCAAACTTTTGTGAAGGCCAATTCTCATTGTTAGCCAAATTTTAAGCCTTTTCAGTCTAATTACTCATTACCTACAAACATGGAAAGTAGAAGTGTTATTTAACATTTTCACTCATTTCCTTGGTAAAAATTATTATAAACATAGTAAACACTTAAACTAAATTCTACCAAAATCAAAAATAACATGATTCATCGTAAAATTGAACTAAAATCAAACGAAAAACATAAAATTAAAGCTCGGGTTGCCTCCAAGATCGCTTCTTTATAGTCATTAGATTGACAATGCCATGGTTGACTTACGTATCAACATAAAGGATGATTGCACGCCCTATTTCCTTTGGATCACCATGATAAAGCTTCAACCTATGAACATTGACTTTGAAATTTGAAATTATCCCTTTTTATTCTATAACTTCATGCAGGAATACTTGAACAACTTCATATGATCCTCCCACCTAGACTTTAGCTTTTCGGGAAACACTTTGAGTCTAGAATTGTGGACTAGATTATGATCACTGGGAACAAAATCTTTCCTCAAGATTTTCTTTCATGCCCAACTTTCATAGTCCTTCCTTTGTTAATCATGGATTTCTCAAATGTATCCTTTCTAAACTCATCCAATTCATTCCAGTCAAAGAGTCGCTTCTTAGAAGCTTTCTTCCAATCAAAGTTCACACTTTTGATTGCCCAATATGCTCTATGTTCCAACTCCACAGGGAGATGACAAGATTTACCACATACCATCATATATGGTGACATTTCAATTGGTGTCTTGAATGCGATGCTATATGCCCATAGTGCATCATCCAATTTTTGTGCCCAATCTTTTCTTGAATTGCTGATAGTCTTTTCCAAAATTCTCTTTAACTTCCTATTAGACGCTTCCACTTGACCTGAATTTTGAGGATGGTAGGCTAAAGCAATCTTGTGTTTCACTTCATACTTAAACATCTAGGTTCGGAAGTAAGAATTCTTGAAGTGCGACCATCAATTGCTTATGATTGTACGTGGCACTCCAAAGTGACCACTTCTACCCATTTTGAAACGTAATTGACTGCTCCAAAGGAATACACTTGTTGGCATAAGAAGTATGAAAAGACCCATGAACTCTATGCCCCAAGCATCAAATACTTCCAACCCAACAATTCCATTAAGGGGCATTTCTTGTCTTTTAAAAATATTTAGAACCCTTTGACATTCATCGCACTTAAGTATAAAACTCCTCGAATCCTTAAAGATGTTTGGCCAAAATAATCCACTTTGTAAGACTTTTGAGATAGTCCTTTGGGCCTCATGATGCTCTCCATCAGGTGATGAATGGCAATGTCTTCAACTTCTTCCTCTAGAAATCATCTTCTTTGACCTTGATCACTACAACAACGGAAGAGATGAGGCCTGTCCCAACAATAATTCATGATTTCTAAAAATGAATTTTCTTCTTTGGTTTTCACTCAAAGAAGTTGGCACCATCTTTCCAACTAGGTAGTTCACCATGTCCAAATACCAAGGGTAAGCCTCTTGGAACATCAACAACTTCTCTATTGGAGATTCTTCTTGGATTGGAATTCTACCTTCTTGAGCAACTAGCCTTGAACCTTCTATTCTTGATAGATTATCTGCAACCATGTTACCACATCCCTTCTTGTTTAACACCTCTCAATCAAATTCCTACAAAAGAAGTATGCATATTCATAATCTGGGCATTACGTCTTGCTTAGAAAATAAATACTTCAGTGCCGAATGATATATATGAACAATAACTTTGGAGCCACTCAAATATGAATGAAATTTGGAAAATACAAACAACACGACTAGTAATTCTTTTTTTGTAGTTGATTAATTCATTTGTGCTTCATTCAATGTTTTTTTTGCACTAGTATATGAAACAAAAAAATTGATATATCACTTGTTGGGACAAAATTGCTCCTATAGCAGAGTGATAGCATCACACATCAATTCAAAGACAAGTAACCAATTAGGAGTAACAATTACAGGTGCAGTGACAAGAGCATGCTTCAATTCATTAAACGCCTTCAAACAATCATCATCAAAATTAAACAGGCAATCTTTTTAAAGCAAAAGGACAAAGAGGTCCAGTAATATAAGAAAAAATTCCTAATTAATCTTCGGTAAAAGCCTGCATGTCCAAGGAAGCTTCATACCCCTTAACTTTCGTAAGTGGCAGCAATCTTTCAATCACCTCAACTTTTGCTCTATCAACCTCTATTACTTTAGATAAAACTGTATGTCCCAACACAGTTCCCTCTTGTACTATAAAGTGGCATTTCTCGCAATTAAGGGCCAAATTAGTCTCTTCACTTTTGTGCAACACATTTGACAAATTTGGCAAGTATTAATCAAAGGATGTACCAAAAATGCTAAAATCATCCATGAAAATTTCAATACACTTCTCAACCATATCATGAATATGGCAAGCATAAACATTTGAAAAGTACCAGGAGCATTGTAAAGTCCAAAAAGCATCCTCCTATATACAAACGATGTTGAACCCCAGTTATGATAATTATGTTTTGATGATGACAAAATCGCACTAACAGTTTGAAAACAAGTGTGCAGAAAACATAGGGAGTTACGGACGTAGATGATTGTCCAAAAGGAAAACAATTCGGATGATGATAATCGTTCGACACAAACAACCTAGATGTGTATACGAAGAACAGCGTCCGACCGTATTTTCAGAAGACATTGCATCAACTGGACGCAGGTTCGGACGCTTCCTCGGACGTCCGAACGAATACCCTAAGAGAATAGAAGCAACGTCGGATGCAGGGTTTAGCAGCAACCGTCCGAACTGTCCAACGGCTAGTTCGTTTGGACACATACTTGCAACATCGGCCGTCTGAAAGGTCCAACGGCTAGTTTTCCAGTAAGTAGAAAATAGCCGTTGGAAAGTTGTTAGAAGCAGATTTTGGACAACTATAAATACCCCTTAGCCTGAATTAAACAAGTAGAGACTTCTACATTGATTACAAGTAATACTTGAGCTATTTGGGAGAAATAGTGGGTACAAGTGTTGTAATAGTATAGGTAGTTTTGTGAAAAGAGCTTAGCAATGCTAGAGTTCTTCACAGAGTGTAAGAGTGGAGAGATAACAATTGTAACAAATGGAAGCTGTGAGTAAAAAAATCTTGGCTAAACTAAAGGAAATTAGTGTGAGCAAGAGTTATCTCTCATTTATGTACAAGAGGTTATTGTCTCACCTACTTTGAAGAGACTTTTAGTGGCTAAACTTCAAGTTGAGAACTCGGTAGTTGCCTTGTAAGAAGCTCTTTGTGGTTGTAAGCTCCAAGCTTGAGAAGTTTGGGAATTTGGTTTGATACTCTTAATCTTAATCTTCTTATTTGTTCCTTAAGCTTAAATTGTTGAATAT
The DNA here is from genome assembly GCA_025175665.1 of Cinchona pubescens. NCBI lineage: Eukaryota > Viridiplantae > Streptophyta > Magnoliopsida > Gentianales > Rubiaceae > Cinchona > Cinchona pubescens. Next base: position 297,697 of record JANKKI010000368.1, read on the forward strand.
CTATTGTATTCATTTGTGCTTAAGTGTTCATTTGGTGCATAAAGTTTGCATTTATTATTAAGCACATCAAAAGGTTTGTTTTTGAAATAACCTAATTCACCCCCTCTTAGGTTGCCCTTTGGGACTAACAATTGGTATCAGTGCTTGGTCCCATATATTGACCTTAACCGCTTTTGAGTAAAAATCGTTATGGCAACCAATAATGCACTTTATTTTTAGAGGGGCATTCTATCACTAGACCTCCCATGTTTAATGGCATTAATTTTGTTTTCTGGAGGGATAGAATGAAAATTTTTGTTCAATCTATTGGTATTGATTTATGGTATATTATTTGTGAAGGTCCTTTAGAAGCAAATATTCTTGATGAAAATATGTATTGATTAAGGCCTAAGACTAGATATGAGTTAAATGCACAAGATAGAATAAATTTATGTTTAAATGCTAAGGCCATTAATATTTTACATAATGCCTTGGATGCAAATGAGTTTTCTAAAGTAAAAGGTTGCAAATCGGCCAAGGAGATATGGGAGAAATTGAAAGAAATCCACGAAGGAAGTGAAGATATAAGAGAGAAAAAGAAGTCACTTCTTGTGGCAAAATATGAATCCTTCAAATTGGAACCTCATGAGAACATTGACAAGATGTATTGTAGGTTCAATGATGTGGTAAAGGATTTGGAAGGTTTGGGTAAAGAATATTCGTTGGGTGCAGAAGAATAGAAAATTTTTTAATGCTTTACCTAAGGAATGGGAACCTAAATCCATTGCCATAGAGGAGTCTAAAAATTTAAATTCTATGCCTATCGAGTCCTTGATTAATTCTCTATCCTCCTTTGAATTGAAGATGAAATACAAGGTACAAGATGAGGAGGCAAAAGGAAAAAGAAGCACAACATTTAAAGGTTCATCAAAAAGGAGAAAAGACTCAAGGAAGCCTCACTACAACAACTTCCAAATCACTTGGGATGATTGCAATTTGGATGGAGAGGTTGAAGAAGAATATGAGGAGGCTCAAATGGATTTTATGACACTTGGCAATAATGAGGTATCCTCTAGTTGTGATTCTTGTGATGATTCATGTGATAATGATGATGATGATGTTGAATCATATATTTTTGAAATGCATGAATGTTTGAAAGAATCATATGCTAAGAACAAAGAGTTAAAAATTAAAGTTAATACTTTATTCAGTGCCAACTCAAACTTGTGCAGAGTGAAAATAATTCTTTGACAAAAGAAAATGATGTTTTGAAAGAAAAATTTGTTGGAAAAACCAAGATCATGGAAGAACAAGCTTAATTGACGAAGAGATTAGATGATCTTGATGATATTTTGAAAAAGAAGAAAGAAAATGTTTTTGAAAAGAAAAGAACTAGAAATACGTTTTTGAACAAAAATTTTATCACCATTAGAAAAAATGATCTGTGCTTTGTTAAATCTAAATCTTCTTTTTATGGCAATAAGAATATTATTTGCAGTTATTGTCATCCACATGGCCATATAAAGAAAAATTGTTATGTTAAATGTAATGAAAAATTTGTTAAATTCTATTTGGGTGATTAAGCATGTTACTAATCCAATTGGACCCAAGACAGTTTGGTTAACAAAAGTTGTTGCTTAACTTTGTATGTAGGTATGCTTGGAGAGCACCAAGGAATTCAAGATAGATTTTCTATGAAGGGTGTTCAAGGCATATGAGCTAAGATGATATTGAAATGGGTAACATCTAAAATTTTGTGTGCTTTTATTTATCCAGTTGACTATGTCCTCTTGAATATTACTCATCTGTGTGTTTGAATTTGTTTAGAATGCTAGGAAATATGTATCCACAATTTTTGTCTATAATAAGTCACTACTTGCAAAAGAAAGGGGGAGAATTCTATTTTTTAAATGATTTTTTTTTTTTGCAAGAAATTGCATCAAACATGCTTCATTGTTTTGATGATGCTTGTTGGTAAGGAATGAGCGAAAATTGTTTTGATCATAATTCTTTGCATGAATTCTCTCATTCTTATGGAACACATATTCTTGAAGGAAAGAATTGTTTTGTATAAATTGACTCATTCTCCGTGTACTCATTATATTCATCTTTCAAGCGGGAGAATAAACTTAGGGGGAGCTTGAATTGCATTATTTTTCTTATGTTTTGATAATGCTAAAAGGGGGGAGAAATAATGGACAAATTCTCTTGTGTTGTACTTCATATTTTATGGTTGTTTCCATTTTTAATTTGTCCAATTGATTTTTCATCATCAAAAAGGGGGAGAATGTTGAACCCCAGTTATGATAATCATGTTTTGATGATGACCAAATCGCACTAACAGTTTGAAAACAAGTGTAAAGAAAAACAGGGAGTTACGGACGTTGATGATTATCCGAAAGGAAAACAATTCGGACAATGATAATTGTCTGACAAAAAGAACGTGAAGCCATCTCGGACGAAGAACAGTGTCCGACCATATTTCCAGAAGACATTGCATCGACCGGACGCAGGTTCGAACGCTTCCTCGGATGTCCGAACGAATACCCTCAGAGAACGGAAGCAACGTCGGACGCAGGGTTTAGCAGCGGCCGTCCGAACGGTCTAACGGCTAATTCGTTCGGACGCATACTTGCTGCATCGGCTTTTTGAAAGGTCCAATGGCTAGTTTTCCAGTAAGTAGAAAATAGCCGTTGGAAAGTTGTTAGAAGCAGATTTTGGGCAACTATAAATACCCCTTAGCCTGAATTAAACAAGGTTAAAGACTTCTACAAGTAATACTTCAGCTATTTGGGAGAAATTGTGGGCACAAGTGTTGAACTAGTGTAGGTAGTTTTGTGAAAAGAGCTTAGCAGTGTAAGGGTTCTTCAAGTGTTAGAGTGGAGAGATAACAATTGTAACAAAGGGAAGCTGTGAGTGTAAAACTCTTGGCTCTACAAAAGAAAATTAGTGTAGCAAGAGTGATCCTCATTTGTATACAAGAGGTTATTGTCTCACCTACTTTGAAGAGACTTTTAGTGGCTAAAATTCAAGTTGAGAACTTGGTTGTTGCCTTGTAAGAAGCTCTTTGTGGTTATAAGCTCCAAGCTTGAGAAGCTTGGGAATTTGGTTTGATACTCTTAATCTTAATCTTCTTATTTGTTTTTTAAGCTTAAATTGTTGAATATCTATTGTATTCATTTGTGCTTAAGTGTTCATTTGGTGCATAAAGTTTGCATTTCTTATTAAGCACATCAAAAGGTTTGTTTTTGAAATAACTTGAAATTCACACCCCTCTTAGGTTGCCCTTTGGGACCAACAAACATGCCCTGTGGGCATGCAAATTTGGTTTTCTCTTGATCCTTTGGGCATATGGCTATTTGATTATAACTGGAGTTGCCATAGAGAAAACAATATTATGCAAAACTAGCCAATGTCTCTAACATTCTGTCAATGAAGGATAATGGAAAATGATCGTTTCTGGTAACTTCATTAAATTTTCTAAAAGTAATGCATACTTTTCATCCCACAACCAATATTGAAGGAAGAAGTTCATTATTTTCGCTAAGAATCACAGTATTACCTTCTTTCTTCGAGAGGACTTGGGATGAACTAGCCCACCGACATCTAGCAATTTCATGACTTCTTTCCTTACCACCTCTTTCAAAGTGGGATTCAATCTCCTTTGAGTTTGTGTAATTTTCCTTTTCCCTCCATTTAAAAGAATTTAATCAAGCAAATCGTTGGACTAATACCTTTTATGTGATCAATGGACCAAGCAATGGGTTTTTATGCAATTTAAGCAGCACAATCAATTTGTCAGGTGGCTCACAAGTAAAAAAAGCATTCACAATCACAAGATAAGTTTCATTCTCTCCAAGGTAAACATATTATAAATGCAATAGAAGAGGTTTAAGTTCAACTTTTGGGGGTTCATTGGTTAGAGACCCCTCATTACCTATGTCTTCATCACCATTTCCATTCTCTTGTTCTTGTCCATGTTTATCCAAGAGGTTCAAATGTTCCATTGTTTAATCCTCATCTTGGCTCAACTCAATTCTACTTACCATCATTTTCAACCATAGAGATTCCAACAATTTTTGCCTACAAAAATCATGAACCAAATCATCAATCACATTAATTCTTATTAAGTCATCATAAGTAGAAGGAAGTTTTAATGACATGGAGACACTAAAAGTTACATCTTCATTATTAATTCTCAATTCCAATTTCTCTTCTTGGACATCTATGATAGCATGACCGGTGACTAGGAATGGTCTTCCTATAATGACAAGATTGGCATATTTTGTCTTCTTCCATGTCCGAAACTATGAAATCCACCAGACGATAGACTCTATCCACCTTGAAGATTACGTCCTCGACTATGCCTCTTGGAAATTTGATACTACGGTCCGCAAGTTGCAAAGTAACACAAGTGGGCTTCAAATCGCCAGCATTGAGTTTCTTGTAGATCGAGAAAGGCATGAGGTTAATCAAAACTCCTAAATCACAATGTGCCTATTCAAATTAAATGCCTCCTATTTGACAAGGTATTAAGAATGAACCCGGATCTTTAAGCATTAGAGGTATACTTCATTGTGATTAATACACTACAACCTTCCATGAGGCATAGAATCTTATCTCCACGAAGCTTCGTCTTTGAAATAAGGACTTTCTTCATAAATCTAGCATAAGTTGGTATATTTTCTAAGGCTTCCATGAATGGAATGTTAATCTCAAACTTTATAAAAACCTCTAGAAACCTCGTAAACTTTTTGGCTTTTTTCATCTTCTTTTCAATCTTTGAGGAAATGGAATCCTTGCTTCTCCAATCCAATAGTGGATCCTTGCCTTCATTTTGTTGATTAAGGGACTTATTAGGCTCTTCAATCGTTTCAACCTTTGCCCTTTGAAGACTCCTTTTTTTTTTCAGAACATTAAACATAAGTTTTCCATTCTAATTTCCTTTAGGAATTGAACTCTCTCAAACCTTATTTTCAAATGTTTTACCACTACTAGAGTGATGGCTTGAACTTGTTCCCTTCCATTGTGTGCTCTTTGATGTTGATTCCTTGAATTTGGAATAATCTCACTCAGCAGAGCTCCCATTGGTTTTCATTTTCTTGCCTTGTGACTGTTAGCCCAATTCTAGAGTTTTATGTAGATGCCCCTTGATTTCTCACAAACGCTTCATGCTCCCTTCTAAAATTTTCATGGTCTCTTCTCTGTGTCTCATTTTCTCTTCTCAAAGCTTCAATTTCCTTCCTAAGGTTTTCATTATTAGCATTAGGGTAAATTACTGACGGAACTTCCCCGTGGTTTGGCCAACTTATGTGTTACCTCCTGTGGTATTGAAATGTGCATTTAACCCCTTATGGTTTGGACTAAAATGAAACTGTTAGTCATTTTATCCAATCAAACAGTCAAAGGATAAAAAAGTTTCAATTTAAGGGTATAATTGTCTTTTAATATATTTCTAATTATTACTACAAAAATATTAATTTCAATATCATTTTTTAGTTAAAAAGTTTTAAAAAATAAATATTAAAAAACAATCATACCATTAAAATCAAACTTTTTAACCATTGACCGGTAGATTGGATGGAATGACTAAAGGTTTCATTTTATTACAAACGAAAGGGGTTTAAATGTATATTTCAATACCATAAGGTGTAATATGTAGGCTAGCCAAATCACAAGGGGGTTTTGTGTAATTTATCCCTTAGCATTATCTCTTTCCCTTTGAACATATTGATCATTATACATTGGGTGGGATAGGTTACGGGATGGCAAGTAGGAGGTATTTGGATTTAGAATTTGGATACGAAGAGTTCACTTGAGATTGGTGGAAGTTTCTTTGATGTGGAGGTTGATAACACGGGGATGTGGAAGATGAAGCTTGATTTGAAAATTTTGATTGCTGAAAGTTTGATTGATGCTAGGCATTTTGTGAGCATTGGCCGACCCATGAAAATTTGGATGCTTCCTTCAAGAAGGTTTATAAGTGTTAACATACATATTAGGAGGATTCCTTAAGGAAGATGATTGGTTGGACACATAGTTCATTTACTCATTACCATTTATAGGTGCTTCACACTTGCCATTCATGTGATTATTGGCACCAAAATCACATACCAATGGCCCGTGGGAAGATAAAGATATGGCATTTTCGGTGTTCCCCTTACCAAGATTTTCCAAAACTCTAGTCAAATATGTCATCATGTTCATCAACATATCATGTAGAGCCACAATTGCACTATTTTCATTCAAATGCATTTCCCTTCCTTGCACTTGAGTTTGTTGTGCATTGTATACATTGGGCATTGGGTTGAAATAAAAGGCCGTGTTGGTAGTAGTTTGATGCCATTCTATTAAGAAGACTTTCTGCTTCCTCTAGTGTCTTAAATGAAACTGATCCTTCCGCTAAAGAGTCTACGATATGCTTTGTCTCTTGGTGAAGTCCATTATAGAATGTTTCAGTTTAAAGCCACAAAGGAATGGTATGGTATGGACACCTTCTAAGAAGTTATTTAAATTGCTCTGATATTTCACTTAGACTCTCTCCTACATCTTGCTTCAAAGATGTTATGTCATTCCTTAGTCTTGTAGTCCTAGATAGGGAAAGGTAATTTGCTAGAAATTCTTGTGCAAGATTGTTCCAAATTGTGAATGTCCTTTGATCTTGTGATTGGAGCTACCATTTTGCCCTATCCCTTAATGAAAACAGAAATACCCTTATGCAAATGCAATTGAGATGAACTCCACTGAAGTTAAAAGTATCCAAGAATTCCGCAAAGTTCATTATGGGTGTGTAACTAATTTCTAGCAATTTCATTGGAACTAGCCCCCAAACATTTTGTGAGTTTCTAGGATTTGAATAAGTGCAGGCTTTATCTCAAAATTACTGCTTGAACCAACATTCTTGCTAAACTTGAATTTGCTCCTTCAAAATTTTGCATAGCATAATCTCAGAGTAGATTACCATATGCATGAAATCCATTACCAAGTCCAATGGCTCCTATCCCATTTCCACGATCACCCAATCCATTGTCGCTTCAACTTCTTTATTATCATGGATCCTTGAATTTCATTGAGACCCCTTGCATTGTTATGTTGATTAGCCATTTCGTGCTTTTCTAACTCTTCTTGAACTTGTTTCTCCTTTCTAAGCCTTCTTAATTCTCTTTCTTTGTCTATATCAAGGCTAATGAATTATTCTTGTTCTCAACGTACCATGCACTACAAAAACAAATCTAAGTAAGTCTGATTCAAATGCTAACTTCACGACAAATAAAGATTGATTCATAAACAAGAAAAACAACAACTAGCTTGTTAATTAAAACTAACTAACAAATAAGAAAAGCATCTAATCAAACACAATTCATAAGGATCTAACATTTCCATTACCCAAATAATCCCCGGCAACGATGCCAAAAACTTCATAGAGTGTGTGATTTATGTGTGATGTCATTGATAATCGAAAACTCACACTACCAGCAATGAAATTAAATCAATCAACACCAAAACTCACCCACATACTCGCAAGTAGGCAATGTGGGTTTATAGTTTGGGCAAGTGATTATCGCTCTCTCAAAGAATGGGGTGTAACAACTACTAGACTTAAGAATCTCTGCACTAGTTAGACGTAATCAGAAAGAGTTTTGTCACTATACTTGTAGCTTAACTAAGAGAACAAGTAATTAAAACTAAGCAACTAGTTAACTAAGAAATCAATTAAGGAGTCTAATCTTAGAAAGTAAATGAAAGTTACTCTAAGAAAGCAATTAACTTTAATCTAATAAAGCACGCAAAAACTAAATTAAGTAAATTACTTCTAGGAAACCTTAATAAAAACCATTAAACTCATTTTGTCCAAGAAAACATTAATTAATCTAGAGGATTAAGAAAACTTCATTTTAAACTAAATTGAGAAATTTAAGAAATGACTTGAAATTTAAAATTAAAACCAAAAATTTTGGTTATTAAGGAGATTTTATAAAATTCCTCTAAATTCTAAAGGACTTAAAGTAAGAAATTAATGTTTCAACTAAGAAATCTCTTAAAGTAGCAAGAAAAAGATGACCTTTTTAGGAAATTCAACTTTTTACCTAATTTGGAGTGCAAAGAAACTTAAATGAAAAGCAAGCAAAAATTATATCTACTTTAGCTAAAAGAAATCCCAATAAAATTAAGTAATAAATATTAAAACATGGCATAATTAAAATATTAGATCTATAATGAAATTAATGATAACTTTTAAAATAGAAGAAAACTTGAGAGTTAAGCTATACCAAAACTATTCTAAAACTACAATTTTTACCGCCTAAAACAACACCTTCTATGTGAACTCTATTCCTATTCTCCTCCCTATGGAATATTTCAAGTTTTGTATTTAAAGGAAATTTGAGCTAAAATATTATAAATGGAAAAAATTACAAGGTAGAAACACGCATGTATATTGCGATAAGGCATTTGTATAAGAAATCCATATTGCAATATGGAGCTCTAAAAATGGTTGTGAATTTCATGCACAAACTCCATATCATGATATGGACCCTTCTTCAGCAACCTTGAATTTTCCTTCTTGCCCCTCATCCACTAGAATCTTATACTTTAAACTCCATACCTTTTAGTCTAAACCTGTAAAATACCAATAAACCTAATAAGTATCCAATTATACTAAATTCAGCACTAATATCAAGATATTTACACCAGATTCAATTGAAAAAACTAAATGCAATGAAACTAAATAAAAACACAAAATTCAACTTTAAATTCTGGAAAGTACTAACAAAATGCAAGAATAATCAAGTAAAATAACACTAGTTTTCTAGAGTTATTACACTATACTCTCAACTTGAGTTTGTTTAGGATGAGAGTACTTGAGGATACTACTATAATGATGTTTTGGTTGAGAGCTAATTATAATTTTGAAGGAGTGGTAAAGTATAAGTTTCTCTTCTGATTTTGCCGCTTTGCCACAAGTATTGCATCTTTGGCTATAAGTTTGTAGTAGTGTTGGTCCTGTCTTCAAAGAATTCATTTTTGGGAGTTGCACTCTTAGGTGTGGTCTTATCTTGGGTAATCATCATTTGAGAAGACTTAAGTTCTGATAACAGAAGGGTTAAGTTTGAATCTTGGAAGTGACCTTAGGTTGAGAAGTCCTCACTTGAGAAGACTTCAAGCTTGCCCCTGGAAGAGTATGTCTCACTGTCAGGAGTGAGCTTAGGTTGGGAAGGCCTCACCTGAGAAGACTTGAGCTTTGCCCTCATAATATTAGATCTCACTTTTGGGAGCATACTTAGATTAACTAGTCCTCACATAGAAGGACCTTATTTTTGCTCCCAAAATGACATGTTATGGTAGCTCTCGCATGTGGCAGTGGACTTATCTTAGTTAGTTTTCACTTATGAGGACCTAAAGTTTACCCTCGAAAGGGTATCACGCTTTTGGGAATGAATTTAGCTTAGGTGCTTAGTTTAGGTACTTATGTACTTAGCTTAGGTATTTAGTATAGATACTCTACTTATTACTTAGCTTAAATACTTAGTTTAGCTACTAACCTTCGATACTCACCATAGGTAGTCATCGCTTAGTAAGATTTAAGTTTTAAATGTCATGCATCTGCAACCTATTTAGCATAGGTAATACTAACTTGGGAAACCTTGCTTTTACCCCAAAAATGTAAGTTTCCTGTGGGGTGACTTGACTACAAAGGTTGCTTGATTTGGATAATGCATTTTTAACACTTGGAAAGATGAGTTTCCTTCTTTAGGTATGAGGAATAGGCCTACTTTTTGAGTAGGGTGAAGGTGAAGGTGATGGTGCAAGTGTAGCTCGCAAGTTATGCTGAGGTATAGAGTAGCAGGTGTAGTGTGCAAGTACATGCCAAAGCTACAAGGTGCAAGTGTGGCACACAGGTGCAAGGTACTGGTTTGGACGCAGGTAAGGGCGCAAGTGGGAAGGTAGGTGTAGGTCACATAGCTAGATCCAGTTGATTTATCTTAGGTGGTCTTTTGTCTATTACTGATGATCTTCTTAAATTGACTTTGGCTATAGTAAGGAGTAGAGAGTTGATGACTTCAATAGGCAGCTGGAAGTGAGGGCTCTTCAATAGAGTAAGTACTCAAGTAGACCTTCAATGGATGGAGCATTGTCTTCTAGGTCTTCAACGCACTTGTATAGTTCGTCATTTATGTTTATGCACCCTTTCTATTATTTACTTGTAGCATGTTGGGCTTGGAGTTTTCTTTACATACTTGTTTTTCCTTCCCGAGTCAATTGAGGCTTTTTCAATTGACTAAGTATTTAACTCTCCCTTTGTCTTATTTTATTTTGCACTGTGAAAGTTGCATACAATTTAAGATTACTTAAGAAGAAAAATTTGGCAAAGAAGTAAAATAATTTTTCATAATTGTTCCTGAATCCAAATTCAAAATTTGTCAATTGGTTTTAGATTTGCAAATTAGAGATGCTTTTTTAGAGTAATAAATGATGAAACATGACTTTAATGTTGTGTGTTTTAGAACTTTAATGAAGGGCAAAATAGGTCAAATGAGCTTTATATGTTTGCCATTTTAAGGAGTGAAATAATTTGGCACGAACCAAAATAGAAAGCGTGATATATAAATGGGACAAATGGTGTAGGTTTTTCTCTCCCTGGAGGGTAATGCACTTTGATTTGATGAGACATGGATGTTGTCTCCGAACATGGGGCCTAACTCTTTGTAATGAACTTGCCTATGGAAGTTCTAACCAGGTAAGACTTAAGTTTGATCCTCTGAGATATGAGTTTTCCCTGGAGGATGCTATTTTCTGACCCTCAAAGGGTGAGCCTCACTCTGAAGATTGAGATTTATCTTGGGAAGTCCAGACTTAGAACCAGACTTAGGTTTGGCCCCCGAAGGGGTGAGGTGAGCATACAAGTGTTGGATCTTTGAGGAAATGTTTTCTAACCCTCGTAAGAATGAGTCTCAATCTTGGGACTTGGACTGAGGTTGACAAGCCTATACTTGGGAAGACTTGGATGTTTCCCCCAAAGGGGTAAGTCGATCCTAGGCTATATGTTTTTTTCATCTTCATAAAAGTGAGTGTCACTCTTAGCTGCGAGACTTAGATCTGGAAATCTTCACTTTGGAAGACTTATGTTTTGCCCTTAAAAGAGTGAGGTGATCTTAGAGAATGCATTTTTTTTAACCTCGAAAAGGTAAGTTCCACTCTTGGCAATGGGACTTATCTTGAGAAAAGCTTTAATTGGGAAGATTTAGGTTATGCAACTAGAAGGTGCTAACTTAGATCAATCTCAAAAGGCATAAGTCCATCGGTGGTGGGGATATATGTGTAAAATTTGGCAAACTATGTGGTCCATTTAGTAATAAGGAGAGAAATGCCTTCCCTAAATTTACCTCACTTGTGATGTCATATATATATATATATGTATGTATGTATATATTGGTTGCACTAGCTTGGGTAGAATAACAAATTTCAAATTAATAAGTAATTAGAACCACAGAAACTCCTAACTTCTACCCCTGCATTCGCAAGTATAAGGTGCTATATAGTAGTATAGGTGTGCGGGATCGTTCCCATGAAGATTGTTGGATGTACAAATACTAGGATTTAGTGGTCTTTGCATAGTAACGCAATTCATTAATGAAGGGAAAACTTACTCTAGTCAAATTCACCATTTTAAACATGCAAATAAAGGAAACAATAAAACAATCTAAACTGCTAAAAAAAGTAAATTGAACAAATCAACAACGAACAAGAAGATCAACTATTTGAATCAACTAATGACAGGAAAATAAAGGACTTAAAATTACTATAATTTAAGTTAACCGAAACTATAATTATAAAGCAATTATTAAAAACTAATAAAGAAAGCAATTAGGAAACACATAAAGAAAGAAAGTGTCATTTCTAAACTAAGAATTTCAAAAGAAAGTACTTGAAAACTAAATATTTTGGAACTTTATTAGAATTAAGAAATACACTAAAATTTACTACAAATTAAAGCAAGTAATTGAATATGCTTATCTAAAAATCACTAAAATTTGAAGCAACCTAAAACTTACTAAGAAAGCTAGAAATAGAAGTAAAGAGATTTTCAAGAAATTAAACTAGAAAGTTATAATCTGACAAATGTCTAAAATTTCATGTCATTTATCATATTTTTATGTATTGTAAGCAAGATTTGAGTTCATAATGAGCTTTATTTCTTAAGTACATTAGATCTTTACATATTCCTGTCTCTTATACACATCTAAGTATGAAAAAGATGAAGCTGTCTCTTATATGGATGCTAATGTGCACAAAGAGACAGTATACTGTTCTAGGTCTTTGAATACGTCTTTCTTGTTTACAGCTTTGATTGATTTGATTCAAGATGAATTGGAAAAATGATAGAATGGGCTACAACTTTTGTGTTTGAGTTTTCCCAAATTCCATTAGCATCCAGGTCAAAATCAAAGCCGAAGATGAAGAACAGCTACTAGAAGTTGTGGACAAACGCGACCTAGGAGCTGTACATTTGCACAAATTCTAGTGAGCATGATTGGAGGGATTGGTTATCATACACATGTTTTAGGTTCAAGGCACGCACATGCACTTACAACAGAAGGGTCGGGAGATTTTTACTTTTCAACAGATTTCTTCTTCATTTTGCACTCCTTTTCAGGAGTTTATACATTCTTGTCCATAGGCAGGGATTACAACCCTGGTATTCCCTATAAATATCCCTTGTAGGGTTAATAGAAAGGGGACACTTTTTCTTGGTTTTACATCATTAGTTTTTTCAACAGAAATTCTTGTGCGTTCTTTCATGGCACTTGGTGCCAAAACTTTCTTTCTTGGTCAAGGGAATTGAATCCATTGTTGATTCGAGTATGTTGTGAGACTTTTTTACTTTAATTTATTTTCTTTTTATGTCAATAATTAATTATTTTTCTGAATTAATTTTATGATTGTTCTTTTGAACTGCTATGACTGCAGAGTAGTGCATTGTTGGAATTAATCTATAGCTAGATTGTTTTTGACTGCGTTGTTCAATTCAATATGTGAGGCAATTTGGTTTAGTAATTGGTCAATTAGTGTTATTGAATTTAGGAGAAAACTCAACTAATTGGCATAACCGCGTGTGTTTAGGTTATATTAGTCTAATTGATCTTGCTGGTTTTAATGCTTCTATTAATTAATCTTTGTTGCATGTCGGGATTAATTTAACAGATAGGGTTAACTGGATCGCATTTTGAAAGTTAACCAACTCAGGAAAAGATATAGGATTCAACTTTGAATTGGATTTCGAGTTAATTCTTCAATCAATTCTTGGTATAAAAATTGAATCATCCTTGGTATCGATGATGGACTAATAGCATTTCGATGGCAGATATGGCCAAACCTAAGATCCTCTTTGTTATTGAACTTCCTATAATTTTAGTTCCCACAGTAGTTTTCAATTTTGAAACTATTCAAAAGCCCTCCTTTTTAATTGAGCACATATAGTAAACTCCATTCTCTATTGGATGATTTGGACTTTCCATAGCTATATTCTGATAGAGAATTCGCTTAATTTTGGGTGCCTATGACACCACTACCAAAATTTTGGCGCCGTTATCGGGGAACAGTTTGATTTATTTTTCTGCTATTAATTTTTATTTTTATTTATTTTTATTATTTTATTATTTCTTTCACTAATTGTGCATGCAAGTGACGCGATCTACAGGATAAGTTGAATTCCAATTTGATTTGGAAAAACATAAAACACTACAAAAATTAGGGAAGGAATTAAGAGATAGACAGCTAGGTGAAAATGAACTTTTTGACTTCCTTTTCAGCTAAGAATAGAGAAGAACAAGTTGAAACAAGCATGGCGCAAAGAACTCCTCAGGAAGTGCCGGCACTAATCTTAAATGCAACAACCTCTTTGCTTTACTTATTCTGAATTAGATGCAAATGTGACTTTTGAATTAAACTCTAGACTAATCCATTTCTTACCTTCTTTTCATGGATTTTCAGGTGAGGATCCAAGCAAACATTTGAAGCAGTTTTATGAAGTATGTACAAGTATGAGACCCACTGGGGTTTCGGATGAGCACATCAAGTTAAAGGCGTTCTCATTCTCGCTTAAAGATAAGGCAAAGGACCGGCTATTCGATTTACCTTCGGTTAGTATTACAACGTGGGAGCAAATGAATTGGTTGTTTATTGGAAAATATTTTCCAGGCTCCCAAACTGTGAATATAAGGAAAGAACTTTGTAGGATAAGGTAGTTCAATGACGAGTCCTTATATGAGTATTGGGAACATTTTAAGGAACTCTGTGAAAGCTATCCTCATCCCCAAATTAGTGATTATTTATTAATTCAGTATTTTTATGAAAGCCTATTGGTTAATGAGAGAAACATGATTGACACCCCACTAGTGGAGGGGTGTTGGATAATTTGACTATCGACATTGGCTGTGAGCTGATACAAATATGGCAGCATGTTCCACAAAATTTAGAACGCGATGTGAACAACCTCTTAAATGTGTTAATGAGGTATGTGTTTCACCTTTTGAACAACAAATGGCTAGCCTAACTTCTTTTACACGTCAATTGACTTCAAGAACTACGTAGCCTGTGCAAACTTGCACGATTTGCTCAAACGAGGGACATCTAACAAACATGTGTCCAACCTTACAAGACGAATCCCAAGAACAAGTAAATGCAGTGGGTGGAATTCCAAGGCAACCCAAGAAAATAATGATCCTTATTCTAATACATATAATCCTTGGTGGAGGGATCATCCTAATATTAGATGTGGAAATCTAACACAGCAGCTTCCTCAACAAAATCAATAGAATTTCCAACCATACAGGCCTCTATTTGCTCAAAGAAAACAATGTAATTCACTTGCTCAACCTAGTAAGTCTTTAGAAGTCAAATGATGAATGCTTGAACCGCTAATATTATGCAATTTCAGTACACCAAGGCCAGTATACAAGCAATTGCGAAACCAAATAGGACAAATGGCCACAGCAATTAGCAGGTTGGAAACTCATAATTCTGGCAAGTTGCCCTCTCAAACAATTATCAATCCTATGGAAAATGTTATTGCAATTGTGTTGAGAAGTGGAAAAGTGATTGAGGTGCCAAGCAAAATAATTTTGAACATGTTAAGGTCAAGGAGAAGGAGGCCAAATCTGCAAAAGAAGTTTTCCAAGCAATAAGAATGAAAGCAAAGGTAAGTCAATTTTGTGGCTAGAATATAATCCTGTGCCACCATTCCATAATGCATTTCAAGAATTTGCGAAAAAGGATTCAATAGAGAGTTATATGAAATTTTGTGCAAATGTGAGGTTAACATTCCATTGTTAGATGCTGTTAAACAAATATCTCATTGTGCTAAGTTTTTGAAGGAATTGTGTACCTACAAAAGAAAGCATAAAGAGAACAAGATTAGGAAAGTAGAAGTTGGGATTAATGTTTCATCCATAATTTAGAAATCTTTTCCTGAAAAGTTCAAGGACCCAAGTATGTTCTCCGTTCCTTGAAAGATAGGCAATTTAAGAATTGAAAAAGCCATGCTAGATTTTGTTGCATCTATAAATATAATGCCATACTATATTTATGATGCACTAAAAATCAGACATTTGAATGAAACTGGCATGGTAGTTCAATTAGTTGTTAGATCTTTGGCTTATCCAAAGGGAATAAGGAAGATATCTTTGTTCAAGTTAAGAATTTGGTTTTTCCTGCCAACTTTTATGTGCTTGAAATGGAAAAAGATGATTCTACTACACCTATTTTGTTAGTAAGACCATTCTGAGCTACTTCTCAAACTAAGGTGGATGTTTCTAATGGCACACTTAGCATGGAGTTTGGTGAAACTAGTGTTATGTTTAACATTTACGATGATGTAGAATCTTTGGAACATACTAACATTGTTTCTATAATTGACGTGCTTCAGCCTGAAATGTACAGGAAATTTCTGGACCTAACAGCAACAAGGGAGTAAAAGAGTGTCACATTGAACATTTTTAAAAAAATGATGAGAGCTTGTCTTCCAGTGCTAATTTGCAACAGCCTATTGTAGCAATTAGTAGATCTTCCATGTCTCATCAAATTCGTGAGACAGGTTGTAACGTTTTACCAACTACTACTGAGATGTTTGTACTATCTACATGAAGGAAGAAATTCCAAATTATAATCATCTCCCTGGTTACCTAAAACACTTGTTTTTAGAGGATAAGAATAAGAAGAGGTGATCATTGCCAATCAAATCGATGCACCGCAAGAAGAGCAACTTGTTCAAGTCTTGAAAGAGTAGAGGAGGTTGAATCCATCTTTTATTAGGACGCTAAGGGGAATAGTTCTTAGACTCATTAACATGGGAGTTACTTAATTGAAAAGAAAGAGCATCAAGTCGAGCTACCAATAATAAACAAAGGAGACTGTATGGGAGGCAACTCATGTCCTTTTATAATTGATTCAATTTTTTTTTTTGAACTTTTTATTAAGCAATTTTGTATTTAGGGTTTTTTATAGTGTTGTTGTGTTTGTGCTGGAAATCATCTTAATTAACAAGTTAAATGGATAAAGCTATCATGTGAAGGTCTTCTTTATTGTTAGGGTGGTTTAGGAATGAAAAGGTTATGCTTGGAAGTGTGATTTTATGCACATGAGCACCAGCAAAAACTAGTAGCCGAAATCCCCATCTAGCATCTGGCACACATACGTGCTTCAATGCATGAGCCGAACCAATGGAAATCGAGCTAATGTCTTCGGCGCACATCCGTGCCTGACAGGCTGCGCATGTGCGCGAGGCATTTTAAAAGGGCCATACCCTTAGTTTCCCAACACTCAAATGACCTTCTTTTTTTCCTTTCTACCTTTTCCTCTCAACCCTCCATCAGACCCCAACGCTTCTTACCATCTAATCACATTCTTATCCAATCCATGAGCTAACGACAAATCATTTCTTTTTATAGAGTAAACTCCATCAAGGTCTGAATTTCATTAAATTTCTTCATGCTTTGCCTTTTGAGTTTATAATTGAATTTCAAGATTGTTTTGTGGTTTGCGAATGAATTGTTAATTTTGAAGTTATTGTATGTTCTTTAGATAGAAAAATTCATCTTTATTTGTGCATGCCAAGTGTTTGAAGAAGTGTCTTAATGAATACAAATGCTAAAACCACAAGGTATTGTTGCATGAATTCAATTTCCAGAACATTAATTACGTCATATGATTCTTCATTAATCGATTTTAGTGTCTAAACATGTTCTAGGAATGTCATTGATTTGTGCATATACCTTAGTTTTGGCATTAACTTATTGAAATTCATCTTGTGCATACTAAGGTTGACTACAAGTTGAGGGTTGTGAAATCTTTTTAAGTGTGGGGTGTTACAATCTCTATTTGGTTGCCATGATTTTCACATCTAATTTTTGTAGGAATGGCAAGAAATGGGAAAGAGACCAGCTACGGGCAAAAGTGCCAGGGTTTCTTTGTCATCCAGACACTAATGCGAACGTGAAAACACACCCGAGGAGAATGTGAGGGCACAATTCGTTAATGCTACAGCCCAAAATAATTATGACAAGGATATTTCACAGAGGACTGTAATTAATAAAAGGGGTATTGAAGTATTATTGGTCGAGATCTCAGAGATCGAAACTACTATACGCAATCGAGATTGGAATCACTTCACCTTTACTCCTAAAGATGCAATACTACTAATAGTACGCAAATTTTGTGCTAATTTGACACATTACAGTGACACTAAAGTATATGTTCGAGGGAAATAGGTGGATATTTCTTCCAATGAGATTAACTAGATTTTGAAGGTCAATCAAGTATGTAACGATCAATGGCCAACCACTAACGACACTAGTATGGAACTTAATGAGATGAAAGCATTGATTGTAATGGTGACATTGAATAGGCATATATTGCTCCTGGAACAGTAATTTTATGCACGACACTCTTAATGCTAATATGCTTAAGCCGGCTTGGTTATGTGGTTTAAGTTCATATGTGCTCACATATTTCCAATCAATCATCTAACAAATGTTACTCTGGAGTGAGCCAAATTATTGTATTGCATTGCTACCAGCAAATATATAGATGTGGGTTGCGTCATCCTTGAGCAGATTTGCTATTCTACGGTCAACAAGCAATCGGGCCTATGATTCCCTCACGTGATTACGGCTTTATGTATTGAAAAAGGAGTAGCAATTGATCCAGCTGAAGAGAAATTAAATCCTGGGAAGCAGATAGCTATGTAGGGTGTGAGGGCTCCACTTAGGCCCACTTATTCCCATGCTCTACTTCACAGGAGAGGGAGGATGCTGACCTTGAGCCTGAGCCGAGGAATAGTCAAGAGGAAATTTTGGTGCAAATCCTAGCTGAGCAGCAGCACATGCAGCAACATTTTGACATTTACATCTAGTATCAGCAGTCTTGGTAGTAGACTATAGAGGCTCTCTCGCCAATTAGCGAGAAAGCGAGGAGATGACTTGTCTACATTCCCGCCATTCCATCCATTTCTTTAGGAATTGGTAACTAATGATCCTTCTGCCGATGACGCTTGATGCCCTATTCTTTGGGACATTTGGATGTTTTTCTTGTATTTAAGTTGATTTCAAACGTTTTATCTATTTTTATTTTTAACTAGTTTAATATTTAAGTTTTGATTTCGTTATTTAATGTGGTGTATGACTCTTAAGAGCTCTTTCTGAATCTTGTTGCAATCTTATTCTACCAATTTCTTGTTTTCCTTAATTTCTCAAGGGGTTTAATGTTTTGTGTTTGTCTACTATAACAATGAGCTTCAATTCACCTCGAGAGATAAGTCCAAATATACTATACCGAACATGCATCAAATCCTGAGAAGCCTTTCTTTTTTGCACTTTATGTATTTTTTTTTTCATTAAGGACAATGCTTATTTTTAAGTGTGGGGGTGAGGAGTTATCTACTTTTATGGTGGTTATTTGTTGAATAAATTGTTTGTTTGACTTATTTTTGTTGTAGTATCTTAACTTTTCTTTTGATTTTAGAGGTTTTTTTTTAAGATTTTTGAAAATTTTTGGTAAGCACGTTTCTTTGATTTTCAGCATAACAACTCTCGAGTTGAACCATTCTTGAGTGAGTAGTTGGTATTAATATTTTCCAGGCATGGTTCTTTAGAATTTTTGAGCACTTAGCCATGAATTAGTTTTGGTCTGGACACTTAGAGATAATTATGTACACTTAATTATATTGCATCCCAGAAACTTTCTTTATTACATTTTTTAGGTGAAATTTTTAGACAAATTGATTCTATATGAAGATGAGTGTAGAGCCTTCTTTGCTCGTTTGAATCTTTCTAACCAACCCTTGAAATTTCTATCCCTAGTACCCTGTTTGAGACTTAATTTGTTATGAATGGAAGGAAACACCATTCATCTTCTTTCATTTGAACTCATTTTACGTACGTTTATAAGGCTAATAATTGTCTAGTAATTTTCTGTCTAAATTGTCCTTTAAAGAGCTTTATTGCATACATTATTTGTTAAGGGAATACAAGGGTAGAAGGTGGTGAATTGGGATGGAAGATTCTAAGAGTGGGTAGTGTACAGTTATAGGACAAGAGGGGTACTGGAAAATTTGAAGAAATAACAATAAGTTCTTAAAAAATGTAGATAGTGTCGATCACTGGTAACTGTATTTGCCAGTAGTGCCTATCATCGGTACCTGCATTAGTGTGTTTGCGAGTAGTGCCAATCACTGGTACCCGTATTAGAAACGGATATAAAAAATGATGAATAAATGTCCCAAGATATTGGCATGTTTGGCCAAATCGAAGAAGGGTGACTTATTTGCTTATTGTTTGCTTAGAATTTTTCATGGGTGTTTGTTATTCAAATGTGTGTTTCTGGATGTATGATGCTTTATGTATGAAGAGAAGTTTAATTTTAATGTGTGGTCTGCATTACTTTTAAAGCTCTTTATCTTATTTGGTGATATCCTGTCCTTTCTTTGATGAGCCAATTCCCTAACTTAACGTTACAAGTTAAAAAGTCCAACCTAATTTAAATTGAGTCGATTTTCCACGTAGAGATATGTAAGAAGAGTGAGCTATAGGATGTGTAGAAAAATTTTGGGAGTTTGCATGGTTTAATCCAAGTGTTTTCAAACCTGAGTTTTTGAATAGCTACACGCATACACACGAATCTCATGTTTATGTTTTATTGAGCGGTTGAGTTCTTAAACTACTACGAATGATGGATTGCCTCTTTATTATTTATGTGGATAATTGTTGAAATGTGTTCGGTGGAACTTCGATATGCTTGATTCTTGTAATTTTATGTTTGCTCAATGATGATCAAAAGCTAAGTGTAGGGTATATTGATAAGCTCAGAAATATGTAAAATTTTGTCATTACCGCATTTTTATGTATTTTAAGCAAGATTTGAGTTAATAATGAGTTTAATTTGGTTATACTTAGTCTTTAACGGGTTGATAAAGTGAAAAGGATTGAAAAGGATGAAATAGATGAAGAAAATATCCAATGATGAAATGAGCACAAGTTTGGAGCAAATTTGAATGCTGTTTCGTAGTTTGAACACAACTATCTTGTCTGAGTTCCAATTTATTTGATTCTAGATGCATTGGACAGTTGAGAAAATGTGCTACAACTTTTTTGTTTTGCATTTTCCCAAGACATTAGCATCAAGGTCAAAGTAGAAGTCGAAAATGGAGCACAGCCACTTGAAGTTGCACACATGTGCGACTTTGGAGTTGTGCATGTGCGCAAATTCCAGTGAGCACAATCAGAGGGAATGGTTCTCCTGCACATGAGCTAGGTTCAAGGCGCGCATGTGCATGCACAGTGGAAGGGTCACAAGATTTTTACTTTTCAATAGATTTCTTTGTCCAGTTGGACTCCTTTTCAGGCGTTTATACGCTCTTATCTTTATGTAGGGATTACAACCCTATTATTCCCTATAAATATCCCCTGTAGGTTAGAATAGAAATGGGACACTTTTTCTTGGTTTTTCAGCATTAGTTTTTTCAGCAGAAATTCTTATGTGCTCTTCCATGGCACTTAGTGCCTAAACCTTCTTTGATGGCCTAGAGAATTGAAGAACTTGTTGATTCTAGTATGCTGTGAGGCTTTTGTACTTTAATTTATTCACTTTTTATGTCAAGTACTAATTATTTTTCTAAATTAATTTTCTAATTGTTCTTTTTAATTTCATGGCTGCTGAGTAGTGCATTATTGGTATTAATCTATACTTGGATTGTTTTTAATTAGGTTTAGTAATTGCTTGACTAGCGTTATTGAATGTCGAAGAAATAATCAACCAATTGACATAACTGTTTGTGTTTAGGTTATATTAGTCTAATTATTCTTGTTGGTTTTAATGTTTCTATTAATTAATCTTTGGCGCATGTCTAGATTAATTTAATTGTTAGGTTTAATTAGATCACGCGTTAAAAATTAACCAATTTAAGAAAAGAATTAAGAATCATATTTGAATTGGAATTCAGGTTAATTTTTAAATTAGTACATGATATAAAAACTAAATCATTCTTGGTGTTGATAATTGATTAATAGAATTTTCATGGTGGATATGACTGAACCCAAGATCCTTTTTTAGTTGAATTTCCTACAATTTTGATTCCTGCAATAGTTTTCAGTGTTGAAATTATTCAAAACCCCCCCTTTTTAATCGAGCATGAATGATAGATTCCGTTTTCTATGGGACAACTCGAACTCTCTACTGCTGCCTTAGTATAGAGAATTCAATTAATTTTGGATGCCTTTGATAGCATTACCAGAAATCAAGTAAAAATTATATCTACTTGTAACTAAAGATCTAAAACTATCTAAACAAAATTAAAACTTGCAAGCTATTAAAGACGATATCTAAAGGGAAATTAAATAGAACTTATATTAATCTAAAGGCTAGAAGTCTAAGCTACACTAACTATACTACTAACTAAGTAAAAATCTACTAACTACTCTACTCTATTGTAGTGTGTATACTAATACAAACTAAAAGCCTATATACAGTTGGTGTATTACACAAGCTAATCATTAGAATCTGGCATCCAAAATTTACAAAAATGTGATTATTACATTTGCCGGATGTGCCTCGATGTCGCGACATCGAGTTGATGTTGCAGCATCAACAATGTTTTTGCAAAGGCACACCAGTGAAAATTCTAATCTCTTTTTTGCCTTTCAAACTTTGCTCATTTTGACTTCCAACTATTAACCTACATGAATATTAGAGCAAATAAGTAACTAAATTGACTAAAAATTCAATAAAAACTCATAATATTCACTAAGAATAAAAATACAAACACATAATGTAAAAATTGACTAAAATACTTAAATAAGAACAAAAATTCGAAATTTAAACTAACAAAATGCTATGATTTAGAAGTAAAATAACTCTAATTTACTAGAGTTAATGCATCCCTAAACTTAGCATTTTGCTAGTCCCAAGCAAAACAAAAAATAAAAAGAATCTTTCAAAAACCAATTAACAAGTACACCACCAATATAACAAAACAACCAATGAACAATGGATGTACTTAAGATCAATGAGGATTTCTCTCAAGAGATATCAAATACCATAATGATAATTGAACTATTTCAATTAGATAATCCAAGTTTTCAATTTTCCCAAAAATCAAAAGTTCATTTACTACACAAGACTTCGTATTACTAAGAACCAACCATTCTGAAAAAGATTTCCAAAAATTCGGGTCTATTCATTCAAAGCATCCTCTTTTCTCAAATCACAAATATTACGAAGTTGTTCGACTATCTCGACAAGGTCACATGGAAATATAAGTACATTAAGAATCTACCTATATGCACATGTCATACAAGTTGGGGATATTAACCTATTAAGGAATGAGTAGTTGATATCAATGATAAGTATTACAAACATTCCCTCCTCAACTTCTTGGTATTCTAAATCATAATTCCTAGTGGCTAAATTTGGAGAAATAACATGGGTACATGCCGGAATCCCATACCGGCCTATTACTATTCTAATGGGTTATTTCAGAGAAACAACATAGGTACATGCTGGAATCCCGTACATGCCTTATTCCTAAATACAATTTTTTTCCCACACGGCTTTAAACCAAGGAAGAGATGTAAGACACCCTAAGATTAATATCTAATACCAATCATTCACAAATTAGATCAACATTCTCTATGCAATCATATAAAATGTCCTAAATTCTTTCTATTCTATTTATCCTAATTATTTTCCAAAACATAAATTGACTAACAAAGCAATATTAATGATTTGATTATAAATAATATTTCAAGTAAATTTGTCCGAAATATTAGTACATTTGTTTTGAAAATGGTAATACCAAGTTTTTGATATTCTTATGTTATAAAAGGACCACTCACAAACACTTAATTTCATGAAATGACCAATTTAAAGAGTTCAATCATATAGTATTACAAATTGAATATCATCATCAAGTACCAAGTTGATCAATTTTCCATCCAAAATTCTAGAATCAAACAAACACATGAATATCAAATAACCATTCTCAACACAAGAAGTTAACACCCCCAAACTTGACTTTTTTATTCTAATTGATAAGTAAACTCATCCTACCGCTCACCTGAAACTCCAACATAACGATATAAAAGACACTAAAACGAGAACTAAATAAACCATGACAAAATCTTGGCCTAACTAATACCATTGAGTGACAATATTAAAAGCACAAAAACTATGTCATGCAATCAATCCATTAAGCTCACAATTATCCGTTCCAACATTTAAGCATCAATAGTAATCTACATGGAATTAGCTTATGGCCCTTAGCCCTTATCATCACTCAAACACATAAATCAACTAAGAACACAATAGGCATCAAATGAACTATTCAACTATAAAATTCAAAGGGATAAATCTCAAATCAAATATCAACAAGAGTAACTTGACATCAGCCTAAGGCCCTTAGACAATTTAATCAAAAGAAAATTATCTAAATTAAAATATCTAAAAGCACTTTAAAATATAATAAACTACTAATGTAATAAGAAATAAGAATGAAAATGTCCTCTAGTCTGTCAATATCCCTGAAATAAAATTCCTGTCTCAGAATCATTTATCAACACTTGATGCATTAAGTGTCCTACTCCATCTCCTCAAGATCATCCTCAGCTTCACTTTCTTGGCTCTCCTTGAAATCCTTATCAAGTGCTCCATTAGTGCCAATAGCTTGTGCTTTACCTTGCTATGTTGCTATTGCTGGTGGAGCGTAATACAATTGATGACGAAGAAGGCCATAATGCAAAAGTGGAAGCTATGGTGACTGAACCCAAGTGCTAAGTGAGGTGGTCCAAAGAGTTTCTCCTATTACTGTCAGATTGTTATGCATCACCATTTGTCTATAAGTCCACTATCCTTGTAATTCATTTTGCTTCTCTTCTATGACTGATGCATTGCATACATATCCTGGCGGTAAAGGAATGAATGATGTTCTTAGAGGTCGTGGTAGAGGCATTTGACCTTCGAATACAAGATAATGTTTCTCATATGCTTGAACCAATTTGTATATGTACACCTTATTAATTCTGCCTCTTTGATGCATCATTGACTCATCAACAGAATAAGGACACCCTGCAGCGATACATAAATGAAAGATTAGTTTAGGGGCATAAAAGATAGGTCTCCCAGACCTCTCTTTATCAAGAAAACCCTGCCTAATCAAACCATCGCCATTCACTAGCATACCTATCATAATTTCACAAACCAATACCACCTTATCCCTATGAATGTAACTTAAATAATTAGAACCCCATATTCTACAACTTAAGAAATAGAACCGCAATTTTGCTACAAGGAATAAACCATGGTGAGGGAATTTTAATATAGTTATTCCTATCGTATTCATTACCCAAGCTACATCAACATCACACAATATTCTTTTAATTTCATTCATGTCATTGTTCTTGTTATGCACAAGCTCATGGTACTCATCAGATGGAACAGAAGGTAAATTAAAATAAGCATTAACTGCACTGGCACTAAAATCCACTAATACTCCCCTGACTTGCACTTTGTCATCCTCTGAATCGCAAAAGCTAAAATGGAACTCTTCAACTAATTGGGTATACCTGAGCTCAACCGCCCTACCAAAACTTTCCCAATGCGCTGCTCTAATTTGGTTTTATATCTCTTTTCTTGCCTCTTCATAAGCCCGCCAATACATGGATGCATCGAAACACCTTTCTCTAATGACCTCATGTTTCTTGTTATTGTGAAATAAAACCTCAGCTCTCTCACTTGTGAGTTGGGGTTCCATTACTGATTCATTGGTTGCATGGCTCACCAATCATTCCCTCACCACTTGTTCCTTTCCCTACTTTCTTTTTCTCAAAAGTTCCCCTCTACTCCTACCTCTCGTTCTTGCTCTCCTTTCCTCCCTTCCATACACTCCCCTAGTCATTTTCTCAGCAATTACAGTCAAAATAACTGTAGTTGGAGTACTACACAAGCTAATAATTAGAATCTGGTAACCAAAATTTAACAAAAAATACCATTAGTACATTTTTTAGACGTGTCTCGATGTTGCAACTTCTAACTAAAATTACATAAGAAATTATGCCTCGATGTCACGATATCAAGTTTGATTCGTAGCATCAACATTGTTTCATCAAAGATCTTCAATTATTCTCTAAATTGTAAATTTACATCTAATCAAACTTTATATGATAGCTCATGTAACTTCCAACAATTAGCCTGCTAATATTAAATCAAATAAGTAACTAAATTGACTAAAGTTTCAATGCAAACTCATAACATTCACTAAGAATAAAAATGCAAACACATAATGTAAAAATTAACTAAAATACTTAAATAAACACCAAAATTCAAAATTTAAAATAACAAAATGCTATGATTTAGAAATAAAATAATTCTAATTTACTAGAGCTATCATGTATATATATACACAAACACACACAGATCCATATATATATATATATATATATATATATATATATGCATATACATATAAATATATGTATTTGTACAGTATATATATATATACACATATATACATATATATGTATATATATATATATATATATACATATATGTGTATATATACATATACATATATATGTGTGTGTATATATGTGTGCATATATATATATGTGGCTATAGATATGAATATTGTATAAGACCTTCTATCACACTTTCTGTGCTAATCTCGTATCCTACTATGTGGATTCTCGCCATGTCTACTCTAGCACTGTTAGTACTTCTGTGCCAATCTCCTATCCCACTATATGGATTCTCGGCATGTCTACTCTAGCACTGTTAATACTTATAAGTTAAAGTACACAAAGAAAACATTGAAAGATTGATAGAGATTAAAGTTGTGCGTAAGATAGAAGATCCGAAGCGGATAGATATATTTATACATTTTAAATTTCATTAATCTTTTGTTGTTCTAATACAGACCTATATCAAATGATGTGCTACAGATTGATATCTCTGGCAACCTAGGGCTATTTTACCTATTTTTTTTGGCTTATTATGTTTGTATTTTTCCTGATTTTTAGGTAGATTCTTGTGTTATTATTTAGTTTTTTTTCATTTGGTAATTGCACTTGCATTTGTGTAAATATCACAATTTTTGTGTTAATTATAACTTAAATTGTCACTTATTTGGTTTATGAACATTTTACAGATCTGGGACAAAAGATATGGAGCATAAAGGATTGAATTGGTCGCAAATTAGAAGGGCAAAGACGTAATTCATCTACTAGAATATACTTCATCTTGCAATATCGACAGGATATGAACATGGAATTTATAAGCTTAAAAGCTTTTAAGTATACTTCTATATTGCAATATTGACTCCATATTGCGATATGCACACAGATTTCAACATTATCACATCCTAGCTTTGTAAATTTTAAAGCTCTATTACTCCTTATGCACTATACATGTTCTAAGCAATCCTAGTAAATAGGATTAGAATATAAAAACACATAGTAATACTGTAATTGGTTTTTTGAGTAAAATAGAACAGTGTAGCTTGTGTCTCTATACTCAAGTTTCATTCTAGTACAAAAGTTCTCTTTAACTTTCTATGGATCTTGTCTTTAATTCTAAGCAAGTTTATGTTTTGATTAGATAATCTTAATGGGTTTTTGAGCTACAAGTAGATATAACTTTTACATGCTCTCTCTTTAAATTTCTTGAAAATCTAATTACTTCCAATTCAAGCTTTCCTAGAAGTTATTATGGTTCTTCCTAAATTAGTGATTTTAATAAGAAAACCTTCATTTCGTTGCTTAAATTTCAAGTAAACTGTAGTGGATTTTCTATTATTAAATCAAAAATTCAAAAGTATCTAATTTAAATTTTTTTTTGCAAATTTGCAAATTTTATTTAGTAGAAAATGGAACTTTATTTTTTTTCATGCTTACTTTGTTCTTTCTTTAGTCAAATTAGGATTATATGCTTCCTTGATTTCATCATATTTGACTAGATTTAGTGAATTAGAGATAATCTTAATTGGTTTCACAAGATTAGTATAGTTTAATTAGCTCATGTAATTTGTAGTTACTTGTATAATTAAGTTTATCTAAATAAATATTTAATGGCCTTTAAATCTTGGTATTTGTCAACAAGCAATCCTCAAGGGAATGATAGCTACTCATCCAATTCCAGTACCCACCCCGCATACTTGTAGGAGTGAGGATAGGGTAAAATGAATTTGTATGGTGTATTTATTACTTGTTTTAGTTAATGGATCTCTACCTTATTCTAGAACAAGTTTCTGGTCGTTGCCGGGGATTGATTTTTGATAATATTTATATTATACACATGGAAGACTAAATTTAAGTATTTTATTTTCTTGTATAGTTATTTGACCTATTTGAAAAAAAAAATCATTTTGTAGTTGTATTCTTATTTTCAGAAATCCAAAAAGATTTTCTTGGTGATGGATGCTTTAGAATAGCTAGTAGTCTGGGCTTTCCCAACTTTCTTATTTGTGTTATTTTAGTTCCTTTACTTGTTTTTATTTGAGCTTTTCTTGTTCAAGAACATGCAAGCGACCTAATTGGAATGATTCATGCCAAGGAGATTGTCATTCTTATTGTAATAGAGGTGTGCCCAATAAACATGATTCTTAATATGGTACCCTCCTTACCCCTCATATTAACCAGTGGGATGGTCTAGCCATCAATACCTTTATGACAGCTACCAACATTATGAAATGGGATGGTCTAGCCACCATATCCTACGAGAGGTATCAAGAAAATTTCTAGTATTTTCCTCCACCACAAGAGCCTTCATATGATCAAATGTAGTCATATTTTCCTCACCAAACAACTCAAAAAAGTGAAGAGGCAAGAAAGAAGGACGTGGAGGCAAATTCAAGAATTTTGAGAAGTCATTGTTAAAGATCGAGAAGAGATAGATAAAGATCGAGAAAAACAAGCTCAATATCGAGAAGAGATGGCTAGACATTGAGAATCCACGAAGAAGTCACAAGACCAACTTGTCCGGGTTCAAGGAGTGGTAAATGGTAAAGAGCAAGGGTATCCAACACCCTCCATCAATGGGTGAAAAACCAATTAAAGAAGAACAATTTAAAAATATTTTGCAAGAAACAGGCTCATAAGAGCCTCATGACTTCAAAGTCACAGCAACTGTGTCACTCAACCCTTATTTCTATGGGTGTGAGTTTGTCCCAGTTAAAACTAAGGAAGTGCCATTTGGGTCGTTTGTGGACAAAGAAGTGGTTCGAGAAGTGGGAGATGAAGAAGGATACTTCTTAGAGGGGACTGAGAATGCACGAGATATTTATGGCAAAGTTTACTTGCTTGGAATTTCTGATGCCCTCAACAATGGAACAAATTCACCAAGGAGTATAATATCCTTGGAAAGCCTCTTTGGGGTTGAGGGAGTACTTATTTCCCTTTTATTTGTCATGCTTTCATTTAGTTTACTTGTTTTAGTTTAAATACCTGGTTGGTCATAAAGGCTTCTAGCTATGTTTTTAGTTTGATTTATGTTTTGGTATAAGTAATTGAATTAGGATATACTCGGATGAATTTGGTTTATTGATGATAATGTTGATACCAATATATGAACATGACAGAATTTATGATTGATATATATGCTTTATGAAATGAACATGGACTTGGTTTTGTCATTTGATTTTGGATATTCTAGTTGTTGGCACACTTCATGTGCTAAATGCTTGAACTTATTTTGAAGAATTCATGTGAATGTTTGATATGAATTGAGTATTTTTTATGGTTGAATGTCTCTTTGAAGCAAATTATGTGTGCAACTAAGTTTGATGAGATGAGTGTGGCATTTAGATAACCCATTTGTTGTGTGAAACCTCGTTACGCTTACATATGTTTTTCTTTACCTTTAATTGTATAAACCCCATGAAGCCCCAAGGAATCTTTTTTAGTGTATCTATGCTTGGTTGTTGAAGGAAATTCAATTTGTAAGACTCACGAGTTTAATTGATATATAGAATTTATATGGTTTACTTTGAATGACACTTTTTTAGTTAAGGATAGTAATGGAGACAATTATTCCATATATTTTGATATTGAAAATAAAATTTTTGAGATCAATGCAGAGATCATTTGGATTTCATTAGTAATGAGGATTCGGAATATCACACATTGATCAATCAAAGAGAGATTCAACTACTGAATCAGCTGCTTTATTTTTTGCCCAATCGATATTTTTCCAATTGCGAATAAACAAAGCATAGGGAATATTCTTACCAGGGGGTTTGATTTGATTGGGCTAACAAGAGAAGATATGTCACTTGGTTTTTGACTTTTTGGGAATATCTTAGCTGATGAATTAGTCGTTCTTGTTCTTTTTGAGCCATAAAATTTGTCAACTCTAACACTAGGTACTTATAAGATCGAATATACTTATTCGATTAATAGAATGATTTTTTGGGGTAAAGATGTACGAGTAACGGTGATTTTGAAATGTACCAATTGTGCTCAAAATAGCATTAATAGGGTATCAACACGTAAAAGTGCCGTAGAATCCCAAAAGGAGTTATTCATGTTCAAGCAAGTTTCCATAATTCGATAATAGATAGATCGTACGGTAACTCATTACTAAGCCTTGCTTGGTGTGGTGCTTATAATTGGAAAATTCTTTAATTAAGGGTAAAGCTCTTGTTTCTCAGTTAAACTTGTGCTTAATTGCTTACTTTCACATTCATTTGGTTATTAATTTGAGATTTTTAGTTGTCCAAGTGTAATTTGAATTCATCACAATGGCAAGTTAAGTAGGGTTCGGTCTAACTTTTAGCAATAAAGTATAGAAGGGAATTGAGTGAAATGTTTACTAATATTGGTGCTTTATGTTTGCAGGTGTTTGATGAAGTGTTAGTTGAAGCTGAGAAAAGGTTGGCCAAAATATGGCTATGTAAAATTTTGCCTTTGCAGAAATTTGTGTCAGTATCGCAATATGGATTCCATACTGCAATATGAACTATAGGCCATAATGCGATACTGAATCCCATATTGCAATATGGGTGCAAACTTAAAGGAGTCAGAGAGTTTCTTAAGAGTTTTGATATCACAATATACAATTTTGATATCGCGATATCGACTATTGACCAGATCTTTGACTGTGGCCATATTGTGATATTCATTTTACAAGAAAATCAATGTAGTGATATCATTGGTTGCATAGAGATGCTAATTATCCCTCTTTAACCTTATTTCATTCAACTCCTCCATTAATTTGATCTTTATTTGAGAAAGAAAAGTTTTCACCTAACAATTTCAATTTTCATTCATGTTGCTATTTGTTATTTTATTGTATGCTTTTATTATCCATTTTTGGTTTGGTACTTATTTTCAACAATTGGCTAATGTCCTTAGCCTGATGCCAAGTAAATTATTTTTTTAGTACTTAAATTAATCATTCCGAATTACTTGGCTTTGACTTAGTGTTGCTCTTGGTGACTTGTTCAATTAAACTTGTTCATTTGTTTGTATGTGTTTGCTGGAAATTTGGGTGAGTGGGAAGAAGAGTTTTACACATTATTAGAATAAAAGTGACAAGTTTGGAGGTATTTGTTACTTGTGTGTGGGGAATCACTACTATAAATTTGGTTATTTGCAATAGCCGTATTTGCTATGCCCATGTTGTAATAGCAAAGGCCTCCTTTCACTTAAATATTCCTCATAAAAAGTTTTAACGTTGAGTTTTTTTGCAACGGAAAACTCTTATTACGACCCCTATTTTGCCATCTTATATATTACAATTACTCGCGAAGATAATTTGTGATGCATATTTTTCCTCACATATACTTTGAATATTTACAACTAAATTTGCTTCAATTATGATGCATATTTGTTGGTCACATATGTAGACACTATTTGCGTTGATTACCTTATGTAATGCGATGCATAATCTGCTGTCAAAATATCTTGATTTAAAAAGATAAATTTCTATCTCATTTATAATTACTAATCCTAGTTGGAGACAAACCAATAGGAATCTAGATAAATGCTCTGTGAATTAACGGGTCAAATCTGGATTCAATCTACCAAATCAATTCACACCGGGTCCATTACTCGATAAGCCTGTAAAACTGTAGCCTCATCTTTGGACTCATGTGATCGTGTCGAATTCGTATTCGAATCTGGGTATTAATATTATTTTTGTTACTTTGATTGTGTCTAGAAATTTATATATTCTTATAGATTTTTTAGCAATTACAAAAAAATAATTATTTCATGATTAACATTCATGCATGTGTCTTACCATAAAATATAAATTACATTGGCAGTCTTCACAATAAAACGCACACACCAATAGTGAAGCTAGGATTAAGGAATAGGGGACATAGTGTAAGTTTATAAAAATCTTTATGGGGCAAATAAATAATTTTTAATTTTTAACTAATGTGAACATATTAAACAGTTTTACCATTAAAAAGATACAAAAGTAATTTAAATTAACTTATATCTTCAATTTATCAATCTTTTTTTTACAGGAAATACTTTGTGAAATATTAAAAATGATTAATTGTACAAGGAAGTTAATAATTTTTGAATAAAATTTGAAAATCTTAGCAATTTAATAAAGCTATCAAATAAGCCTATTAATGGGTCTGGTATAGACCCATACTTAACCAATCAAAACACATTTATTCGGGTCTGGATCCATGAGAAATTTTTATTATCCAGATCTGATCTAGACTAGTTTATTTATTATAATAAACATATTAGATATGAATCTTGTAATTCTGACGAAATTAGGATCTGGATCTTATTAAAATATTAGTGTATAATAAAATTATATAAAATTAGTGTTATTCTATATATACTTATACATGTGTTGTGTAAATTGTCAATGTAAATTATATTATATTGTGGAACCTTTGTCTAAATATAAATTCTGAAATAACATATTTATGTTTACAAAATAATAAAAATTCTATAAATTATAATTTTCTGTATAAAAATTTTAAACAGTTAAAAATATTATATGACCCAAATCCAAAAAAATACAACAAGATTTGGGTATAGATTTACTTTTGTAGACCCCATAAATATTTCAGATTTATTGATTGGATCTTGGTTTGGATCTACTAGTTTCGTAACCGAATCTAACCCATTTATAGGACCGATTATTAGAGCTTCATATTTTAAACCTTTGTCCCCGAAAAAAAAAAAAAGAGAAGACAAAAAATATAATTGTATTAAGCTAAAACCAAATTTGCCTTTTAGAGTACTAGTTTAACTCTCATATCCTTTTTTATTTATTTATTTATTTTATTTTTTATCTTTCCATCTCCTAAAAGATTTTCATTTATCGCCAGATTGCAATCCATTTTTTCAAATCTTCTCCTCAATTTTTACTATCTAATTTGTGCCTCCTTTAACCCTCATCAGACCAATTCATCGAATGAAAGTTAGAAAATCTATACCTTCTCTAATCCTTATCAGTTCATTGACTCAAAGTCTCAAAACAAAACACGAGGTGAAATTTTCGTTGATTTTACTTGGTATTCTAGGTATGGGTTTCAGTAAAATTGTTGTCTTTATTGTTTTCTCCTAATTCTCTCCCTCTAATTGAACTATGCTTGTTCATTTTATAGTGTTTTTTTTAAAATTAGATTTTGATAATTGTCAATTTCTACTAGTTGGGTTTGAAATCTTTAATAGAATTTTAGTGCGTGAGTTAATAATATTGTTGTTGAATTATAAAGGTATAAATTTGTGGGCATGATGAGTTTGGGATGACTAAAAAATATATATTTTTGTCATTGATGTGTCTACTATGGTGGTCATGAATGATTCATAGGATTTGAAAATTTTATTCTCGAATTAATTTGAAATTTTCATTATATTATGCCCATGCATGCTTGGTCTTAATATAGAATCTTTGTTTCTTGTCTTGTTAATTCAAGATTAAGTTGCTGGAAATACAACAAAAAGTAAAAAGCGAATAAGGAAATTAACTAAAATTAAAGAAAGAACTTGATCAGGTTGTCATATTTCGTTATGGACAGTATCTTACTTTGAAGGAAGTCTTTGAGAGTTTGGACTTGACAGGATATGATCTTAATGTTGATTTTTTCAATGTACATACTGATAAAAGTACTTTTCCATTGCTTTGACAAATTCCTCTCAAGTGTATATCCTTGTGGGCGAAGCAGACTTGGAGAGATTTTCATAAAGCAAGACAATCATATCATATCCAAGGCTTGTTTATATGTTGTCCAATAGGTTTACTGCATAGAGTTTGCCCACATTCTAAGTGGAATTTTCAGTTACTTTATTGAAGGGAAGTATTATGTACTTCTTGTGATTTAATGGAAGCTACTCAACACAAGGACCATAGAAATGCACTTGCGTTTCTTAAGAAATTTCACTTCTAAACATTCGGAAGATCAATATACAAAACTATATAGAGATGGTCCTATTATTTCTAGAGTTTCTGGGCTTAGTAACAACCTGCACATGGATGGAAATAGCAAAGTTTTAAGGGAACACGGAATTGTTAGCACAAACAACGTACAAATTGGGATTTTGGTCTTGGTGTACAGTCAAACTGTTTGAGATTGTTCTTTAAGTACTTAAATGTCAGATTTGTTGTTTGTGAATATGTGAAGCAAATCAAATAAAACATGTTTATATTGGATTGATTTCTCACAGTAATGAAATTAGAATATCCCAAAATCCATGCTTATCTTTCCAATAGGTACAACAAATGATTATCTGAAAAGACGTCCAAACTATAAAGTAAGGGCCAACTATATTTCAATGGAACTTGACGGAAAAAATTGGTCCACCGTCCAAATATTGAGTGTTAAAACTATGATTAGCTTATACGTAGAAATAAGATGCATTTGTAATTAGTTATGTATATTAAATCTGGATCTTATGAAATAAACTTTTGTACTATATAATGTGCACCTTTTGGGAATTTCTCCTTTTTTTTCTTTAGAAACATTAAAATTGTATGTCGAGCTAGTTGAGGCAATTCTTGGTTGGACCCGGCCCACAATACTATGTCTTGGATTTCATGATCCATATTAAAACACATCACTCATGCAACTGTATTGTATTAATTTGGATTATAGAGTCTATGGCATAGTGCCTTAGATCGGGTCTATACGGTTAAAAATTTTCCAATTTGTTATGCTCAAAAGTAAAGCAGGATGAGCCAATTTAGATATGATTTTGCACTTTTGCCTAGTCATGGTTAACTTACTTTGGACTTGGCTTTAATACCTTGGCACTATTAGACTTATTGTTGACGCTTTATTAACTTGGCACTTAATCTGCTACCTAATAATGATTCAAATATCAAGTATTTCTTTGCTTCTGTTTAATTTAGAAGGATACGGTAGAACATGAGTTTGATTCTTGTGCTATCTTTAATTGCCATCCTTCTATTTTCTAAATGAAGAGTTTATGGTGATTGATTATTATTCTTTCTAATTAAATACTATTGCGTGTTAATAATTAGTTATTTGAATATTATATCTTTCTTAGCCAAGTATTATGATTAATTTAATATGTAGGAAATTGCTGAGAAAAATAAGAAAAATAGAGCATTGCTGCATTATCCTCACAAGACTAGTAGAATAGACTTTGATGATATGGTGGACTTAGTATTTCGTCAGTTGTTTTGTTGACTAAATTAAGTTCATTTGATTCTTTTTTTTTTTCTTTTTTACTTTAAAAAATATATTAAAATAGAGATAGCTTAATCACACTTTAATATTGTAGATGAAAGCCTCTGGGATGTACACTTCTTATCTTGATATATTTATTGCTAACCATTTGCCTAAGAATGGGATTTTGGTTGATAATGATATAAACACTTTATTTGTAAGCGTATACATATTAAGTTCTATTAGTTAATATTAATACTTAAATTGGTAACAATTAGTGAATTTTTCATTATTAAATAGAAATAATGTGACTACAAACAATAGACGTATCTTCTAAGATTTTATAGGAAAGTATTAAGAAGCATTTATCTCAAGTTCTCGAGGCAGACCAAACTAAAGCATTGAAAGAACATATTTTTTACTAGACTTGTAAGACAAGAAGGGACATAGACGTAAGGTCTTCTTGGGTAAAGGTGCCACAACGATATAATTACATTGTACCTCTACACCAACTCCTATTATCTTAGATAAAATATCATAAAAATTCTCCAAATGTTAATTTAGAAGGTAGAGAAAAAATTGCAATTAAAGGCATGAGATGTGGCACGACTTGAGGTTACTTTAGCGTTGGAGAACATTTTCACAACCCTTGTCAATGAAACAAATCAAGTTTTGGATATGACTTTGAAAGGAGAGTATAATGTTAATAGACAGGTGCATCTCTTTTGTAGTTATGATTGACATATTTTGATGATTTTGTTTCCTAATTTGATGCTCTCTTTAATGATAGGTTATTGACACATCTAGCATGCACCAAGTGGAAATGTCTTCTTCAAAAGATAATAATTTAGAAAATCAACAAGAGAATGACACGTGCGTTTCACTTCAAGTTTGAGATTCTTGGTCAATGTATACCACTTTCTGTGTTTTATTTTAAGTCATTCTTCGTTCTTTCATCTAGACTAGAAAATTTTTGACTTTCCTACTTAAACTGATAAAGAGATCAAGATTATGATTATTTAGCAATTATCATTGTCAGTGTATACTCCAATAATGCCCAAACAAGCAAGACATGATATAGTTTTGAGAAGGGGAAAAAAAAAAAAGGAATTGCACAGAAGAATAACACTGTCCACACAATTCATTGTCCTTTATAGTAAGAATACATTTAGAGTATCCATGTTTGGCTTTCTTGATTTGTGATTTCATATATATTAAATATTTATATTTTTGATTTGGTAGAGCACTATTTAAAACTAGGCTTGACTATAGGTTTCGTTTACATTTATGACTGCAACACGCTCTTACTTCTTTATCCTCTTGAAATACATCAATCGGATTTAACAAAACTCTTTCCAATTGAGATTGAGACTTTTTCAACTTATACCCACAAAAATCATTACCTAGATTATCAACTACATTTATGTTTATAAAAGCGACTATTTCATCATTAATTCAAAATTCCAAATCTCTTCTTGAACATCAATAAATAGTGCATGCCCGATTGTGAGGAAAGGTCTTTCAAGAATTATCGACATCTCTTTATCCTCTCTCATGTCTAAAATTATGATATCCGCCATAAGATAAAGCTTACCAACTTTTATGACTACATCTTCTACAATTTCCATTGGAAATTTAATAGTCCATTCCGCAAGTTGCAAAGATGCACTTGTGGATTTCAAGCCTCTTCATCTAAGCTTCTTGTAGACTAAGTAAGACATGAGATTAATGGAACCTCCTAAGTCACACAAGGCCTTCACAAATTGAACACTACCAATCTTTCAAGGAATGGAGAAAGAACCGTGATCCTTAAGTTTGGGAGGTAACCTCTTTGTGAGCAATGCCGCACATATCTTCGTCAAGCATAAGATTTCATCATCATGGACTTTCCTCTTTGATGTGGGAACTTGTTTCATGAATTTGGCATAAGTAGGCATGTTTTCGAGTGCTTCCATGAATAGTGTGTTGATTTTAATCTTTTAAACTCCTTAAGAAACTTCTTGAACTTTTTTGCATTCTCTAGATGTTCTTCTTTTAATATTTGTGGAAATGGCACTCTAACTTGCTTTGACAACTAAAGTGGAGGATCTTTGCCTTCAATATGTTGTTAATTGGGCTTAGTGGTTTCTTTAATCATTTCATCTTGGCCCTTTGAAGACTTCTCCATAGCTTCATCAATATCCTCAACCTTTCTCTTCTCTTGGCTCTTTGAGAATGAACTTTCTCCAACTTTCCCTTCCATAATTTCCCACTTATAAGTCTGTTATTTTGCACTTGCTCCCTACCATTTTGCAATCTTGGATTGGGAATTGTGTCACTTGGTAAAGCACCCAAAAGTCTTTTATTTTGTTGTCTAGCCAATTGTCCCAATAGTATCTCCGATAAGTGTTTCTTGCAAGTACTATTCACCAATCCTCTTAAATACACATCTAGCAAGTGTAGTATAAGATTAAAAATTATCAATAAGTTAACTCATGACAAAAGTGCACATTAATAGTTGATTCTCATTTTCCTTCCCCAAATGATGACATTGCATTTGAACAAGAAATCGTTGCCAAATACGAAAATTTTTATTGTAATTCAAAGGTGGTGGAAGGTTATGTTGTTGAAATTGAGGCCTTGGTTGGTTTTTAGGATAAGGAGGGTTTGATTGAGAAGGGCAGGAGTTGGCTTGGAAATTTCTTTGGTGAGGGAGTTGATATGGCCTAGAAGAAGAAGTTGAGGCATGGCTTTGAAAGTTTTTTTTTTCTGAGAATTGTGCTGATAGGGAGGATTTTGTTGGTTGTTGGGATTGTTCCAAGAGAAGTGTGGGAGATTCCTCCATGATGGGTTGTACGTATTTTCATAAACTCCGGGAGGATTCTTTGAAGATGAAGGTTTATTCAATATATAATTAGGTTGCTCACTTGATCCAAAAGTAACCTCATATTACCGATTTTGATGTCCATCACCACAAAAATCATAAACAAGAATATTTGATATGAAGTAGCCACGGCATTCACGATATTTGATCTCTCTAAATTGTCCAAGGCTTTTGTGAAATTCATTCATGAAATTCATATACATTCCTTGTTGAGCAAGTAATGCATCATTTAAGTTCAAAATCAAAACACCTCCATCTTGGGCATTGGCATGTTGAACTTGTTGAGAAACTACATGAGCATTGGACTCTGAGAATAATAGTTCAACGCCATCCTATTAACTAGTGCTTATGCCTCTACCTACATTTTGAAAGATATTGAACCATGTGCCGATGCATCAACAATAGATATTGTCTCATTAGTCAAGCCATTATAAAATGTTTAGATTTGCAACCAAAGACGAATAGCATGATGTGGGCATTTTCTCTATAATTCCTTGAATCTTTCCCGTGCCTTGCTAATACCTTCACCCATGCCTTGCTTCAATGTTTTGATCTCATTTCGAAGTTTGGTTGTCTTTGAGAGAGGAAAATATTTGGCCAAAAATTCTTATTCCAATTGATTCCATATTGTAAACGTCCCTTGAGAATATGATTGCAACCAAGCTTTTGCTCTATCCCTCAAATTAGAAAGGAAAAACTCTCATGCGTACACAATTCAGATGGACTCCATGGAATTTAAATATGTTCAACACTTCTTCGAAGTTCATCAAGTTTGTATATAGATCCTCGTTAGAGAACCACTAAATATCACATGCTGTCTCTTATACACATCTAACATTTGTATAAGGGCGGACTTGATTTCAAAGTTATTTGCTTGCACCAGCATACGTGCGATGCTTGAATTAGGTTCATCAATCTTTAGCTTTAAGTAATCTCTTAAAGGATGGCCAATCCCATGAACTCCATGTTATTTCCTATTTTACTATTAAAGTTAGCACTTCTACCGTGATTTACGATTCCTTCTTCTTGTTCATCATCTCCATTATTGCCAACATTCTCATTCAGTATCTTTTGATTACGTTGAGGATTCTCCATTTGAAGTCTCTCCAATTCTTGTCGCATTCTTTTTGCTTTTCAAATTTTCCCTATTTCCTTCTCTCTTTCTTCGTCTAAGCAAATTAGTATTCCTTTGTCCTCTTCTAACCATGCACAACAAAGAACAGATTCAACTAGTTAATCACAAGTGCCACTTTAAGTCACAAACAAGTACTGTCAACATTAAAAGTAAAAGCTACCAATTAAGAACAAAAATTAACTACTAAAACAAGAAAAAGTGTACAATCCACACAATCATTGAAG
Organism: Cinchona pubescens; assembly: GCA_025175665.1. NCBI lineage: Eukaryota > Viridiplantae > Streptophyta > Magnoliopsida > Gentianales > Rubiaceae > Cinchona > Cinchona pubescens. The sequence continues at coordinate 337,041 of JANKKI010000368.1, forward strand.
TTCTCAATATTGCTAAAATACCAAGGACAATCCCCAACAACGGCACCAAAAACTTGATGCCTTACACACCTAATTATAAATTTTAAACACGTAAATCCTACTACGAATTAGGTGGCATCCCATAAGTATACGATTGTCAACTAGTAGTAAAGGTAAGTAGATATCAGACCCACAAGGATTGGTCCATAATTACCGATTATTTGGTTAGATTACTAGTTGAAGTGACTGATTAAAAAGAGAGATTTAACTAAAACTAGAACAAATGAAACTAAGAAAACACTTTAAAGTTAAGATTAAATACAAAGAAAGCATTTTGTAAGAAAGCAAGTAAACGAAGCAACACTCTTTAGAAGGAAATTAAAGGGAGGAATTAAAGCGGAAAAGCATCTTATGCAAGCAATTAATTAATCTAAACTACTGTATCGCCAAGCAAGCACAATTAAAGAAAGCCCATAACCTATTCTAAGAAAGCATGCAAAAGGATTGCCTTTTTAGAAAGCAGTTGACTATCTTGCTTTCAAAATTAACAAGAAGAAAGGTAATCAAGGCAAGCCCATTAGCTAATATACCAATTAAATTGTGAAACGAACTATTAAATGAAAAGCCCTAAAATTCCAAATTAACTAATCTAAACTACAAATTACCACTAAGAAGGCATAATTAATAGAAATCCACCTACTAATCTATCAACTACACTAAGAAATTGTGTTAATGAATCAATTGTACTAAAGAAATTGTTACAAATTAACTAAAAGAACATGAAATTAAAGCTTAAACTAAAGAGAAATTACACTAGGAGTCTTCAATCTACAACTAGGAATTGAAAATTACAACTATACAAGCCTAATCAAAGAAAATTCTACGCAAATGGGAAGGAAAATGAAGTCCAGAAACTAGCCTACATCTACTTTTCTCCTTACCCTATCTATCTCTCTAGTTCACCTCCAAAGAGGCTTAGAAGAGAAAAAAATCAGCCAAAAAATAACAAGGGGAAACAATTTAGCATTCTGTTTGCGCGTCCATATTGCAATATGGAGCCTTTATCAGCAAATTTGATTTCTGTATTTTTCCCTTTTTCTCCTCTAATCTTTCATTCTTGGAGCTCCATGCCCTTTATTCTAAACCTCAAAAATACTATAAACCTAATAAGTTAGCAATTATACTCAAATTAACAGTAATATGATAATATTTTCACAAATACGAATGCAACTAATAAATGAAATAAAACTGCACAAAAACACATAAATGTACCTTAAAACCCAAAAAATACTAACAATAAACGTGTTTAGACGAGTTAAATAACCATAGTTTACTAGAGTTATCACAAATAATGTTCGCAATGTCATAAGAACTAAACATAGTAGTCGTTGAGTAGGGAAATTGTCATTGTTGACTAGTTGGTTTCGATTTAATTTTTTTTTTTTGGCATTTTTTCGTTGATTTGTGACTCATGATATATGTGCAAAGGCTTATATTACAACAATCTCTCTATATATACCTTACAAGCTGCATAGATGTTCTATGTTGAACAAAAAAAAAAAAAAAGTGATCATTTAAGATTACATATAGGGTAACGTTGGTACTTCTGAAACATAGCTAAGTAGTAATTATTTTCCCATTGTTAACTCTCTAAAAGAGAGTTATTTACACATATTTTCACTTGGATTTGAATCAGATTCGATGCACTGTGTTTAGAACGTAGGGATATTTTGGTAATTTTAAGGGTTTTGTCCTAAAAGGTCTTTTATGGGGTTTTAATGTTTGAATATATTTATATAAGTGTTTATATGTGTTTCTATAGGTTTGGAGTGATTAAGAGGTAAAACGAGATAGGAAAGGAATGAAACAAACGAAAAAAGAATTAAAACCTTAAATGAATACCAGTGAAGGGCTGGGCGCGGCTATAGCTAAGACCCCTTGAATCATGCCCTCCAAAGAATGTCTCTGAAATTATCATTATAAGACATCACTAAAGTCTATTAGAGACAGTCTAATACTACAAATTATAAAACTTTTATTCGCTTGAGTTTAGGTCTTCTCGGGGATATTTTCAGCCTACAACTTTGTTAAACCCTACATAGTACTATAAATACATGTTTTAGGTCATCTATTACATCATGTAGACTATCTTAGGCCATAATAACATCACGAGAACATTGATTAATCATCTAGGAACAGATCATCAAGGCAAAGAGTGAAGAACACAACCAATACTAGTTCTTTTATTTCTTTTGTGTTCTTATTCTCTAGAATGATTGTAAAGTACTCCTTCGATGTAATTTTGACCTTCAATGTCTGCTAATTCAATTTATATGGTTTTATTCAGTTTTTTGAAGAATATTGATTGCTAGGTTTTTAATTGTTCCTTTTGGTTTCACGTACTTGTTTCTGCTTATTCAAATTAATCTTAATGCCTCTAGATGACTAATCACCCTATAGAGTGATTTGTAAACCCTGTTTTGAAAGGAAAGAGGATACTTAGGATTAGAATAGGTTCGAATAGCCTTTGTTTGAGAAATTTGCTAATTGATCGAACCATTTGGCGCATACATATAGAAATATACCTCTTCATCTTAGGCAATCAAATTGGGTTTCATTATTGATATGCCCCGTGCCCGCATGCGTTGATCATATTTATTTTATGAAATATTACTACAATAGTACTATACTTATTTATTCCAAAAATATGCAGTTGCGAAAGCAGTAATAAAATTATTGTCCAAAAGTCAAAGTATACGAATAACTTTCTTAAAATATATTCAAAAGTATCCTTCTTAACTTTTAATAATCCAAGAGTGTTTTATTTGATTACTACAAAAATAGCTTTTAATTTTCTATAATTACTTATGTCAAAAGTATAAAAATATTTAGTCCAAAGTCATATTATAACTGCTTAACTAAAGGAGTAGTTACATAAATACCTAAAATAGCTCAAAACATAATCAGACGACACCAACAAATCCTATGCATATTTGATTCCTTCGAAAATTACTTTTCCCTTTTTTTATTTTCAAAATTCTTTTTTTTTCTTAAAAATCTCAGAAAATTGCAACCTTAAACCATCTAAAACAATTTGTCAAAATAGATTTTCTAACCTTTGACACAAATTTCAGATTTAAAAAAAAAAACAATTAAAATTTATCCAAAATACTTTGATAAATCAATAGTACCAACGGAGAAAAACATAACCTAGGCATTATATTCCATATACGAGTAACATAAATAATGAAACAGAAATATCAGGAAATTTAGTTTGTAAAGTTATACAATATTTGATATATGACGAGCTATTAATGCGCACAAAAACTCTCTCTCCAAAGCTCCTAAAATATCAGCCAAGTAAATAATGATGTAATCTTACAAAGTCCCCTATTTATACATATTTTAACTTCTATAAGTTATATTCCTAATTTTCTCTTGAATCCTACAATTATTGGGCTACTTATGTTGGCTAAAAATTTAGCCTAAAATTAATTATGAATTTAACAAATAATTAGCAAAAGATTTTTACTTAAAGTGAGAAATGTTTTTAGACACAAAGTTGGTCCAGTTCAAATAACACAAGACGAATAAGAAGACCCAGATTAACAAGAATTAAGTCTTCTTATGTGAACATATCACGTAACAATTTTTTATCCAATAATGACAAGTAGTTAAAATTCCAATAAAACTCATAGTGTAATAGATATTATCAAATACTAATGGTTTTTTTCTTTAAAAAAAATTACTAGGATTTATAATTATTATGCACTAATCTTGGGAATTCACATATACATATAGTGGTTGGTTGGGGTTAGTATATTTGCATGGATTTCAAAAGAAAGCATGCGATTATATTAAAACTTAGATTAGCAGGCAAAAAAAGAAATTGATGGATTCTGATAAATCAAAACATTCAATTGGATTGGTAAAGTGAAAAATAAACCTTAGGCTCTATATCATTTGATTTTCCACTTAATTACTTTATTTATTTCCTTGATTATTTACTTTTCTTAAATTATTACTCAAATTATTACACTGTTTTAATAGAATTTTGTGAGTGTTATTGAAAAAAGAATTTTGAGAGTGTCACTTTGGAAATTAACAACTTTTTCAAGCACATTCCACGTGGAAATGATCTCTACTTACTCTATACTTGTTCGATATTTATATTAGCATATGCGAACGTGATTTTGGAGTCGTTGTTAGGGACTTTGATCTTGACATTATGCATTGTGTTAGTATCAGTGTAAGCATTCAATTTATTGTTCAAATATTTTCCTTTTGTTTGTTTGTTTTGCTGGGTTTTTAGCCACTTTAAATCGGACAACTTCTTCCTTTAGACCATTAGATGTAGCAAATAGTTAATTTACTAAGAAGGAAAGCCAGACAAGGGTTTCAACCAATCATATAAATGGTTTATGACAATTATACTGGTGAATCCTATCAATCCAATCATTAAAGTACCACCAAATCAAGATGAGTTGAGATCTCTTAGAGATTTTGTGGTTCCAACTGTGGATGGTCATCAGTTTAGCATCTTGAAGCCGCCAATTATGGCGAATAACTTTGAGCTAAAGCAATAGATAATTCAGATGGTGCAATCATCGGCCATATTTGATGGATTTCTGAGTAATGACCTAATGTTCATTTCTTTAAATTCTTGGACATTTGTGCACTTTTTGGCACAATGGCATATTAGACGATACTATAAGGTTAAGGCTTTTCCCATTCTCACTATAGGAAGGCTAAGGCTTGGTTAATTTCCCTATCTTTAGGTTCCATCATGACCTGGAATAATCTGGCATAGAAGTTTTTGAGCAAATTCTTTCCACCTTCAAAAATAACAGTGTTAAGGAATGATATCAACTCATTTGTGCATCATGACAATGAGTCGTTATTTGAAGCTTGCGAACAATTCTAAGACCTACTTCAAAACAGGGTCCCCATCATGGTTTACTAGATTGGTTCAAAAATTAAATCTTTTATAATGATTTATGATTAAGTCCTATGTAGAGGTAGTTAAGATGTTGGAATTAAGATGTTGGAAGACATGTTCTCGAATAATTATCAACGGTGAAATGAAATAGCTACCCAAGACGAACATCAATGGTTTTATGAAGTAGATGCTTTTATAGCTATGACAACATAATTTGCTGCTTTGACAAAGAGAATAGAAGGTATCAGTGTCCAAGGAAGATAAGTGTAAAGACCATTTATATGATATGACATATGCCATCAAGGGCATTCTCCAATTAGTGGCTGAATAATTAGGAACCAATGAATTATGTGGGCAATTATCATAGGAATCAAAGCAATCCTTACTCCAACACTTACAATCCTGGATGGAGGAACCATACAAATTTTCATGAAATAACAATTAATGAGGTGGACCATCAATATTAATGAGACCACTAGGTCTACCAGGTTTAAAAACCAAAATAGACTGCCACAACTAGAGCTAGAGAAAAGGATAGGGTAGAGGACTTACTTAGGCAGTATATTGTAAAGAATGATGAGACACTCCCGAGTAAATACATTGTTACAAAACCATATACCATTTATCTGGAACTCACTCACTCGAATGGGGCAGTTGGCCAATTCTATTAACACTAAGTCTTATTCTAGTATGTGAAGTAAACCATCGAAGAGGGGGTAAGGAGCTTTGCAAAGCAGTGGCACTTCTAAGTGGTAAGCAACCCAATCATGGAAGATTGAGACATTAATGGAACAGGAGTCTAAAATTGTTCATGGTGAAGAAGATGTAATCCAAAAGCTCTTTGTTCCTTTAATATGCAAAATGGTTGGATAACACTAAAGTTGAATACCATACCCACAGAGGTTGAAGAAGCAGAAGTTGGACGTGCAATTTAGGAAATTCCTTGAATTCTTCATTTAACTTCACATAAAAATCCCATTTACTAATACATTGGAACAAATCCCTAGTTACCACTTCAAAGTTAATGAAGGACATCTTATCACGGAAAAAGAGGTTAGCTGACTTTGAAACCGTTGCCTTTACAAAAGAGTGCATCGCTATTCTACAACAAAAACTACCACAAAATTTGAAAGATCCAGGCAGCTTTAATATTCCGTGCACTATTGGGACACAATTCATTGGAAAGGCACTTTTTGATCTTGGTGCCAGTATTAACTTAATGCATCTTTCTATTTTAAGGAAATTGTCATGGGAGAAGTAAAGCCGACATTGGTGACCCTCTAGCTTGAAGACAGTTCGTTGGCACATCTAGGGGAATCATTGAAGATGTATTGGTAAAAGTGCATAATTTCATATTTCCAACTGATTTTATTGCATTAGATTTTAAGGAACATTTAAATATTCTAATAATACTTGGAAAACCATTTTTAGTGACAAGTAAAGCTCTCATTGATGTTCGGAAAGAAGAACTAACAATGAGAGTACATGATTGTAGGTATCAGTATGATGTTTTAATCATGCTATGGAATCTTTGACCAAGAGGAAGAATGTTTTGTAGTGAATGTAATAGCAAGGGATGACGAAAAGGACATTATCTCAAAAATTGTATCCTGAAGGTGTAACTCAAGAATTGTGATGACCGAAGTAGATATAGAAGCGCAGAAGTTCAACAAGTACAATAAAAAATGATAATTCAAAAGAACTCCTAATCGGGTGCCGAGATACATGATAACGGAGATGAGAGTATTGAGGAGTCCAGTAAGATGATGACAATATCAAAGAATTGGGAGGAGTAAGAAATTGATGATCTTGTGAAAACGTGCAGCAAGATGATTCTTAGAAAACTAACAAAAAAGGGGATCTAGGATGGTTTACTATATCTTGTAGTATAAGTGTTATTTCACTTAATAGTGCTCTTTGCAACATAGGAGCCAGTATAAACCTAATAACTCTATCCCTTTGTAGGAATGTAGGGGCAACAATCACTCAAAAGACCAATAAACCTATCCAACTGATAGATAGAAAAAAGCATAAGATATAATGCAATGGTGATAGACAATGTGCTTATTAGAGTGGAGAATTTTTTTTCTCTTGTAGAATTTGTAGACATGAATATAGAGGAAGAGGACATGGATGAGGGTTCACTGATATTAGGATGTCTATTTCTAGCTTTTTCATGATCTTTGATTAATGTGGACAAGTAGTTTTAAGAGAACACAACACGGCAATCTCGTTTTACATTGTGCAGGCAAGGAAATATCCTTAGAAGCATTTCAATTGCTTCATTATTGATGTAATAACAAAGTTGATGATTCTCGCTTTGGAGTTTCATGAACTTTTAATGCATAAAACATTAGCCATGTATAGCATTAGATGTTAAACAATGCGCTTCTTTGAAGGCAACACAAGTTTTTTACATTTCACTTCTTCTATTTTTCGTAATTAGTGCTTTTTATGAAATAGTTAGTTGTGAACACATTCTTTTCTTTTTTTTGTGTGTGTGTGTGTGTGTGTGTGTTATGTTGGTAGATTAAATACAGTTATGAAGGTGAATTGTGGTTGAAAATATGCATAATGATGGAAAACAGACCAAGATTAAACCAAAAACTCGAGCACGAAGGCAATAGCTGGGTGTAACCATGATTATATACACATCTAGCTGCTCCCTGCCACTAATGACTAGGCACAACTGTACCCACAGCCAGGGAGACATGAACCTTTTTAATCGGGAAAGGCAATAAAGGGCTGTCATTATTGCAGCCCATTATAAGAGACAGTCTCCTAGACTTTTCAAACACCCCAAAACCCTTGTAAACTCTTTTAAATTCTTTCCCACACAAAATCCATTTGATATACACCTTAAGTCTTAATTATAACACACAAATAACTATATTTTAGATGGATTTGTAGCCATTAAAGAACTAAAGGAGTTCTTACCGAGAACATTTTTTAAACCTCATCCAGGGAGAATTCTTCCTAGGATGCAAGGAGACTTCAAGAACGAATTCAAAGAATCCAAATTGGTGATTTCTATCTTTTAGAGCCATCTTGATGTCAATATTTTTTGTTGGGTACATCTGTTAAATGTGTCATTGCATTGATTAATTGGATCTTAGTTAATTACTCATGGATTGAATTTGAGCTTGTATGTTCCTAGAAAAATTTGGTTTATGTTTAGTTGAGTTTTTGTGTCCTATAACTTTTTCTTTGCCTATTCTGTGATTAGTTGAGCATTCAAATCTTGAATTGGGAACTATGGCATCTAAAGGAAAAAATGCTTCTACAGCACTTCAAAGCCAAAATATCCTAAAACCAATTAATTTGAACAAAGCATATCAAAGATTTTAAGGTAACTCCAATGATAAAAACCTTATTCTTGAAAGTGGTTTTAAATTTGATGTAGCATGGAGACATGATAACCTCGTGAACCAAGTTGAACACATGATTGAAAAGAAAAGCTGGTCTAAATTTTGCATGCATCATGAGTTTGCAAATGAACAAGTCTTAGGGGAATTTTATGCGAATGTGCTCAAGCATGAGATTGGGTTTGTCTTTGTTAGGTATACAGAAAGTACGAATGCACTTGTGAATCTTTAAATGATTTCATCAAATTATCACCTACAGATAAAGAGGTTTAAGCGAAATATCAAAACCAATAAGGCCCAAGTGTAACTATAATATTTAACTTTTTGTGTGATTGTATTGATGTGCCTTGGAAAATAGCTAAAAATATGTTGGGAACTAACAAAACTTTTCCATGTAAATTCTTTTCCACAATTGCAAAAGTGTGCAAAAATTTTATAAACATCATGATGATATTGGGTTTGCATGCAACTAATGTCACTCTTGAAAGGATTGTTTTGATTTATTGCTTACTTTAAGTGAAAAGCATTTTATTGGCCATGTTTTTCATGAAAAGTCTATTTTACATACTATTACAAAAAGCACGGGATTATGGTTTACTTGCTTAATAAGTTCTATCTTGGTGCAAGAGTTTGATGGAAAGAAAAGAAGATAAGTGAATTGCTAGAAAGAAGCCAAATGATCTAGATGGTAGGGCAGCCAAAAGAATGAATCCAAGTTCAAAGAAACCTCAAAAAGATAAAACACCAAATTCAAGCAATCCCCCAAATAACAATTGCAGTATGGAAAGCTGACTTGAATATTGAAAGGCAACTGGAGGAACAATATCAATACGTGAAGGCTATGGGGAATCAACTCAGTATATTGGTGAAGTCGTACATTTTCATATGATGACAGCTCTAACTTTACCAACTATATGCACCTTTCAAGAGGTTGAGGAATAAGAGGAGGAGATTAGTGACGAGTCGGGTGAAGATGAGTCAATGAATGATGAGGAAAAAGAAGATGAAGTGGTTGAATTGACTAAGCTACAATTCATAATCAATGGAGTTTTGTTTTTGTTGTTTTGTTTAGTTTTAGTTTGAACTTTTCATGATTTTAATTGTGGTATGAATAGTTGATGACAATGTTTCGTTTTAAGTTAGGGGTGGTGTTTGTACTAGTATTGTTAATGTGATTATGTGTTATGTGATTGGAATGAGTTGATTTTATTTTGGTTTAACTTGGTGGTGTATTTCTTTTAAATTTAAGTTATTTTTGTTTGAAATTTTTTCAAACAAAAAAGAAAGCACAAAAGGATTTTTTGTTTTAGATAGTTTTTATCAGTCTTGAGGATTTGATCGTACAAAAGTCTGCCGAACTACAGGATTGAACATTGAGGATTTCTATTCCTTCTTTGCCTAGAGTATTGTAGAGGGCCAAAATAAAAAAAAAAAAAATTCTATTTTCGTAGTTTTTGTGTTCATTAACTTTTGCGCTGTTTTCGTAGTTTTTGTGTTCATTAACTTTTGCGACTATGTATCATGAGTTTAAAAATGTTTAAAAGGGGACTATTCTTGTTAAAGTTTATGGATTGAAAGTGTAAATAATTTTTCTTTGCACTTTGATCCCTTTGAATTATATTTCCTTGAGTGAGGGTGTGAAAGAAAGACAACTTTCAATGAGTGGCAATCATGATATTTTTTGCGATATTTGTTTAGCACTTGTGACATTCGTTAGAATTGTGTTGAATTGATACATGTGAAATATAAGTGAATTTTGAGCCAAACAATTTATTTATGCAAGTTGTTTGGACTATTTTTGCCCAAAGGGATATTATCCCTAATGTCCCTTCTTGAGCTTGCTAAGCCATATTTGTTGAATAACCACATTATTTAGCCAATTTACTTTTTTCTATTTACTATTCTTTCTACCCGTCATCTTAATAGTTATTGTTGGTTCCTTTCAAGTATCATTGCTATGAATTTGATGAAATGGTAGTTTGAATGAAAGGATGTGTTGTGTGGGAAAGAAATCATGTTTACGACTTTAATGTTTCTAATTCTCTCATGTGTGTTGTTATGTGTTCAGAAAAAAAAATTATTGCGAAAAAAAGTGAAAAAAAATGAAGAAAAAGAATGAAGAAAAATTCATATTTGTTAAGTGTTGTGAATAAAGATGAAAATTCCTTCAAGTTGTAATAAATGTATGTTTTTGCCTTCGAAAGTAGTCCCGTTGGTTAAATTCTATGGTAGATAGGGGATGTTTGAAAGGATTTGGTTCAAGTGACTCGCTAACGTATCTAAAGTGATATGAATTACTTATATCCAAATATATCTGACCTTCATCTCTTAGCCTATGATACAAGTTTAAAAGACCTATTTGATCCGTATTTTGAGTTTATTTGAATTAGTATGTATTTTGTGTGCTAGTTTCTTCCAACATGTTTGTCACTTATTAAAACTTATGTTCTTGGATTTTTCATCGATTAATGAGCAAGTGATATCTCCTTTCATGAGTGGAAAGATTAGCACTTTCATGATGACAATCTAGGGTTGTTTAGAAATGTTCTTTTATTTATATATTGAGTTCATTCGTTATTTGTGTAGCTCTTCCAATTTATGACAATTGACATGTCGAAAACATTTAATGAGTTAATGTGTTTTATGTGTTTCTTGGTTTTTGTTTGTTTTACCTAGTAAGAGTAAAAGCATTGTTTGGGTGTGTTATTTATCTATTATGCATATTTTAGCTTGGGTTTTAATCGGATTCTGAAATTTTATCTTTAGAAAGTATGGTTATTTTGGTAATCTTAACAATGGTTTTATTATAAAACATTATTTTATGTGTTTTTATTGTTTATTTATGTATAAAAATATATTATTGTAGGTTTAGAGTGCTTCAGAAGTCAAATTGGACGGAACGGACAATGAACGAAGCGAAAATGACTATGCCTGATTAACATTCGCATAAAATTCCCCCTGCAACTCTTATACACATTCCTTAGCCGTGCCTTTCCACTGATGGCTCAGTGCAGCTGCTCCTACAGGGTTTTCAGCCACTACCACGCTCCTGAAAAATAGAAAAAAACTTCATTTCATGAGTTTAGGGCTTTCTGCGTGTATTTTTTACCAGAACTTTGTAAACCCTGGTTAACACTATAAATACGTCTTTTAGATCATTTATAAAATAACGAACCCTTATCTTAGGCCACATACCATCAGAAGAACATTGAAAGATCATATGGAGGACTAAATCATAAACGTGAGGAGCAAAGAACGCAAACGGCACTAGTTTTTCTTCTTTTTCTTTTCCTTTGTGTTCTTACAGTCTAGCATGATTATAACGTACTCTTTCAAGAAATTTTGACCATGAGTATGTGAAAATGCATTTTCTAGTATTTTATTAAGATTTTTCCATGTAGATTGATTGTTAACTTCTTAATTGTTCCTTTCGATTTCTCAAAATTGTCTGCTTATTCTAATTAATCTTAATGCCTGTCGATGACTGATCACCCTCTAGAGGATACCTAAGGTTAGGATGGGTTCGATTAGCTTTTGTTTGGGACATTCACTGATTGATTTAATATATCATAAATACGGATAGAAATATACCTACTTATCTTAGTTAATCAAATTAGGGTTCATTATTATACACTAATCTTGGCTCGAATCCATATAGAAACATAGTGGGTTGGTGATAACTCTAGGAAACTAGAGTTATACGTACCAAAAATTTGAATTTTTGCCTTGATAAGGTCTAAACATTTTTAAGGTTCAAGTATTGTTTTTTCTTAATTTTCCTTTTATGTTATAGAATATATTAGTTTGTGCTAATTTAGTATTTTTAATTTTACTTAAGTGTTTTATTATAACTAATAAATTGCGTTTATATGTAGGTTTGGTAGGAGAAAACGAGTGACAGTTGGACGAGAAACAAACCAAATCAAGCCATAAGCGTTCATAACCACGGTTATGAAATTGGTGACCACTATTACCAAGCTTTTAGAGCTACTGGAATCATAACCGCGCTACACATCTGCAGTCATGAGAGGAATCCTTTTCGCTAAGATTTGACGTCGTCGTGATAAAACTGAAGAAAGGAATTTCAACACCGCAATGCCGAAGCCGTGCAGCTCCATGTTCAACACCAAAGTTTGAAACCATGGACTGGAAGTTTACATGGGCAAAAATGTCCAAATTGCCAAAAATTTTTGTTGCAACTAATTCCTCAAACCCTAGCACTATGAATACACCCTTTAAGGGCTCTTTAAGGGTTGGATAGATAAAGTTAGACTATGTTAATAGGTGTTAGTATGGGATAGAGATATTTTTCCTTTTCCACTCAATTTGGAGAGAATTCTCTTATATTAGATGTAGTTTATTGTAATTTCTAATCTCCTAGTTTTGGAATGAAAACCATTATTGTAAAATCTTTTATTTTATGTTTGACTTCCTTCACGTTGTGTTAATATAGTGTAGTTTGGTCTAATTTCTATATTTATTCGCTTTCTTAGTATTAAATGGTAGATTAATTTATTTCCTTCTTTAAATATGCTTGGTTAGTGGCAAATTATAGTTAGGATATTTAAATGCTTTCTTAAAATTCTCTTTTTCTTTCTACATACTGTTTTGAATCCTTCATTTAAAATGCATTCTTTACATATATTGTCTTTAATAATGCAATAGTTATTACGAGTTAAGGATTGATAATGCCAATTTGCCATGGGTTTTGATTGATTGGTGGTTTGGATGGTTAAAATGGTAGGTAATTCAATAGTAGTAAATGGTTGGGTTGCTTGGTGACAGGGAAGGATCCACCTTTGAACGATGTTAGTAAGGTGAACACAACATGCAAGCATTGAGTGTTAATTCTTAGTCGCGTTTATTATTTGATTAGGAAGGTCAATAGTCGGGCCACGATGATAACTTTTCTAGTTGGTTCCTAGAACACCATGAGAATATTAACTAGAATCATGAGCCGGGCCAAGAGATTGATTCATAGTTGAGAGGCAATCCTTAGTTAAACCGTTCAACTGTTCGTGTACACTAAATCAATAACAATTAAACCCCAAGAGTTGGCTAATTGAACCCTAACTTATTTAAAATCTCTTTAATTATTTTCTTTAACTTTAGTTTATTTAATTCTTTTCCTAAATTGAACACTTAAAATAGTAATCCAACCAAATAATTGGTAATTACCTACCAGTCCTTGTGGATTCGATCCCTATTCCCACTTGCTACTCTTTGGCCCCAAACACTTTTAGTGCATGAGCTATCTAGTTATAAGTAAGTTTTAGGTGTTTATAAATGTAGAACTAGACATTATTTGCCTCAAGTTTTTGGTGTCATTGTCGTGGAGTGGTTTTCGGCAATATTGATATATTTTGGTCAGAATACTAGATTGAAGTTCTTTACTTTCTTGTACAGTTGTCCTACCTATGTGAAAAAACAAAAGGATTTTCATTTTATAGTTGTGACTTTATTTTGAAAATACAAAAAGATTTTCTTTGTGATGGATAGCATAGACCAGTTAGTAGTCTTGTCTTTCCTCTTTTTTTTTTTGTTTGTGTGCTTTAATTCATTTTCTTGTTTTTGGTTTGTTGTGTTTGTTTCTTCAAGAACATGCAATGACCTAATTGGAATGATTCATATCAAGGAGATTATCATTTTTATGATAATGGAGGTATGCCCAATAAGTATGAGTCTTGCTATGATTACTCTCCTTACCCCTTAGATTACAAAATGGGATGGTCAATCCATATCCTTGTGAGAGCATATCAAAAAAATCCCTATTCTTTCCCAACACCACAAAAACCTTCATAAAAACCAATGGAGCCCCAATTCAGTCATCAAAAAATCCAAGAATATGAAGATGCAAGAATAATGGATGAGTGGATAATACTTCAAGAAATCTTAGAAAAACAAGCCCAACTCTGAGAAGAACGAGCTAAACACCAAGAAGAACTCTCTCAACTCCTTAAGAAACAAGCTCAACTCCGAGGAGAAATAATTAGATTCTTCGAAGTTCAAGACAAATCCACCAAGAGGTTACAAGACCAACTTGTTGAAGTTCAAGTAATGATAAATGGTGAAGATCAAGGGACTCCAACACTCCTAGCTGTGGATATAGAACTAGTTCAAGAAGATAAAAAAGAAAAATACATACTGAAGGAAACTTGTTGCCAAGCACCTATGGAGCTTGGTATTCCAACAACAAGGACTTATTTCTTTTGTGTTTAAACCCCATTAACCTTATTTGTATTTTTCTTTCTTAATTTGTTTGGACCCCGTGAAGTTCAAATGAAGTCTTCTTAGTGTAGGATTGTTCATTTAGAAAAGGATAGGCAACTTCTAGATTCCTATGTTTAATTGAAACAGCATGTCTATGTTTTATTTGGGATTGCTAATTGTTATTGTGAAACCCAGTATTTTACTAGCCTTGTTCTTTGATTTTTAACTGGTTTAAAATGTTTTTCATATTATTTTTAGTCATAAAGTACTTCAACTTATTCGTTTTTCAATTCGGCAAATTTTTCGGTTTACGCGATTTCGAACTCTCACGCACCAAAAATAGCTGTCTCTTGTACTTATCTAGATGTGTATGAGAGATGATGGCTGAATTATTCAGAAAAAAATGATAATTTAGTAGCAAAAATTAGTTTTTGGATTAAATAGTCAATTCAAAACTAGATGGTCAAGAAAAAGAACTAAGTTTAAGAAAACCTTTAAATTCCTTTTTAATCTTCTTCTTGCTTTGAATCTTATACATTTCTTCTAATAGCTGGCCGAACTCCTCTTCCCCATTTTTCCCCCAAAATTTTCTTGGATTTCAAGTATAAATCATTTGGAAGGTAAGATTTTATGTATTTTAGCACTTTATGGCTTATGGGCTTTATGATTCAAGCTTTAATTTCAAGTCTTGTAGGATTCTTATGGCTGAAAAAATCCCCTCTTTGCAGCCTTATATGTTATGATTTATGTATGTTATGGGTTGTTTTTAGTGTTTTGGAGGTTGGGAAGTGATTGGGGTTGATTTTTAACAACTTTCCACGGTTAGATTACATATTTTAAGATTATGAGTTGGGGTTTTGTCTTCCATATGTGGCCCTAGAGTGTTATGCTATGAATGCTTATGTCTATGCATATAATGATGTTTTAAGAGTGTTTTAAGGTTAGTTTGGATAGGAATTGAGACTTGAAACCAAGTGGACTTGGTTTCAACACTGTCTATTATCCAGCGGAACCTTGGCGCAACTAGGATAATTTGGATAATTGGTTATGTTTGTATTAAAAGGGTCTTTAATGATCTTTTGATGGTTTTAGGTGTTTTCCTTTGTTGTGGGATGCTATTGATATAGTCCCGGCTATTGCTCCGGTGAATCTTTCCGTTTATGCATTGGTTGGTTAGAATATGTTGTTTTGAGTTGGGTTGTAACCAAGGTCCCATGAATACCTTGGAATTGGTTTTTGTTGGCAGGGAGGATAACCTACTTATAGCCTAGGGAGAGGCGAAGTTTTTGCGGTTTTTCTGGAAAACTGAGCTTATTATCTCCTAATCTAGCTGTGTATACGAATTTGAGGGGTTAACTAAGTGTTTTGACTGGGGTTTTAGATTGTCGAAGTTGGTCGGAAATTGTGAAAAGGTCATTTTTGACCAAAGAGCTGTTGGTGTCGTTTTCTATCGTTTCGTGTCGTTTTCACTTCCCTAGTCATTCTTTAATTTCTACATCTCTTCTAAGAATCCTCTTATACTGTTTTAGGTACCACGCCACCTACCGCCGGCGATCGCGTTCGTGATATGGAACATTTGTGCAGTCTTTTGCTTTCTATAGGTGTGTAATATAGACCCTCTTCCACTTGTATTTTGTTTAATGACTTTCGAAATATGTTTGGATGGATTTTTGAATGTGTATGATGTTTGGAATTGCACTTTTACCAAGTTTTGGAATTATTACATATGAAATCGGGACCAAGCTATTTTATGTTAATCAATTGATATGTTTGCAAACTCTTTTGATATGAAAGCATTTTATGACTGTTTTGGCTCATAGGTGACCTAGGTATATAATTTTGGATGTGTTTGGAAATACACATTGGGAGAACCGGTTCTATAGTCATCCATGGGACGCCATGGTGACTGATGTACTATGATTATGAACTATTTGATCAGGGGTCTTGTGATGGGATAACTTGACCTCCAGTGTCGACTAGTAGGTGTGGTAGATTACTAGATCGGCTAGTCTTTGTACGTCATACTTTTGAGCCTAAAAGATACTCATGCTATTTTATTATATTCCGGATTGAAAACTGTACTTGGATTTGTTCGCTATGCTTTAGCATACTGTGTTTTGAAATGATTGGATCTTTTTGGCTATGTTTTGGACATGCCTGACTTTTAAATGGCATGAGACATTTTAGAAACTACTTATGATTATGGTTTATTGACGTTTAAGAGACAGATACATTTTAGAAACTGCTTCATGACTATGGTTTTCACAAATGTTATTATCTTTATGTTTTCTTTTTATCGCAATGCTTGGCCCCATTTGAAGAGCAAGCATGAAAACCTGTCTCTTATACACATCTAGATGTGTATAAGAGACAGTCCCAGAATGTGGAACATCTAGTGTTGGACTCTCCATCACGTTAGCCTTTTAGATTTCCTCCAGTTCCACATTCTGGTACATCTAGATGTGTATAAGAGACAGCATCAACATTAAGTAAACCACTAAACCAGTTAAACTCATAGGTTTTGTATTGATGAACTTTGTTTTTGTTGTAGCATCTTTTGTACTAAGAATGAATTTTGTAATTCAACTATTTTTTGTGTAAAATAAATATTCGGTTTTATAGTTAAGAAATGGTTTCTGGTTCTATTACATTGCGGTTAAGTTTGTTGCTCTGTTCGTTTGTGCCAAACGCTTTGGAAAGTGTACCATTAGCACGGCGTGTTACGGTCCCGTTTTTAACGTGACAGTTATACTTGTTTAGTGGTTTACTTAATGTTGATGAAGTCCTCAAATAAAGGTAGAACTCTTGTTCTTAAGTACAATTTGAGCTTAATTGGTTGCTTTCATATTCAATTAATTATTATGTTGTCCATCTTTTATACAAACTTTTTGAAGTACTAAGTGTAATTCAAAATCATTGCCTGGTGTTTTTTTTAGTGTCCTATGTGTTTTTATGCTTTCTGGTAGTACTTTTATTTCCTGTGATATGGATGAGTAGTAGTATGAGTTGTACTCATTATTGGATAATATGAAAAGGAAGGTCGTGTCCATTGTTTTGCTCATTGATAAAGACATATTGTTTTTGTTGTTTGTGAACAGTTGAAATTGGACATTGGACTTATTTTGCACCTCATGTGATAAATGTGATTTAACCCTTGAAACTCAATAATGTTTTCAACTGCTACATGAAATATTTTTTCTTAGCCAGTTTCGACTTCAAACTTTACCTTTTTAGTAAGTGTTTTCCAATAAAAGTTCAATTGATTGTTGATATGGTTAAATATTTCAAAATTTTTGGAATATGATTTTGAGTAGAGAAAGAAATAAGTTAAGCATTAGTTGGTCATATCGCATAGACTTGCATTTTCATATATTTTGTGGGTTTTGTAAGGTTTGGCTTGGTACATTGATTAGGGTGGTGCGAATCACCTATATTGAACAAAATTGCCAGATTTTGAAAATGATCTAGGCATTTTCTTGGATCGTTTAAGCCAAAAAACCTACCTTATATTCAATTTATCCCTATTGTCCCCATTGAGCCTTGTAGCCTAATTTCTTTGTCAACCACATAACTTAACTATTTTAGTTTGTTTATTTATCCCGTCTTCATCCCTTCATGTTTGTTATTTTGGAATCTATCTTAGTTCTTCAATGTAATAGTTAAGGATTTTATCACGGCTTGAAGGAAAATTTTTGTGTAATTGCTTTGGGGTTTGAAAGCAAGATGTTTAATGTTAATTATATTTCCCTTGTTGTAATTAATTGATGTACGTCATTATTATTTTCTGCACATTTAGAATTCTCTTAAAAAAAGAGAAAAGAAAAGAAAATTAAAAGTGTTGTGATCCCATGTTGAACAAAGAAGCTTTGTCTTACCTTGAAAAGTTAATTTATCTAGAAATAATATTTTTGTCTTTCAAGTGTTGGTTAAGTAGTGTTATATTCGGTGCGTGTACAGATGCGATATTAGTCTGAGAGCTTGTATCAAAATGACTAAGGTGATTTGAGTCACTCATGTCCAAAATTATCCTACCCAATTACCTTAGTATATGTTGCAATTTTCCAAGTCATAAATGACCCTTAATCTGGGCTAATAGACATTGGCAGAGAGTCGGGGTTGAAGCATTGCTTCGGCTGATATTCTTTGCTAAACCTTGTAGTGCCAACTAATATCCTTGTATGTTCAATTGCATCAATTTATCCCTCTCAAAACAAGTTTTAATGATCTTTCTATACTTCAAGCAAGATTTTGAGAAACTTGACTTGTTTGTCCTAGATCAACTTGCATTTGAATTGGCATTTCATGAACACTTCATTAGTCAAAGTAATGTTTGTAACCAAAATTAATGTACTCATTTGTAAATAAGACAATAGATGAAATGGTTGAGTTTAATGAGTTAAAAGCTCAATTTCACTCTTGATTGTTGTACTATAGTTCAACATTTCAATTTGTTGTTGATGTGTTGTGTTTTGTGTTAATCGTTTTTGTTGTTCTTTTTCTTTTCTTTATTTTGTTCGAACAAGCATACCTTAAGGTTGAAGATGTGATAAATTTTGAAAACTAGAGTTATAAGTACCCTAAATTTGAGTATTTTTGTCGTGCTTTCGAACATTTTTAAAGTTTCAATGTTGTTTTTTCTTATTTTAACTTTTATATTCTAGAATAAGTTAGTTTGCATAAATATAGGGTTTTTATTATTATATAAGTGTTTTTAATATAATTAATAGAATGTGTTTACGAGTATTTTTTGTCAGAAAAAAAAGCAAAATAATTGTACGAGAAATGAGCCAAATCAAGCCATCAACATTCGTAACAACGGTTATAAAATTGTTGACCACGGTTACCAAACTTTTGCAACTACTGGAATCATAAGCGTGCTCCACAACCACTGCTATGAGATGAGTCACTTTCGCAAGGATTTGACACAATGGTGATGAAATCCTTGAAGAAGGAAAATTCATAGTCATCACGGTGTCGAATGGAGGTCAACCTAAGTACTTGACACCATGGTCCCGAAGCTGAGAAATTCCATGTTCAATGCCGTGGGGTCCCGAAGCTTTCAGGGACAAAACCATCTAAATCGGCGTAATTGTTGCTGCAACAAATTCCTACAACCCTGTGGCACTATAAATACACCCTTAAAGTTTTTTTGGAGGCTAGGTAATCATAGTTAGAGTATGCAAGTTGGTGATAGTGTAGCCAACAGTTCTTCTTCCATTTCAGTTCCCCCTCCCCCTATTTGGGGTGGATTTTCCTAGATTTGTTGTAGTATACTGCAACATATAATCTCTTAGCTATGGATTGAAAATCATTAATGTAATATCTCTTACTTTGGGTTAATTAAGAGTGATTTTGTCTAATTGTGCTATTTATTTGCTTTCTTAGTGATAAGCTCCTAAATGTCTTATATTTTATGTAGTATTTACTGGGTTTTCAAGTCATGCAAGCATTATTTGAGTTAATTATGAGCTTAACTATTTCATTTTAGCTTATGTAAGTTGGGAATGAAAAATGAGTCAAAAATGATCAAAAGTCTTGGAAAAAAATCTAGATGATATAAAATGTACATCAGCGATGAGCAAATTTGGACACTATTTCATATTTTGATCATAACTTTTTCATCCGAGCTCTGATCAGTTGATTCAAGATACATTGGAAAGCCAAGAGGAGGTGCTACAACATCATGTTTTCCATTTTTCCAAATTCCATTACCATCAAGGACAAAATTAAGGTGGAAATTGATCCAGCTACTTTGGAAATCGCCCACATATGCGACCAAAGCTTGCGCATGTGAGCAATTTCAAGAGAGAAGATGTTTGTTTCTGTAAATTGCACACATTACGAGCATTTGTGTGCATAATGTGTACTTGACTCAACGAGCACCAACAAAATTTGTCATTTTGGCAGCCTTTTTCGTTAGATTGGCTCCTTTTCAAGAGTTTTCATGTTTCTATCATTAGAAAGGTAATTTTAACCCTAATATAACCTATAAAAATTCCCTACTGTAGAGAGGAGTTGACAGATATCAACATACATCGTTAGAGTAGATAGATCATTACATAGCATTAGAAGTCATTAATTATGTATGTTTAATTCCTCATCAAGATTTCAAGCATCATCAACCTTTGTTAAGGCTACGATTACTGAGTTTACTTTTGTATATTCAATTCAATTCTAGTTCTTTATTGCAATTTTGTAGTTTAAATTTAATCTTATTGGGTTTTCTTGTCTAGTTTATTCATTGAAGTTCTATTTCGTTATAGTTAATTGCTTTCTTAGATTCAATTAGTTGTAGTAATTAGTTAAACTTCTTAGTGGCTAGAATTAATTTAGTTAAATAGAAAGGAAAATATTTTAATTAATTTATTTAACTAGTAAAAAGATTTGTGAACCCTAGTAATTGTTCTATAGTCCCTGTGAGAACGATCCTTACCCAATCTATAAAATTACCTCGTATCCTTGCAAGCGTGTAAATGTTGCTTAGGATTATTAACCCTTCATTTATTACTTTTTTGTGAACTAAAAGACCTAATCAATTATTTACCCGAACAGGTTTTTGGTGTCGTTGACAACAACTGTTCTTCGTAGCAATCTAGATTTAGAGAACCTTACTAGATTACACTTTTTCTTCTTCTTTTACACATTAAATATTTACAATTTCCTTTTGTTATTTTTAATTTCTCTTTTTGGATCTTGCTATGATATTAAAACTTTGGTCTCTTTCTTGTATTTATGCTAAATACTTGTTCTTCCAAACAACTACTATATCCCGGTGATTTGGAGATTGAACAGACTCAAACCAGAAGTCGCAGGAAATAACAAGAATCAAGCCAAGGAGAGAATACAATAGAGAATCTAAACCGCAATTGTTGTCCCAAAGCAACCTAAGAGGGGGTGAATTAGGTTTCTTAAAAATAATTTTCAAATGGTACACAAACAAAATCTTTCACACTAACAAGTAATTTGATAGCAATATAATCAATTAAGCACAAAATGTGCAGAATAAGTAAAGAGAGAGATTAAACAAACAACACTCCCAAGCTAGAAAGCTTGGAGTAGTAATCCACTAAGATGCTTCTTCAAATTTGTGAGTCAATAATCCAAATTGTATGGAAAGTAGGATAATCCTTGCTCACACTACTTCTCTAGTGTCAGTTGAGCCGAGGATTTTATACTCGACCTCACTTTTGTTCAAGATTATCACTCCACTCAATGCTTTCCAATAGCACTCTTAAGTGTACACTAATACAATATTACTAAAGAGCTAATTTGCACTCTAATTGCTTTCGTACTTGCTTGTATTCACACATGTGTAACAAATTGTTTCTATTAATTACAGATAGGTGGGCATTTGTAGATGCAATAAAACAGCTCCCAACACTTCTTAACGGCTAAGTAATAAATGCTGAGAAACTAGCCGTTATAGGTTTTGAACGTCTGAGATCCTTTTCAAGCATCCGAACAAGCGTTCAATCAATGATATCATTGAGTTGAAATGTTTGTTCGGACGACCAAAGTTGCGTCCGTTCCTACATCTGAAGCTAGTAGGTTATTGAGTCAGATCCTCAGACAGAGTTGTACATCCGGAGGGTTTAATGCTTGTCCAAGTGTTTTTATGACTTTGGACGATCAGGAACGTCCGATAGAATTTCCTTCAAACGATATCGAGTGTCCGTTTTCAATACTTTATGACCTTGCTCTCTGCCTAATCTTTCGGATAGTCAGGCGCATCCGATAGAGTTACCTTCGGACGATATTGAGCGTCCGTTGTCAGTACCTCAGAACCTTGCTCTCTGCTTGATCTTTCGGATGGTGTATTGTATCCAAGAAAATTCTATTCAAACAAAGTCCTGCATTCAAGCAACTTTGTCCAGTTCAGACGACATACAGCGTCCAAAACAATATCTATTGTGACAGAAAAAGTATAGTCTCCTATGCAATCAATTGAAACTATTAGATTCTATTTGTTATCATAGAAAACAAGATTACAGATCAACAATCTCCCCCTTTCTGATGATGACAAATCACAAGGTAAAGAAAAAAATCAAATCCAACAACCACAAACAACCATAATCAATCAATCACATTTCTTCCTCTTTTGGTACACATCTAGGGCTGAAATGTAATACACAGCAAGCTTGTTTGTGGTTCTTGCTCCCCCTTTATCAAACCACGAAAAAGCCAAGGGCAAACAAGACATGATAGATGTGTATAAGAGTTTGCCCTCATTAATGTGGTTTGAATTAGTTGTTAGCATTTTTTCTAAGTTCAAATAATGTAACCTGTCTCTTATACACATCTAGATGTGTATAACTAGACAAGTTGTAATAAAAAAGATGTAAACTATGAGGTTGAATCTAAATCATTTTTCTTCTTCGATCGCTCCTCGCGTTTTCATTTTTTTGTGGGCAAATCATCATCTACACCTTCGTTGTCATGCTCACTGGTTTCTCAAGGATCACAGCTTTCAATGATGTAATTAAATGTGTCATGAACATCCTCATCATCATCAGTATCGACGCTTGGAACAGTAGCTTTCTTAGGATTTGATGTACCTATTAGATCTTTGTGGGCTTTTGGCTCAGGATTGGAATGGTCAATATCTTCAATGTCATCATCATTGCTGTCGAAGAGGACTCAAGAATGTACTACGACTGAATGTTGGCAAATTGGACCTGAGCGAAGGCAGACATACCTAAACTTAAGGCTTCCTGAAGAATAGTCTATTTGGTCTCCAATCTTTTTAATTTCCAAAGTATGCGACGTTGAAAAGTGCTCATTTAATTTCCCAAATGTGTGACAGGGTGCATAGTTGAGAAAGGGAGAGTTTTGAAGAGGAAATTTGTGAAGGATTGGGCAGTGGAGGTGTGGAAGAGAAGGGTTGAGGAGGAGTGGAGTGAGAGAATGCTTGTCCTAAACTTGATGCATGATCCTTTGATTTTTCAATTTCATAACCAGCTTTAATGAACCATTTTTCATTGAAAAAATGCAATCCTTTACATTTAATATAAGCTTAATTAAAATACGGGAAATATTGTTTTTACACAGTAATAGAAATGTCAAAATGATAAAAAACTTTAGTTAAAAATTTTCCAAATGGAATGTTCCATCATTATCAGTCAGGAATAATTCCCACAAGGAACAAAATAAATATCCAAAGTCAAGTTGGATTCCCTTAAAAATACAATAGAACCGATACAATTTGCATTTTTTCCGACTTAGTATGATGTCCATCAGTAGGTAATAGCAAATTTGTAACCAATGTGTACAAAATATTGAGCTCAAGACTAAGCAAAGTGGTTTTGGCTTTCGAAGCCTATTTAAAATCAACCTAAAAATTTTGCTTTACTTCCTTAACATCAAATCAAGGATCAACAGCAGGCCATTTGTCAAATAAAAGAAATATGAGATTTCATCAGAAGGAAGAACATCACATTCAGAAATCGAATTAATGACATTGGAATTAAACTCAAGATTGATGTGATTCACACGAGACACTAAGGTTCGAACAGTTGAACCTTTGCAAAGATTAGCAGTAAACTGTAAGACCATATCATGATATACAGGCAAGTCAAGATGAATCAAATTCCCCCATTTTTTTTTTCTAAATATTCCTTAATAAAAGATAAGTTTAATCTGTCAAACATGCTTTCAGAAATAGGACAATACACAATAAGATATTTACTAAGCAAGGATGTATACCTATCAGATGTCTTGGCATCAATGAATTTGGGCAACACGGGATTTGGAGTGGGTTGAGGATTTGTTGAAGTTTAGCCTTGTATTGGAGCCTTCCCCTTCAATTTGTTGCCTCTGGTCCCTGTTCAAAAGCCCCCGCGCAATCGAACCATCTTGAATCAGAGGTTAGAAGTTAAGAGTATGAAAAGGAGAGTGAAGAGATTTTAAGAAATTGGAAGAAATTGGCTGTTAATAAGGTAAAAAAATGGTGCAAATAAGGTTGGTGAAGAGATAAGAAGATGATTTTCTTGACGAATTTTAAAGAAAATCAGACAAATTGAAGAAATTTGGAACTTTTCTCTTTTTTCGCTAGAGTTAGGATTCAGTGGTTGAGGTTTGTCCGAAAAGGGAAAAGTGAAAGGTTTTAAGAGAATAGAACAGATGTTATGGACGTCTGAATGATTGATATACGTCCGATCGTGTGTCCGTTCTTAGATGAATGGACGGCCAAAATTCTTAACCAAGCGTCTGAAAGGATGTTGGACGATTGTGATCATCCGTTCATTTTTCAAGTAGTTTTTAAAAGGATGAATAGTTCAGAAGAAAGGAAACATCTGAAACCAAAAGTAAGAAAGAAAAAAAAAAAAAAAGAGTTTGGACGGATATTTTCATCCGAGAGTAAAGAGAATATGCATCTAGAAACACAACTTACAAGTTTTTGAAATCTATAATGCCCAAGCAAGTTCTGAGATACTCAGCCAATTGATATTTTGTGCAAACAAATTCAACACAAATTTCTTTTTTGCAAACAAGATCGCTTAAAAAATGATGCTTGACATCAATATGTTTTGTTCTAGAATGCAAAATAGGATTTTTAGTGAGATTGATTGCACTAGTATTATCACATCTAATAGGTACACAATCAAAAATAACACCAAAATATTTTAAAATATGTTTCATCCAAAGAAGTTGAGCACAAAAATTTCCCACAGCAATATTTTCGACTTCCGCTGTAGATAATGAAATTGAGCTTTGTTTCCTGCTAAACCACGAGACACAAACAAATTACCCAAAAAGTGACACATACCACTAGTACTTTTTCTATCAATTTTACAACTAGCAAAGTCAGTATCTGAGTAGCTAATCAAATCAAAACTAGTGGATTTAGGATACCAAAGACCATAATTCAAAGTCCTTTTCAAGTATGTAAAAATTCTTTTAACAACAATCAAGTTTAATTCCTTTGGACAAGGCTGAAATCTAGCACAAAGGCAAACGGCAAACATAATAACTTGTCTACTGGCGGTTAAATAAAGTAAACTTCTGATCATACATCTATAGTGTTTTTCATCAACACTATTACATTCTTCATCTTTGTCAAGCTTGGTTGAAGCCCAAGGAAGAATTGTAATTCTCCCATCATACTCATTTCAAATTCTTTTTGCATCAAACGATAAAAGTCCTTGCACAAACTTTCATTAGTTGCTCCAAAAATAATATCATCAACATAAATTTGAACCAACAAATCATTAAGACTAATTTTGGTGAAAAGAGTAGGCTTTGTATCAAAAACAGCCCTTCTAAGACCATTTTTAATCAAAAACCCACTTATTCTTTCATTCCAAGATCTAGGAGCTTGTTTCAACCTATACAAAGCCTTTGATAGTTTAAAAATATGATTTGGAAAATCTTTATTTTCGAAACTAGGGGGTTGTTCAATAAAAATTTCTTGATCAAAGAAACCATTTAAAATGCCACTTTTTATGTCCATTTGAAATAATTTGAAATTGTTAAAGCATGCATATTCAAGAAACATTCAAATTGATTCTTGACGAGCAACGGATGCAAAGGTCTCATCGAAGTCAATTCCTTCTTCTTGAGCATAACCCTTCACAACTAGTCTAGTTTTATTTCTAATTATGTCACCTTTATCATTTAGTTTGTTTCTAAAAACCCATTTTGTTCTTATTACAGGATGAATTGAGGGTCTTTCAACTAAATTCCACACATTATTTTTCTCGAATTGACTAAGTTCTTCTTGCATAGCAAGAATCTAAGATTCGTCTTTCCAAGCATCATCCACACATTTAGGTTCAAAGTGAGAAAGTAAGGCACAATTATTATTTAAAAGTTTATAAGAACGAGTTCATACCCCATCGGATGGATCACCTGTGATTAATTCTTGAGGATGGCTTGAGACAAATCTCCATGCCTTTGGAAGGTCTTTCGGTGAATCTTTTTTCCTTTCTCCTTCTTCATCCAAGTGATGAGCATTGTCTTCATTGATTTCCTTAGTCTCTTGATGTTCTTATTGAATAGTGAGCTTCTCAAGTTTCTTTTGCACACCTACATCTTCATCTTCACAAACATTTCATGAAATAACATCATTAGCCTCATCAAAGGTAACATGCACAATTCTTCAATCACAAGAGTTCTGCTATTGTATACTCGGTATGCTTTGTTGTCACTAGAATATCCTAAGAAAATTTCTTCATCCGATTTTTTGTCAAAATTTCCAAGATGCTCTTTAATTTTCAAAATAAAACATCTGCAACAAAAAACTTTGAAACTAACTCACAACGGGTTTTTTACAAAACAAAAGTTCATATGAAGTTTTGTTCAAAATAGGTTGTTAAAAAAACATCGATCTCATGTACATGACTCGTCTATGTAAAACATAAGAGATGTGTATAAGAGATTCAGAAAGACAATTGTTTCATGGTTCTAGATGTGCCATCTTGAAATAGTGGTCTATTTTTCCTTTCAACAACACTATTTTGTTTAGGCACCCTAGCAACCAAAAATTCATGTAAAATGTAGTTGTGGTCACAAAATTTGGGAAAACCTCCAAATTTAAATTCGGCACCGTTATCGCTTCTCAAACGAACAATTTTTAAATTCAGCAAATTTTGTACTTGGAAAATAATTTTACAAAATTTTCAAAGCCAACATTTTTGTGAACAATAAATTGTACCCAAGTATACCTAGAATAGTCATCAACAATAAAAAGAAAAGCATATTTACTACCACCGAGACTAGCATGTTGAGTTGGACAAAACAAGTCCATATGCAATAATTCCAAAGGTTTAGAAGTAGACACAAATTTTTGGTTTAAAAGAAACTTTAACTTGTTTACCAAATTGGCATGCATCACAAATTTTGTTTTCCAAAAACTTTAATTTTGGCAAACCTCTTACCAATTCTTTCTTAGCAAAATTATCAATCTCTTCCATGTTGAAATGACAAAGTCTTCTATGCCAAATCCAAGGATTATACAATCTTTTCTTCAAGGAGGCTTGTTCTTTCTTGATCTTTGTTTTCACACATATTCTTTTCTCAAATTAGCATTTTCTTGTGATAACCTATTATTTTCATTCACAAGTTTGGAGTTAGCATTCAGTAAGGTGTTAGTTTTTTTAGCTAACTCCTTATTTCTAGAATATGATTCCTTTAATCTATCATGCAATTTTAAAATAAAGGCTGCAAGACCATCGTTATCTTCATTTTCATCGTTGGAATCATAAGTAGTTGTTACCTCATCATCATCAATAGCCATAAAGGCCATTTGTGCCAATTCCATCTCTTTCTTCAACTTCTCATTTAGAATTCCAATCATCCCATGTGATTTGAAAATTGTTGAAGTGAGGCTTGTTCCTTCCTTTTTCTTCTTGGAAGGACACTCATTTGCAAAGTTTCTGGGTTGACCACATTCAAAACACTTTTCATTTTGCTTCTTAATTTCTAGATTGGTCTTCCCTTTGAAATTATTTGAGTTGATTACTCCTCCTTTTTTCATTCTCCATTTATTGATGTAGTTTTTGAGAAATCCTTTGGTGATGAGTGCAAGATCACCTTCATCAAGATCTTTATCTTCTAAATTGATGGAGCCATTTTCATCTTCTTCTTGAGAAGTCTTCAAGGCAATGCTTCTCTTTGGTCTTGCTTCTTCATCATACTCCACTTTAGCCTTGAGCTTCAATCCATAAGATGTAAGACAGTTAATCAAGGATTCAATGGGTTTGGAATTTAAATTCTTTGCTTTCTCTACAACAATATATTTGGCTTCCCATTCTTTGAATAGAACATACGAAAGAATTTTCTATTCTTCTCACCCAAAGAATATTCCTTACCCAAGACTTCAAGATACTTGACGATGTCATTGAATCTACAATACATCTTACCAATATCCTGATGTGGTTCCATCTTGAAAGCCACATACTTGGCAACAATTAAGGATTTCATTTGTTATCTCACGTTATCGCTTTCTTTATGAATTTCTTTCAACTTATCCCCAATTTCCTTGGCCGAAACACATCGCTTGAAACGAGTAGACTCGTTAGCATCCAAGGCATTGTACAACACATTCATGGCTTTACCATTCAAGGTCAATTTAGCTTTATCTTGTGGGTTAAGCTCATCCCTCATTTTTTTCTCTTCTTCTATTTGTGTGGTCATCAACAATGGTGGCTTCAAAAGGACTTTCATTGACAACATACCATAAGACAATATCAATAGATTGCAAAAAAAATTTCATTCTATCTTTCCAACTAATAAAATTCATCCAATTAAACATAGGTGGTCTAGTGACAGATTTGACCTTCAATAAATAAAGCATTATTGGTTGCCATAAAGATCTTTTCTCAAATGCCATTTAAGCAAATTAAAGAGACCAAGCTCAGATACAAATTGTTGGCCCAAAGCAACCTAAGAGGGGGTGAATTAGGTTTCGTAAAAATAATTTTCAAATGATACACAAATAAAATCTTTCACACTAACAAGTAATTTGATAGCAATATAATCAATTAAGCACAAAATAAGCAAAATAAGTAAAGAGAGAGAATAAACAAACAACACTCCCGAGCTACAAAGCTTGGAGTAGTAATCCACTAAGGTGCTTCTTCAAATTTGATCAGTCAATAATCCAAATTGTACACAAAGTAGGATAACCCTTGCTCACACTACTTCTCTTTAGTTGAGCCAAAGATTTTATACTCAAGCTTACTTTTGTACAAGATTATCACTCCACTCAATGCTTTTAAATAGCACTCTTAAGTACACACTAATACAATATTACAAAAGAGCTAATTTGCACTCATAATTGCCTTTGTACTTGTTTGTATTCAATGTGTAAGTTGTTTCTATTAATTACAGATAGGTTGGCTTTTATAGATGCAATAAAATAGCTCCCAACCACTTCCTAACGGTTAAGTAATAAATGTTGAGAAACTAGCCGTTATTGATTTCGGATGTTCGTATCCTTTTTAACCGTTCGAACAATCGTCCAATCAACGATATCATTGAGTTGAAATCTTCATTCGGATGGCCAAGATTGCGTCCGTTCCTACGTCCGAAAATAGTAGGTTGTTAAGTTAGATCCTTAGACAGAGTAGTGCGTTCAGAGGGTTTAATGCTTGTCCAAGTGTTGCTCTGCTTTCGAACGTTCAGGCATGTCTGATAGAATTTTCTTCAGACGATATCTAGTGTCCATTGTCAATACTTCAGAACCTTTCTCTCTGCCTGATCTTTCGAACGGTCAGGCGCGTCTAATAGAATTTCCTTCAGATGATATTGAGCGTCTGTTGTCAGTACCTTAGAACCTTGTTCTCATACTTGATATTTCGGACAGTGTATTGCATCCGCGAAAATTCTGTTCAGATGAAGTCCTGCTTCCAAGCAACTTTGTACCATTCAGACGACGTGCTGCATCCGAAAACCCTATTGTGACAGATAAAGCAGAATTCCTGCACAACTCAAGTTGAAACTATTAGATTGTATTTGTCATTATCAAAACCAAGATTGTAGATCAATAGCAATGTTGAGGAACAAGAGGAGATACCAGGCAATAATGGCAATAGAGTTAGTGCTAATGCTCAACCCCGTAGAGATTATGTCATTCTGACTGTTCCAATTCCTTTGATTTTGATTATTGTTGGCCATTTTCACTGTTTCCAACTCTTGTTGAACACTTCTTTTCTTCTGGATTTCTCCAAGTTTCTTCTCTCTTTCGGAATGCAAGCAAAGGAAAGGTTCTTTGTCCTTCTTTACCATGCACTACAAAGATAAAAATCCAAGTAATTAGTCACAAGTGCCAAATCAATCCACAAGACATGCTATCACCAACACTAACAATTAATAATGAAAGACCAAAATTAATAACTAAAGAATTATAAGTGCCTAATCTATACATCTCGTAAAGTGTTCAATATTGCCAATATACCAAGGACAATTCTCGGCAATGGCACCAAAAACTTGATGCACGTTTACCTTACGTAGAGAAAACACAAAGTACACAAATAATTAAAAAAAAAAACTGACAAATCATTATACTGTACTGAACAGCCGCAAGTATACGGCACCAATAGTAGTATAGGATAAGTGGGTATCGTCCCACGATGATTGCTTGAAGGACAATTATCAAGTTTCACGTGTACTTGTATAGTTAGGCGGTTTAAATAATGGGTAATGGATCTAAAGTACTCAAAAAGTTGATGAAAATGCACATTATAATTTTAAGATTATAATATTCTATCTAACAAAGCAAGTAATGAAAACAATTCTACTAAATCAAAGTACTAATTAATCTATGGTATGCAAAGCAATTAAATAAAAGCAAGTACAAAAACTAACTCTAATTCACTAGAAAGACAAACTTTATACTAGAATTGAAAAGCAAGTAGTTTTCTCTTCACTAAGGAAAGAAATTAAAAAGCATGATAACAATTGCTGTAGATTTCTACTACATTAAGCTATTGATTTTGAAATTCTTGGTAAGTTCCTACGTGAAACTTGCATTGCATTGTTCTTCAAGCAATCATCGTGGCCTGTCTCAAGAAAACTATAAAATTGTGCTAAGAAGAACCAATTTAACAAGAACTTTATTTACTCTAAGAAAACTTGAAAGAGAAGTAAAGAGATTTTCAAAAATTTAAACAAGAAAGCAACTAAAATTTATATCTACTCAAAGATAACAATTAACCCACTACAATTATTTAATCAAAATTAACACTTGCAAGAAATTAAAAACAGGAACTAAGGAAAATTCAAAGAGAACTTGTATCAAATTAAAACTTGAGACTCAAGCTAATCTAATATGCTCTAATCTAAAACAACTCACTACATTATCTACCTATGTGTAAGTTTATTACATACACTACCTATTGTGTGTACTAACACACACTATTGCTTAATATATAATTGGAGTATTACACAAGCGAAATCGGAGTTGGCAACTAAAATGTTATAAAAATGCCATTAAAATGTTGGCAAAATGCACTTCCATGTCGTGACATGAAAAATTTGAGCTCGGGACATAGAATTACATGCATTAACCATTTTCTGCCCCCTTGTCATGGCTTGAAAAAATTGATATCGCAACGTGGACCTTGTTTCCAGCAAATCGTCAATTCTTTTCAATTTTCCCTTTGGCCCTCGTACTTTATTCATTCTAGCTTACAACCTACAATTTATAACCTGCATAATATTAAACTAATTAAGTAACTAATTTAACTAAAATTCTAATAAAAACTCATCATATTTACTAATAGTTAAAATGTAAACACATAATATTAAAATTAACTAAAACACTCAATTAACAACCAAAATTCAGAATTTAGACTAACAAAAATGCCATGATTTAAAGTAAAATACTCTAGTTTACAAGATTTATTATCATACGATACCAAATTCTGAGGGGGCGAGCTCTAGCATTGCCCAAATGCCCGTACAAGCTAACAATTTTGATATTAAACCTGCCTTGATTCAAATGCTCTGGACCCATGCGATGTTTGGAGGTGGGCCCAAAGAGGACCCTATGCATATTTGGTAAATTTTTAGGAAGTCATGGACACACTCAAGTATAACGGAGTGCATCCAGATTGTATTAGAATGATAGCCTTTCCATTTTCTATGAGTGATAAGGCAAAGTCTTGGTTGTAATCTTTTCAATAAGGTACTTTCACCACGTGGAACCAATTGGCTCAAGAGTTTCTAGCCAAAAAATATCCAGTTGATAGAACTACAAAATCCCGTCATTTCTTCTTTCTGCTGCAAGTTCAAACATTTTACAATGGATTATTCCAAAGCCAAGATTGATTGTTAATGCAAGTACAAGAGGCACTTTTCCTCCTAAGACCCTAGAAGAAGCACATGAACTATTGGAAAGAATGGCATCAACCCATTACTACCATGGGACAGTCACTGCTTCAGTTGGACAACACCCACAAAAGCAAGTGCATCAAGTGAATTCCCAACAAGGAAGTACAATTAATCTCAATGATATTTTCTTAACTCAACTAGGTATGATGATGAATGTGATGACAAATTTGACAAAATCCCTAAAGAATATGGGAAGGAGTCCAGTGAATTCCATTGCTTCAACATCTCTTAGAAATGTTCAGATCTGATTTCTACGAAGGGAATCTTTAGAATGGCCTTCGTGAAGCATCAATGATGCAAGATGAGCAAGTCCATTATATTTCTAATCAAAGTTCCAGCTTGAGGAATCGGCCTACCTCCTATGGTTATGCCTGTAACCCACCTTGGTGTATGCACCACCCAAATTTTTCTTCAAGTAATCAGAACAATGGTCAAAATCCATCTTTCCAATCTAACTAGCCACAACCAAATTTTTTTAACCAAGCTTCATCTTCTAAACCATATCAAGCACCTCACCAAAGAAATGCCCAAAATTATCCAACCAAACAAAATAACTATACCATCTACCACCTCCGAAGACCCCTACCATAAAATGCCAATTACCCTTCACATGTAACGAATGATCAATCGAACAAAGATAATTTGAGGATAGAATTGGAAGCTTTGCGGCAAGAGCACGAATTTCAAAGAAGAGAGTATGAGAATTTGTGGGCTTCTACAAGGAACTTGGAACATCAATTGGGATAATTAACTCGGCAAAATAATGAAAGAATTATTGGAGCCTTGCCAAGGGACACCATTCCAAATCCAAAGGAACAATGCAATGCTATTTCACTGAGGAGTGGGAAAGAATTGGTTGTGCAAAATGACAAGAAAAATGTTGATAAAGCATTTGAAGAAGCAAAAATCCAAGATAGTTGAAGATAAACTTGAAGTTGAAGGTGATGATGAGAAGATGACGAAGGAGAATGAAATGAAGGAGTCAAAGAGAAAACAAGTAGAGGAACCCTTGAAATTGGATACGTGAGTGAAAGTGCATTTCCTCAACGACTCATTGATCCAAGAAAGGAGAAAAATGAGAAACAATTCCACAAATTCGTTGATATATTTAAAAGGTTAATGTACACATCACTTTGATTGATGTTCTCAACAAGATGCCCAATTATGCTCGGTTGCTACAAACTAGAAATGGGACGATGATGAGAGCTTGCCTTGTTGCTGAGAGCGGTGCCATTGTTCAACAGAGATCACCCCCTAAGCTCAAGGATTCTGGTAGTTTTTCTATTCTGGTGAACATAGAAGGGAACACATTGCATCCTTAACTTCGTGATTTACAGGCGAGCATCAATATAATGGCAAAAGCCATCTATGATAAGCTTGGGATTACCAATGCAAAACTGCAACCAACATTATACTCTAATCGACGGATTTGTCCAAAAGAAAACCATATGGCTTGTTGGAAGATGTGTTTGTTCAAGTAGAAGAGTTGGTGTTTCCGGTTGATTTCTTGGTATTGGACATCGGTGAATATAATGAAATTCTATTGATTCTAG
Source organism: Cinchona pubescens (assembly GCA_025175665.1). NCBI lineage: Eukaryota > Viridiplantae > Streptophyta > Magnoliopsida > Gentianales > Rubiaceae > Cinchona > Cinchona pubescens. The sequence continues at coordinate 370,919 of JANKKI010000368.1, forward strand.
GGAGGCCGTTTTTATCAACCACACGTGCTTTAATTGATGTTAACAAAGGAAAGTTGATTTTATAAGTTGAAAATGAATCGGTTGAACATTGATGTTTTTAATTATAATGGCAATGTCCTAATATTTTAAGAAAAATGTGCTAATTCTTCCCTTGGTTCACCTGTTGATAGGTCAAAAGATGAGGCAACCAAAGTGGGTAAAAGTAATGTACTCAAAGAGGTTGTTGAAACAAAGGATGGTTCCAAAATTGAGGTTGAGAAAAAACCACCTGAAGATAAAAGTGAGATGAAAAAGAATCAAGAAATGGTTTCACAAGAACAGAAAAGTAAAGGTATGAGCAAAGTAACCATAGAGCAGAAAGAAGAAAAAGCAATTTGAGAATCAACTTGATACGATAATCGGTGTACTAGATTTGGCAAATGTATGGGGAAAAGGACAAGTTCAAGTTAGAGACGGGAATTAAGCTTTAATAGTAGAGAAAAATGGTGTCAAGCTTTTCCCGTGGAAGTCAAAAGGAAAAGGATGGCTGACCATCCTTAAGTACATGGACTGATCAAACAAGCTAAAGTTGAGCCTCAAACTATAAAGAATGATACTTCTTAGGAGGCAACCCAAACATTTATTGCTTTCTTATTGTTCTTTTTATTTAGTTACTTAAATATGTCGGATTGTGGTTTGTTTTCTTTTTTTTAATATCTTGAAGGGCTTATCGTTTTGTTTTTATTCTAGTAATTAAACTCCAAGTTGCATGAAGGTTATTTATGACGGGATACAGTGCATCAAACGTTCTTCATAACTAGATAAGCTTTTCTTTTCCCTCTACTTTTATTTTCTTCAACATTGAGGTCAATGTTGTTATTTCTAAGTGTGTGGTAGGGATGTTATCTAGATAACATGGTTCAGCTAGGATCCTTCCTTCTCACCAATGGTTTGTTGGAGGATCCTAAGCTGTTCTTTTGATCTGAGAGCTTTTCAAGACTTTTCAAAATTTTTGTGTGAACTAGTTGAATCTTTGAAATTTCAGGAATTTTGCAATGCTTAGCATGTCTCTTTGAATTTTTTACATGATAATTCTTGAGCTAAACCATTCATGAGATGAGTAGTCGGTGTTAATGTTTCCTCCATGATTTCTAAGAATTCTTGAGCACTTAGCCATACATTTTTTTTTATTTTTGTCTCTTTGAGATAATTATGTAGACTCACCTATATTGCATTCCAGAGACTTCCTTTATTACACTCTTGAGGTGAAATTTTATTCGACAACTTGATTCGTTTTAAATATTAGGGTAGAGCCTTCTTTGGTCGTTTGAGCCTTTCAAAGCCAACCTTTATTTTGAAATTTTCGCTAGTACCCTATATTGAGCCTTAATTTGTAATGAACGTAGAGAAACACCATTTGTTTTCTTTCATTAAAAGTCATTTTACCTACTATTGTAAGTCTAATGATTTCTTTTATTTTTCGAACCTAAATGTCCCATTAAGACCTTTATTGCACTCAATTAATTGTTAAGGGGATATAAGGGTGGAAAGTAGTTGAATCAGGGGGCTAAATTGTATGAGTGGTGTACATTTATGGGGCAAGGAGAGGATGATTGAAAAAAAAATCTTGAAAATTGTAGGTAGCGCCAATCACTGATACTTACATTGATGTTTGTATGAGTACCGTTTATCATTGGTACCTGTAGTGGTAGTGGACATGAAAAAAAATAATGAAAAGAAATATGAAATAAATGTCCAAAAAAATGGCGGCATGTTGGGCTGAAATTGAAAAATGAGAACTTCTTTTTGGTTGTTGTGTGAAATTCTTCATGGGTGTTTGTTGACTAAGTGTGCGGTTATTTATCTGTAAGGATAGGTGGTTTAATGGTTTAAAGAGAAGTTTTATTATGATATATGGCCAGCATTAATTTAAACTCTTTCGTTTGTTTTGTGATTTCCTTATCCCTTCTCTAATTAGTCAATATCCTAACCTAACGTTACAAGCTAAAAAGTCCTAACTAATTTAAATTGAATCAGTTATCTACATTAATGGAGAGGTGTAAGAAGAGTGAGGTATGGGGTATTCAGAAAAATTCTAAAACTTTGCATGATTTGATCTGAGTGTCTTGAAAATTGAGTTTTTATTGAATGGCTATATTCACACACATAGCGGATTTCATGTCAAGGATTTTATTAGCATTTGAGCTCTTGAGTTCTTAGATTACTACTAATGGTGGATTGTTTCTTGATTATTTATGTGGATAATTGTTGAGGTATATTAGGTGCATTTTTATTGAGCTTGTTTGTCTCAATTCTATGTTTTCTTGAGGACGATCAAAAGCTAAGTGTATGGTAATTTGATAAGCTCAGAATGCCTTATATTTTATGTATTTCATTTACCGCATTTTCATGTGATGCAAGTAATATTTGAGTTAATTGTGAGCTTAATTTTTTTTTTTTTTACTTTATGTAGGTTAGGAATGAAAAAGGAGTCAAAAAGGATCAAATGATTGGAGAAAAATCATCTTTGGGGTTGGAATCCTTTTCAAGGGCTTTCGCATTTCTATCAAGGGAATTTTAACCCAAATATCCCCCATAAATACCCTATTGTATAGAGTTGATAGATGTCAATATACGTCTTTAGAGTAGACAGATCATTAGATAGCATTAGAAGTCATTAGTTAAGGTTTTAATTCCTTATCAAGATTTCAAGGTTCATCAACCTTTCTTTTGGCTTCGATTACTGAGTTTGCTTTCTTATATTCAATTCAATTATAGTTCTTTATTGCAATTTCATAGTTTAAATTTAATCTTATTGCATTTACACTTCTAGTTTATTAATTGAAGTTTGATTTCGTTATAGTTAATTGCTTGCTTAGATACAATTAGTTTTAGTAATTCTTCTTATTAATCTTCTTATTGGCTATAATTAATTTAGTTAGATAAAAAACAAAATAACATTTGTGAACCCTTGTATGTGTTCCACAGTTTTCATGGGAACGATCCTTACTCAACCAATTTACAAACTTACCTCATATTCTTGCAAGTGTGTAAGTGTTGATTAGGGTTATTAACCCTAATTATTTATTAAAAGTTTGCGAACTAAAAGACCTAATCAATTATTTACCCGACACATAGTATTAATTTGTAGAGTAATTTGTTACCTTCTTTAAATATGTTTTCTTAGCGGTAATTTATAGTTAGGATATTTAAATAATTTCTTAAAATACACTCTTTTTTACATGTTTTCTTGAATGCATCATTAAAATGCTTTCTTTACATTTGTTGTCTTTAATAATGCACTAGTCAGTATGTGTTAAGGTTTAATAATGTCAATTTTCCATGAGTTTTTATTGATTGGTGCATTAGATGGATAAAATGGTGGATAATTATATAGTACTAAATAGTTTGTTGCTTGGTGAGAAGGAAGGATCCTCCTTTGAACCATGTTAGTGAAGTTAACATAACATACGAGCGTTGAGTGTTATTTCTTGGACGAGTTTATTATTTGATTAGGATGGTTAGTAGTCGGGACAAAATACTGGCTTTTCTAGTTGATTCCTAGAATTCCATGAATATATTTGACTTTGGTTCATATTTGTGAGGGAATCCTTAGTTAAACCGTTAAACTATTTGATCTAATTAATTGATTAAATCTAGTGAATTGGCTAAATGAATCGGAACCTATTTTATATTGATTTCCTAGTTTCTTTAGCTTTAGTTTTTATTAAATCTTTTCCTAAATTGATTTCATCAAATAGTAATCCAAGCAAATAATTGATAACTGCTAAACAATCTTTGTGGATCTGATCTTTACCCCACTTGCTACTAGTTGACCCCGTAGACTTATAGTGTGCCATCTGGCTATAATTAGAGATCCTATGTTTTTTTACATGTAGAAGTAGAAGTGGTTCACATCAATTGGTTGGGGTTAGTAGATTTGCATGGAATTTGAAAGAAAGCATGAAATTACATTAAACCTGAGATTATAAAGCAAAATGAGAAATTGAAGGAATGATAAATCAAATCATTCAATGGGGTTAAGGTAAATGAAGAACAAACCCTAGGTTTATATCATTTGATTTTCCACTTATTTACTTATTTAATTTCTCTGATTATTTACTTGTCTGTTATTATTATTCAATTATTATATAGTTTGGATAGAGTTTTGCATGTGTCACTATGATAATTAACTTGGTCAAGTATAGTTCTTATGAGAATGATTTCTACTTACTCTATATTACTTGTTCGACACATACAACTGCACACGCGAATTGTGCTAATAAGGACTAGTTCCATTTTGTACCCTTAACTTATAATCAATTCTAAATTTGTACCCCCAATTTTAGTTTTGGACACTTTGCACCCGCAACTATCAAATTTATCCCACCTTAGACCCCTTTTTTAACACTGTTAAAAAGTTAACGGAATATTTGATTTACACTCAAAATATTGTTGCACATTCTGTTGAATTTGCGTACACACGGCAAAATTTCCATTAGTATTTTAGATGGCCTTAAAAAAAGCGCCGACGTAGAACGTATTTAAGGGGTCTAAGGATTTCGGGGTACAAAATGTCAAAAACTAAAGTTTGGGGAGCAAAATGGGAACAGGGTATAAGTTGAGGGATGCAAAAATAGAATTAGTCCCACAAGTAATAATCCATGATTTCAGTATGTAGAACTGCAACAAACAAATTTTGTTACTTTGTGTTGGAGGAAACATCGGATAATTGAGATTAATCTGAAATCTGAATTATAGACAATGAAAAAGTGAAAATAACATAGAAAAAGGGTAGGAGGAAAAAAGCGTAGGCTTTGGGGCAATTTTGGTAATGTTGGTACTTCTGAAACATTGACAAGCGGTATTCCGTTTTCAGAGCAAGCAATAACCCACGATTTCAGTATGTTGAACGGCGACAAACAAATGTTAGTAGTTTTCTGTTGGAGGACATATCAGATGGTTAAGATTAATCTGAAATCTGAATTATAGACATTGGAAAGGAGGCAATAAATTAACAGATGGGTAAGAGGTACTAGGTTCGATAATTTCTTACAAGGCTTATTGACCATCAAGTTAAAACATAAAGACTGAAGAAACATACCACTGCAAGTCATTTACTTATATAAAAGTTCTTGATTATTTCACATGTATTTTTAGCAATAATCATCCCGTCAACCATGATATTCTGTTGCAACCAAGTAAAGGCTTCTTTTCCTTCCTGCAGTTATTCCAGCCGTCTCGTCCATATCTAGATCTTCTGGCTTCATCTTATGGGGAAGAGTCCAATCAAAGTGGTACAGTAAATGAGCCAAAGGAATCTCAACATTGGCTATACCAAATGTTATGCCGGGGCATGTCCTCCTTCCCGTCCCAAATGGAAGATATTCATATTGATTTCCTACATAATCAATTGATTTTTTCTCGAATCTTTCTGGTTTAAAGCATTCTGGATCATCCCAATATTGAGGATCTCTCCCAATTGCCCAAATATTAACCAATACCTGTGCTTTGTCAGGGATCATATACCCACTTACCACACGGTTTTCCCTGCTTGCTCTTTGGAACTACTAAAGGGATTGGAGGGTGAAGCCTTAAAGTTTCTTTAATCACCATCTTCAGGTAGTTTAGCTTCTGAATGTCGGCCTCCTCGATAGTCTTCTTTCCTCGACATACTTGTCTTATTTCTGCTTGTGCCTTTGCCATCACTGTCGGGTCCTTCATCAATTCTGACATGGCCCATTCAGTTGTTGCAGAAGAAGTATCAGTTCCAGCAGTGAAAATATCCTGCATGAGTGTCAAGATTTTTTCAGTCTTTTATACTAAATGCTTGGGGTGGGGGAGCAATGTTACCATAAATGATACATGAAAAAAGTAAAAATAAGTATACTACTCTTTTCATTACATCATATTGTCGCCCTTATTCAACAAATCTTGTTGTAATTAAGGTTATACATCAATAAATTATCTTTTTTTTTTTTTTTTTTTTTTTGTGTAAATGTTCTGTGATAATATAAATATGACTAAGAAACACTACATAGACATTTGAAATTCCCAGAAGTACTTCTTAACAGAAAATGTGAAAAAAATAAAAGCAGTTAAAATTTGTTAACTAGAAGTAACTTTGGCACAGAGATTAGTAATTAGTACTTACTAAAATGATGCCTTTGATGTTTCTAATTGTGATTGGTATCTGAAGATTGCCACTTCCATGCAGTCTTAGTAGGACATCGATAAGATCTTCATCTCCAGACTCGGCATTGCCCATTTTTCCATTTTTGTGATTCAATTTATGTTGATCAATCACATCATCAAGAATTATATCCATCTTTTCGTGCATCTTGAGCAATTTGCCCTTTAATCCACTGACAATAGGAAGTATTTTCACTGAGGGAAAACATCAGCAGCATCAAAGCCGGCTGCCAAGATGACTATTTTTTTTATATAGTCGATCATGATTTCCTTATCCTTGCATATTCTACCAAATGATGCCCTGCAAGTCATGGAACTTGTATACGCAAAAAACTTATCTGTTACATTTATGGGTACACCCAACAATGATCGAATTGATTCATGTAAGTATCAACATCTCATCCTTTCGTATAAAACTGAATGATCGAACATTCTTGCCACTTAAAAGTTCCATCATGCATATTTTGCGCATCTGTTTCCAATGCTCCCCGTAAGGACTAAAGGCCATATCTTCCTGATTATACCAGATGATTTTGGGAGCTAGCCGCTCAGGCCTGCCAGCAAAGGCAGGATCATTAGTTACTAGGACCTCTTTCGCCATTTCAGCTGATGTTACAACAATTGCAGGAACTTCACCAAGCTGAAGGTGCATGAGTGGTCCATATTTTTTAGCCAAATCTCTGAGGACGTAGTGTGGAAGTCCTCCAATTAAGTTGTGAATGTTTCCGAAAAGGGGCAATTTCATTGGGCCTGGTGGAAGTTTTCCAGTTTCCTTAGATGTTTTTGATACTTTCTTCCATAGTAAAACCAGGAAGGACAAGAGAAGAAATATATTAAAGGAGTTTAAAGTAAATGGAAAAAACTGAAACTCCATGCTGGGAATATCATAAGATGAAAAGGGAGAGCAATGGTGGCTTTTATCATTTGATTAGTGCTCTTTATATAGTAGAAAATGCTCTCATACTGCCACGGTTGGCAGCCATAAAATAATACTTTTGGCCCTTTTTTTTTTTTTTTATCCCCAGAGTCATAATTGGTGGCCGCACAATTGGGAAATTCAAATTGTGCAAACTAAGCTCCTCTCAATTACTTACTTTCCTCCAACTTTTCTCAACACATTTCTAGATTGTGTCTTAGTTTCAACAATAAAGATTACTAGTTCTTTCTTAAAAGAATAGGACCATCCAGATTTCGTCAGAGTTTATTCCATATGTTATTGTTTCATCTCAAATGTGGTGTGGCAGTGTCAGTGCATGCACAAAAGTTTGTAGGAAAGAAAAAGTATTTCAATAAAAGTTTATATATATGTTATTCCGCATTATAAATTCTTTTTTTATCATATTTATTTAGTAGCAATAACATTTTTTTGCTAATAATATAACGTACCCAATGCGCCATCCCGAAATTTAATTGGTTTTATTTATTATATGATGCAAAAGTTCTTGCTAAAATTTTTGTTTTATCTAATTTAGAGTGTGTGAGCTTTTCATTTTAAATTGTAGGCAAAGCTATTTAAATTTCCAATGTATAACTACAACAAGAATTTAACAGTATAGTTAGGAACTTTCCATGGTGGATACCAATAGTAGGATGAGGTTAATTTAATAATCCACAACTATGGTTAGTAGAAATTAATCTTAGCCTTTAACAACTATTTAATACACATGTCTCTCATCTACAAATGTATTGATGGAATATACAGGAGTTCAGCATACGGGTATTTGAAATGTGCGAACCTAAGAAAAAAGACTTGACATGATTTATGGATCATGTACAATTTATGAAGGTAATTTCTTAATTTACTAATAAGGGGATCAAAAGTGTACCTTAATTAGTTGGGGAGGTCTGGAATCTAATACCATTACCATAACATTCTTCTTGTTGAATTTTATATATAGAAAATATTTAGATAGATCCGGTTTCATCAATTTTTTAGACTCTGTCTGTCAAAATTAAATTTTAAAAAAACTTACTTACATCAATTGATGTCATAAATTGTCTAAACTTTAATCCACGCTATAGGGTTTATAAGTAGAGTTAAAGATCGGATCTATTTAAATATTTGCCTTTATACATTATCTGCGCTGAAATTGATGTCACTTTACAATTGTTGTCAAGATTTCACTAGAATGATATCTAGCACGATGTTTGACTGAGAGAGCATTCAACAAATTTGGGAAAAAAATTAATATATTTGTGAATTAATTCTTGTTCAACTTGATCTAACTTGTACAATTTGTTCATACGAATTTTTATTTATATGAGTCGAATTCATTCAAGATATTAAATACTTAATTACATTCCCTAATTTTAGATAAACACCTTTGGATTGTAATTGTTAATTAATTAATTTGGCTTCCAATTAAATAATCTACGAGAATTGGGAGATTTATATAATATTTATTTTTGGGGTTGTACCTAAGTAATATACGTAGGCTGCCTGTGCACCCGTTATCGAGATCAAACCTTACGTAGTTCACGCGGATAAAAAATTGATTTCAAGTATATTTCCTTACAAATTCTAGACTAGAAATGACATCTTCTTGCTTTACAAGTTTTCTTAGTGTTCTCTTTAGTTAGGTTAATTAATTGCTCTTTATTTTTAATCGTAGTGTACTTCAATTAGAATAGAATTGGGTGCTCTTTTTTACTTACTTTCATTAGAATAGGTTAATCAGTTTCTCCATTTCGTATCTACTTAATTTTATTTACTTGCTTTGTTATAGATATAGTTTAATTTCGGTTTTAACTTGTTTAATTGCATCATGGTTTTGATTAGATTAGGATCTTTCTTCTCAATTTGATTCACCCAAGCATACAAAGGTCTATAAATCTCGGTAATTGCTTGTCAACAATATCTGTGTGAATGATATTCATAATCATCCTATACTACTACCAACTCTATATACTTGCAGAAGTGAGGCAATGTGTAGTAATTTTGTGAGATTTTATTATTATTTGTTTGCATTGATTAACCTCTACCTAAATGCTTGACACTATCGTATTTTCTAAATCTCATTTTAGGCCCTCTTCTTTTTATAGTTTTACTTTAAAAGGGCATAAAATGCATGTGTATAAAATAATAGTTGTGGGCCCAAATTACTACACATTGCCTCACTTCTGCAAGTATATAGAGTTGGTAAACATATAGGATCTGTCTCCTATACAATTGAGTTGTGTACAAGAGTTATGAAATTAAGAGGTACTAGAGGGAGATGATTATCGCCTTAGAGAACTAGGACTTTCCTGTCTCTTATAGTTTGCAGATGTGTATAAGAGAACATCTATGTACAATCCTCACCAATTCTAATAGTTCACAAATACTTTGAAATTGGTGGGGATTGTACGTGATCATTTCTTTTATTGCTAATTGATTTTGAATTGTACTTCTAATTTCTTAGTATACAACACGAATGAATACACAGCTAACAGATGTTTCGTTCGTATTTCGGAATCCCAATTAAAATGAAATTTATAAACTTTACTATTAATATGAAATATGAAGTTGTTACTTGTTTGCTTTGAACTTGAATGGGTTTATTATTTTAATGAGTTATTGAATTTGATTCAAGTCATTAAAATTTAACATTTTGTAACACTTTCATTCTTATAAAGTGATCACTATAGTGATCAAACTAAACAATATATATAAAATAATTGATATTTATTTTTATTCTTTCCTCTAATATGCATAAATCAAACACCTTTGTAGTCAATATCACTATAATTATACCCGGTGTATGAATAGTGATTATGGTAGATGATTCCATATTTGAATGAATAATGCTCATAAAACTCTTGAATGTCCTGTTACATGCGAAGGCAAAAAAAAATCTTGTATGACGTGATAAAAAATGTGCAATCAACAAATTTTTCGTATCAACTACTTTGAGCAGAATTTTTTGTATATCAAATTTTCATATCATGCCATCTAAATCTGACAATTGAACAACATTTTATTGTTGCCTTCGCATGACCCCAATTAACAAGTTGAAGTCAACAATCAAAAGTGAAAGGCTTGGGTCTCATTGAAAAGTAAAAATGCTCCTTTTGGTTTGCACTTCTTCAGAAAATCGTTCGGTAAATTTTTCCAACCATCTTTATTCAAAAAGTGATACAATAATATACTTTAAATTTGTGGTATATTATCTTTTATGTTGGTATCAGATGGAAAATTCAGAATTTCTGACTTTTACTTCGTTCATAATCCACGTTTTCGTGTTAGTCAAGGATCAAAAGTTAAAGATTTCACTGCAAGATGAACTGTTTTTAGTTTCCAGTGCAGTAAAGCACGAGTTTTAGTTATTCGAGCACATGGTCATGGTAGTCAAGGAAATACCATTAGAATTGTAGAAATAGAAGATCTAATTATACCGAAAGATCTGGATCAGAAGAGAATGGAATTTCCTTGCCATAATGGTCCAAATCAGTTGCCAAACTTTTTTTCGAGAAACAGGTGCAGATGACTAAAACAGTATGTTTTCATTAAAAATCAGTCATTTTGGGCTGGATACATCTTATGCAAGTCATAGTGCTGCTTAATAATTTATAAATCTCTTTAATAAAAAAAATTATTATTTTTTTCAAGTCATAAAAATTATTACTAATGGTAAAATATGTTTGAGGTAAATAGCACAATTAGTATCTCATGATGCTAGTATTATCTAGGTCTTAGATCTAAATATGAAAAGCAACTAAACTAATTTAAATATTAATTTAAATAAAACTTGTAAACTCTATGCATCACGAGATTAACCATTAAAATAAGGAAGTAAAACATAAAAGAAGTATATAAACATCTATGATATAGTTAGCTATTAATCACAACTAGACTGTGAACGCTATTTGAGAAATCGTAGTAAGAAACAAATTTCACCTAACTAACATAACTACAAAACTCCAATCAAATAAAAATCAATCAGAATGCACATAATCTTGAAAAGTTTGCTAAATTGTATAAGAATTTCTCAACTCAATAACTATCCCAATTACATTTACATTCAAATATTTCTTTTTGGCGTTAATCTACGCAAATGGAATCAAAACATCACGGTTTTTTGGAACCCTGGGCTACTAATACTTTTTCACGTAACTAAACAGTCCACACAATTCATTCATCGTCAAACCTCAACTATGAACATAATCGAATCATAGTAGGCATTATTTTCAATGAATATTCAAACATGAATTCCTAGATATGATTGAGGGTCAAGTTATATAGAGAAAAAGCAATAAATACACATGAATTATGCAGTATTGGTTAAATCTACCTACAGTACAAAACTAAGATATGAAAATAAATAGGAAAGCTATCTGTATCCTACCCCTACAATACACATATGAGATGTTAAAATGGGTCCTTAAAATTCCTATTTAAAGTAACAATGTGACTTGGGGCTGTAGACACCTTTTTTTTAAATAATTAAACAAAAAAATAAATATTTAGTTGTTTATATAAAAGATGTGAGGATTTACATTTGTTCTTTGTATCTATCATTCTTTTTTACTATCCGATCCCTAAAATTTGTCTTTATCTCTAATTCCTCCCCCATCTCCCTCATGTAGATAAAAGCCAGACATATCTACACAACATAGAGGGGCCGTCTAAGCCAACTACTCACTAACGGTGTTTTGCTTTCATCCGTCTACATACCTATTATCAATCGAACTAATCTACCACCACTTTGCTGACATACACGCACACGTAGTCCTGTACTTCCGGGAGGAAAAGTTACCCCTTTTCCATTTCCATTCTCGAAAAATCTTCATCAAAGTAGCACTATAATTTTTTTAGCATATTATTGATTTCAATTTCAGATTTTTGGGTTTATATTGCTATATATTTGAGTGCCTCAATTTGGATATTTGATTATGAATCTATTCTAAACTTCAATTGATCTGGTATCTTGAATCTAATTTTAATGTATTACTTGAATTGATAATTTTGGGAGTTGAAAATAAATAAATGGATATGGTAAAGCTTGTTTTTACAACTGCTCACCAAATACACATCAAGATGTGAATTAAGAGTTCAGAACTTTGAGCATTCAAATAATTTGTATATTATTCAATATCATCCTAATTAAGTCTGATATGAGTGTAATAATAATTTGGTTCCACATATTTGAAAATTAGTAGAGATTTTCGTTGAGTTGCGTTTCATGAGTTTGTCTCGGTTTTGCCTCGATTTATTCTAGTTTATGTTGTTTCGTGATTATACTTTGTTTTATTTGTGTTCCACTCATTATAAGGGTCATAATGGTACAAATTTCATGTGATTTGGTTGAGAATTGAACAATAAATGAAAAATAAAAAAATGTTAAAAATAAAGAAGAAAGTCATAGAGGAAGCCGCTGGCTCATCGTCTGCCCTTCCAAAACCTTCAAAAAAATTTGTAGTTTAGGCTACTAAGGTTTTCCTTCATTCCATTTTGGACCGATTAGTTTTAAGACTTATTGATTGACCTCTCTAATTTAGGCCTCTAAGGTTTTCCTTAATTCTATTTTGAATCCCTAGTTTTAAGACATGCAGATTGACCTCTCTAATTTACTTTGGTAAAGCCTTGATTCAAATAAAATAGTTGCGGATAGACCCATGGCTTGTGCAAAACATGTATTTTGAACTATTTAATTTTCTAGAACTGTAGCTTGACCCTTAATATATTTAACTTTGCAAGATCAGTCTTAGATCTATAGAGATCTATATGTTTTAGTGAATTAGTTGTCCATTTAGTTAAATTAGATTGTTTTAGTTTAATTTGGTACTGTTTCTCATCCTTTTAGTATTCATGTGAATCCATTATCAGAACATATGACCATGTAGTATATTTTATTTAGTTTATTTTTGTCAATTTTTTATTTCTTATTTATTTTTAATTGTTCAATATAATTAACTCATGCTTGCCTTAAAATTAAAAGATTAAATTAAACTCGTAACTGGTTTCACCGAGGTTAAAGAGTACCTAAGTCACTGTAGAGTCATCTAACATTCACTTTTCTCAATAGGACATCCTCGAAGATTGATGTGTATGAGGATCCTCTAGAACAGTGAAACAGTGACCTGGTGTCTCTCATACACATCTAGATGTGAGTAGCAACTCCTATGGGGACGTTAGAGAATTCGACAAATGTTTATGTTTACTCTTTTAATGTTAAGGTCTTTTGAGTTAATTTTTTTGTGTGTTTTCTATTTTATTTTCATTTTAATTTGTTTACCTAAATATTTTTCTTTTGTTCATTTTGTTAATTGTTATTTGTAAATATCTCGTTTGAGTAGTTTTAAATTTCTCCGCCTCTAGAAGACACATAATGCATCACTCATCTGCAAAGCCCTATGGGCTTGCTTTTCATATTTAGATCCTGTCTCTTATACACATCTAGTATGTGTATAAGATGTCTCTTAGTGAACCCTAACCTTATGGTTCATGTAGTTTGCTTTTATGCACATGTTAGATATGAGTGAAGTCAAATGAAATTTTTTTTTATCTTACTTTTATTTTTATTTTTTGCATAAACAATAAATACAAATTACATTTTTTTGTGTATAAGAGACAGTTATAACATGACTCAAGAGGTTTCTGTCTCTTATACACATCTAGATGTGTATAAGAGACAGGGATATAGAGGCTCAAAATTAATTTTCTTCTTTTCGTTTACCCGTGCGTCTAATGAGGTCCGAATGCCTATTACGATCAAGTTTGAAAAGAAAAAGTTGTACCTCCTAGATTTTTATAGATTTGAGTATGTATTGTTTAGGAATTATGATTTTCCTTAGAATCCCCCGTAAAATAATTATTCTATATCATCTATTTTTAGTTGTATAAAAATAAAACGTTCTCTAGTAGAACATGTATTTAATTTTATTGATGAGTTACTACCTCATTTTTTTTTCCTTTTTATTTTGCATGCATTGCATCAATTTAGCAAAAAAAAGGTGTCTTCATAAATTCTGATATTTTCTATTTTTTTCCAAAATTCTGTAACTTTTTCAAGATAGCTCCTTGTAAGTAAATTTTTTTCAAATTGTGATTCCATGCTTATACAATCAAGAGCTAAGCAAACTATAACCACTAAACCAACCAGCCAAAGTTTCCCCATCGGTCAAAAACCTGAACCCTCAACCGCCCAAGAGATAGTTTCTAGGTCTGAGCTTACTTTGATGCTATGGAAAATGGATAAAATAGCTACAAAAATAGAAAACTATATGAACATGATGGGTCTTACCTTCCAATGGGCCCTCAAACCACAAATCTTGAAGTCTCCATTGGCTAAAATGCAACTCCAATTGCTACTCCGACTGGTGCCACTTCTGTTTTACACGTCCAAGACCAAAATCCTAATGGTCAAAATTTGAATTCCATTCCAATCTTGCCAACTACCCAAATACCAACCCTTAACAATCATCCGCGTTTGTCATTAATACTGCACATGTTTCCCTGGTCATTACTAAGAATGCAATAGTTTGTAAGACCAACTTAGCCATGTTTGAAGAGGCCAAGGTACTGAGTTTGAGATTTTAATCACAAGAAGAATGGATACTATCCACCCAATGGACGAGGGATACTGTCCTCTTAAATTGGATTTTGACCATTCGTTCTCTTGTTTGCAATACCCTGAAAATATCATAGTACCAGTAACACCTATATGCATTTGAGAACTATGCTAATGACTTAGGGGCTTATACTTGAAATGAGAAATTGGGAATGCAACTATTTCAGAAAATTTTATTTGGTAGTGCACTATAGTCTCAGTACAATGAAGTTGGATCCTCAGTCATTACTTAGTTCTCAAATGACATTGTTACCTATTTCATCAGTCAATACAGACACAACATAATAATGAATGCTTAGTCGATCTAAATCATGGTTCGACAAGAAACCAACCAAACACTTCAAAGTTAAATACTCAAGACACAAATATGTCCTACCCCTTCTAAGAGAGTCAATAACCCTCTTACGAAAGTGTCTGAAATCCATATTCTACAACACCCATATTACAAGGAGTTTGTGACTATTCATGGGTGTCCATTTGCCGAAGTGATTACCGCTAGTACTTTGATTAAAGAGGGAATCCAGTCTGGCCAAATTATTATAGATTCTAAATGCACAAACTCTTCTAATGGCAACAAAGGAATCACATGAAAGAAGAAAGAATGCGAGATTAATACGGTAAATACTAAATTCGCTCCTCTGAATGCTCAATTCACTTTTCCAAACCAGATTCCTTATCCTTCTACATTTGCTTTTCCACACAATATGTACTCATCCTATAAACCTATGATACAGCATTGCCACCTTATTATGTCAACCAGATTCAAGGCTCTCTCAAATTTCAATCTTAAAATTTTCCATCACAATAGATTTTTCCCACTCTGACAACAAGCTCATAGGAGACCCCCAAGAAACTCACTACTCAACTTTGCCAAGATCACGGATTTATCAAGCCATGCTGGGTCAAAACAAGGTATCTCCTATTCTAGCACTTGGAGAAAAGAATCAGAGAAACTATATTGCCAATGAATCTAGTGCTTACCATTCAGGAGGAGTTGGTAATTTTACTGATAAATGCTATCAGCTGAAAGATAAAATTCAAGATATGATAGATACCAGATCAGAATGTTTGTGTTTAAGAGAACCGAGCAACAGAATCTCAACAACAATCCACTCCCTAATCATGTGTAGAATATTGCAAGGGAATATTAGTTGAGACATAGATACGATCGTACTGCTAGCCTTCTGGATGAAATTGATTTCTTTGAGAAAGATTTTTAATAAAATATTCCCTTTTAAAAAATGATTATTTCTATTTTTAGAAATCTTTTTTTTAAAGAAGTGTAAAATCATCAAGTTTTACCTCGAAAGTGCATCGAATACAATACTGCAACAAGAATTCTATTGATTTAATTGTTTCTAAAGGATAATAGAAACGCAAGTGGATATTGTTTCTGCTATACAAACTCTGTTTATCCTTTGCCAACCCCCTTGAGCTTTGAAAATGATTTTTCGTGTCTTGAAACCCGTCTTGAAAATCATACCCATACTAAAAATCTAGAAAGAATTTAGAACCCCATACTCCAACAAATTTTATAAGTTTTTTTTTTTTAAATAGAGGGACAATTTTTGTTTAAATGTAATTTTTAGCATAGTACTCTACATGGGGACAAAGTTTGGTACTCCATACTAGGGCAAAATTTAGAGGTCAAATTACTTTTAGTATAGTGGCTCAATTTGGGAAGATTGTGTTAGTCTATTTTGTAAATCATACTAGGGTGAATAATCCCTTGATGTTAGTTTGAGTTGGTTTGAATAAAGTTTAAAATTCATTGCTAAAAAAAATATAAATTCAATACACATTGAGTCTTGTTATAAGTAAACAGGAGGCATACTAGCTAGATATTCTTTGATTGTTTTCGTCAATTTTAAAAGAAAAGAGCAAAAACAAAACAAAAAAAACAAAGGTTAAAAAAATAATGGAATTTGCCCAAAAAAAATTTGATGTTGGGTTTACTTACAACAAGACCTGTCTCTCATACACAAATCTAGATGTGTATTCTTTCTAGAATGTATATTTTTGGGAAGTTTAAACAAGATTCATACCCCACTCAAGCAATTTTGAGCCTCTATACACTTTCTTTCATTTCTTTAAAGCCTCTAACCACATTACAACACATGGTCTGCTCAAATTGGACAAAGGAAATAATTGACTTGTAAGAATTCAAATCATGAACAAAGGACAAGTCCCAATTTTCAAAATGTATTTGTGAGATCAAAATTATCCTCAACAGCAATGAGTTTACTTTTCCTTGAAATAAAAATATGATTTTTCTTAGCAAAGACATTGCTATGGACGATTGGGATATTCACGGTGCAGAAATTAGAAGGGCAATGACATTTGAAGTAAATGTTGCATAACTCAAATTTAATTTTGAAAAAACTAAAATGCAAATTGGGGCAACCCCTAGTCCATGAAGTTGGAGGAACAATTTTCTAAACACTCATTTTAGACTTTGTGCATCACATTTTGCATGAAGAGCATATTCCATGAATTTTATGCCTGCTAGGTTCATGAAGAAGATCTTGGACACATTGTTCATTTTGAATCAAAATCAAACAGGTTTTGTCAATATAAGATTGACCGTTATCCTAGATCATTTTTTTTTATTTATTTAGAGTTTCTGATTAAGGAACTCATGATTGAGTCAAACCATGATTAAGGGATTCATATTTGTGTCGAACTACGATTAAGTGGTTCATTCTTAAGTCGAACCATGATTAAGGGATTAATTTTTTTAATTGTCAATTAAGGGGTTCATTTGTTTAGTCGAACTATAGATTAAGATGCTCCATATGGAGTCATTGGTTCATTGGGAGGACAATATCCCTCGTTCATTGGGAAGACAGTATCCTAGATCAATCTTTTTTATTTGGAGATTCCAATTAAGAAACTCATGGTTAAGTTGAATCGCGATTAAGGTTGTTTTATGTTTGAGTCTAACCATGATTAGCATTTTCATGCATTTAATTGTACTATCGATTAAGGGATTTAGTGTAGAGTCAAACTATGATTAAGAGGTTCATGTTGGAGTCAAACTACTAATTAAGGAGTTCATTATTGAATTAAAGCTACTAATACGATCATTTTATCTATGGTCCGATGCCTGCAATTTTAATACATGTCATTTATTTTTTATATTCTAATTAATTATTCATTTAGTTGTACTAATATGTGTATGTTGCAAGAAACAGGGGCAAACTAGTATTGTGTTTTTCAAGAATTAGATAGTGGATCAAATAATTTCATTTTTAAAGTAAAACAAATGTCGAAGCTAAGGGCATTTTGTTTATGTGACTGCGGGAATATTGATCAAATTGTTCTAAGCATAAGGTCCAAGCCGATTGACTATATGATTGTCAAAGCATGAATCCTAATGTCTTGAATATTGACGATAAAGATCGTTTCAATGTTAGTCAAAGGATTTATTCATTTTTATAAAAATGAATAAATAAATGATTATTTATTTAAAAAACATGGGAATTTGTGTATGTTCTCTGTGTCTATCATTTTCTATTCCTATCCCGATCCCTAAAACTCGTCTTCATCTCTAATTTCTTTCCTCCTCTTTGATATCGATAAAAGCTAGACGTATCTACCGTAAGGTAGGGGTCTTCTAAGCCAACTGCTCACTGACGATATTTTGCTTTTTTGTTTTTAAATTATTTCAATCAGAAAAACCAATTTTTATTTCCACCTTACTGGGCAAACTCGCACACGTTACTTACGGGAGGAAAGTTAGAGGAGAGAAAGAGTTGCTGCCCTTGGACCTCTTTTTTGCTCCCATTGTTGAAAAGTCTTTATCAACGTAGCACTATAATTTTTTATGCATATTATTGATTTCAATTTCAGATTTTTGGGTTTATATTTATTACTGTGTATCTGAGTGACTGAAATTTGCTATTTGATTATGAATTTGGTTTAAACTTCAATTGATCTAGTATCTTGAATTTGATTTAATGAATTATTTGAATTGATAATTTTGAGAGTTGAATATAAATAAAAAGTGTGGGAAAGCTTGTTTTTACAACTACTCACCAAATGTTTGACAAAATGTCAGAATTGAAAGTTCAATTTTCATAACAGATATGTGTGTTTGTTATCCATTATCATGCTAGTTCCCTCGTCCATTGTGGATAGTAGTAATCTAGTTCATGAAAGAAATTTGTATTGACCCAACTTTACTACACAATGCAAGTTGTGTATTATAGTTTACTAAGGTAAAGCCTGACAGTTGACTAAAATAAAATATTGCGGATAAACCCATGATTTGTGCAAAACATGTTTATTTGAAATTTTAGTTTTCTGCAAAACTGTAGTTTGACCCTTAATATATTTTAACTTGCAATTGCACCCTTAATGTTTAGAAGGTATTTTTATAAAAAATGTGTGTCTAACCCAAATCTCAAGTTTTTCGAAATACCAGGAGTTTTCTAGGTAAGCTGTTTAAGTATATGAGAATGATCTAATTTTAGTGAATCGGTATACCGAAAATTCAATACTGAGTGGCAACTCCTATCTTTAATTTTAAAAATTATTTCTTCCTAGATTTTTTAATCAAGCCCGCTGTTGCATTGTCCTACTTCATATGTCTCTTATACACATCTCTGATCTTATACAATCTTTTATTGATTCCATCAAACAAATAGGCACAATGCCACGACACTAGCTTTTCCCTTGGATAGTGCTCTGCGGCATTCTGATTCTGGATTATCTGAATTTGGTGATAGACGCCGGGAATCTAGTTCCTTTGTCTTCTGGAACACTGTGGCACTTGAACTACAATTGAACTCCGTCTCACAGTTTCTTTGCATGTTTAAGCTCCAACCTTTTCAAATATATTGGGAATTAGGAGTGTGTCGTAAGATACACATGAAAAATTTCATAAATTACCAGAGTTCTCATTTCTGTGCATTAAAATGCTAAAATGTGCTAGAATTGTATCCAAAACCTATATCAAAGTGAACGTAGAATAATTCTATATTATAATGTTATCACATTATGACAACATAAACTTTAGCTCGTACCAAGCAAAACAAGGCAACAAACACATCAACAAAATACAAATAGCATACACTGACTTTTATATACATCACAATATCCTGTCTCTTATACATTATCTAGATGTGTATAAGAGACAGCTATGACACCATGGTTCAATTTGATCAATAATCCCGCATCAATATAAAAATACCAACACTCAAATCACTCAACAAAGAATAATACAACAAAACCTTACAACAAATACTCATTCAACAAACTTATCTAGACAAGACCATATTGATTACAAGGCTTCATCAAAGTCAAAAGAAGTGTTTCATCCCTACCATCACTAATAGAAAGTTGCTGAAATTAAGGAACAATTAGGACTTGACAAGCCTGTAACGTAAGATTAAAGTGATAAGAAAGGCTAAATTTGGATATAAAACTGACTTAAACCACCTTAAAAATGTCAACCAACATTGAACCATGGTGTCATAGTATCCTACGAGCACCAGATTCAATAGTACACTTGAAGGCAATAATACACCTTATATATTCCACACTTAAAATTTATTTTCATTTTTCCTTTCTTTTTTACCTCACTTTTCCTCTTTGATTTTCTCTTAAAGAATCTAATCAATTTACATTCTTATACTACTTGCAATGTGGAAAAAATATGTGCATATAATATGCAATCATTGACTTCTTTCAACAATCATCTTGCATTGCTAATGTAAAACACCCTCTAAAAAACATTGCATTATCATGGTATTGACAAACTTTGAAAAGATCAACAATGTCATAGGTAATGTGTAGAAAAAAAGGATAATCAAAAACAAAAGTCTTATAATGTCAAACTATGTAGCTGAAATAAGAAAATCAAAGGCTTATCAAAAAACAAAAGGGACACTAGGGTTAGACTTTCATATATGTTAGGTAATTTGGCTCAAATGGTCAAGAAAAGGCCTAAATCATTTTCAAAATTCAAGTTTCAAAAGTATTTAGCTACCATGATAGAACCATGCTATCTCCCCAACCATGGTCACAAGTTAAATCAAGTTGTATGTCTATGCCAGATAAGTACTCAATGCTCAGAAAGAATAAAAGCACTACTCACTGAGACACTAGAAAAATGCACACACAAAACACTAATCAAATAAAAATGGCAAATCTTAAATCCATTGGATCATTAGCCCAAGCATTCTATACACCCTAGCTATTCTTACCTCAAAAAAAAAAAAAGAAAAACAACAAGTGAAATATATTTAAACCATTCAAGGCATATAAAAGTCAATTAAAACATAAGACACTAAACATAACACAACACAACCACGTTGTTTAAAAGCAACAAAACCTAACTAATTTATTTTTAACCCTCTATAATATTTCAGGCAAAGATGGTATAGAAATTCTAAAAGTTTTGTCTGCTAGCTAGGGGATCTTTTAAAAAGGGTTTGATCCTCAAAATAGAAAAAACAAATAAACATAACTTAAAATGAAAACAAATACAACACACCATATACCTATGAGCAAAAAGTTGAAAGTAACACAATTACTCAGAAAACAAACCCAAACATTAATAAAAGACTAAAAATTTAAAAACAAAGAATACTTTCCTCATCCTGTCTCTTATACACATTTTTATTTTATTGGTAGCACCCTTCAACAATCGGGAAGTTTTAGAACAACTCCATGGCAGTTTAGCTATTTCCAAAATATGGCATCTCCATCACCCATAGAGGGGCATCATACCAAACTACACGTGGTTTTGCAATCTTCAAGTAGTCATGGCCATATGTACTTGATGACCCAACCTTCTCATGATAATCCCATTCAGCATTATCAGTTATTAGTGAGGGCATCTCTTCGGTGAATTTATGCTTTATAGACTCTACCTCAATCTCCATGGTTTTTACAATTTCTTGATTTTTTGTTTTGGGTGAAATTTCCTCCAAGTCAAATTCACTCAAAAATTTGTCTCGTAGTGCAGAAGCAAGATCATAATATTCATTCATCAAGCAAACCATGTTATCTTGCTATACTAAGTTGTAAGATGTACCCTTCACATGCATTCCATGATATGAATTCAAGCTTGATGTTTATCCTCCGGTTGTTTCACGTTTATCATCCCAAATTCACCTATTATAATAGGACCACTAGATATTCGTGGTTCTAGTACTGATTCTGAGATTTAAAAAGTTCTATTTAATTTCATTTTAGATCTACTCTTTTAATGAACTGCCTCTTATCTCTGACCATCCTAGCATTCATCAATTTGACGAAGTTAATCATCAACTTCTCAAGATTGGACACCTTCTGATGAGACCATGCATCCTTTGGTTGTAGCTTGTGTTTATTATGTGGCTATACATTATTTTGCTGATATTGGTACTGTAATTCATTTGGATAAGATTCCACCAACGAGGATTGTATCATGTATTTAATAGAAACCAACACCTACTGAGAAAAATTGAACCATAATTAGCATTATAATAGTAAGAACTATAAGAATTACTTGCTCGACAGTGAATGCTCAAGTGGTCTCCACTACAATTACAAAAGATAGATTGTAGCAAATTGTCTAAGAGACCTATTCAATGATACAAACTAAACTGTAATTTCTTTAGATTTGACATCAGTACAAGCATAAGTCTTTCCATCATATTGATAATTATCTTTATTGCTATACATAACAATAAAAAATTAAACAAACAAAAGGAAACAAAAATTAAAAAATCTTAGATTAAAAGGTCAAGTTAGATTTAAATTTAATCAAACTCTTCTCCGACAAGTGTGCCAAAAACTTGATGCATGCTAGCCACACTAGCAAGTGCACTAGTCGAACAAGTAATAAAGTGATAAAGAAAAGTATCATTCCTATGAGGAAGACTAAATGAATTGGCAATTAATTACAACTTGATTATAAACATTTTCTGAGAAATTGGAGAGAGAAGTATACATCTAACTGAATTAAACTAAAAATAAAACAATTAATACCTGCAAAGCATCAACGATGACAAGAAATCAAGAACTAAGGACGTTAGTACTAGAAATTGATTTCACATAACTAACATAAACATAAGATCAAATCAAACAAGAATCAATTAGGAAGCACATAAGGTGGAAAGTTTCCTAATTTGTGTTAGATTTTATATAGCAAATAATTATTCCAATTCTATTTATTTTTGAGTTCTTGGTCTTTTAAGAGTACCTGTCTGGTATATAAAATCTAGATGTGTATAAGAGACAGGTACGTGCCCTTACCCTACTCCAATAATGTACAAGATGATATGAGATGTTAAAATAGGTCCTTAAGGGTCCTGTTAATAGTTGCAATATGTCTTGGGTGTAAGGTAGGGTTTTAGGTCCAGTTAGGACCATACGGACCCAAAATCAGACTCAAAAGTTATAAAAATTGTGAATTGACTCGTCTAGATTTTTCCTTGGTTAGAGTGTTGCAATGTTGTGGTTCTAGATTCTTTGAATTTGGCAATGAACTCCACAACACTGGTTCCTTTGTCTTCTGGAACGGCGCGACAATTGAATTGCAAAACAATTCTCGAATGGAATTCCACCACACATTTTCTTTGTACTTTTACGTGGTTGTGTTGTTTAACAAATGTCTCTTATACACATTAGATCCACACTACAAAGGTATATTCTACCATTAAATTACAAAAGATCAAGAAACATGGACAAAAATACTTAAAAATACCTGTAATGTAGCAAAAACATAGACCAAAGTGAATGGAAAATAAGACAGAAGTCACTCTATTTTATAGATTTGTCATGTAGTAAATGAAGAAAGAGCCCTAATTTCATAGGGTTGTTATTGCTATGTACCTATATTGGTGTGCAAGAGCTGTCTCTTATAAATTCTACTGTGTTTAAGGGCAAGTCTTTCTCATCTTTACTACATCAATCTATGAGAAATATGATTAGTTAGGTTCAATGTCTCTTATACACATCTAGATGTGTATAAGAGACAGTTATAAGAGGTTAGATGGTATAATCATGAGAAGGTTGGGTCTGTCTCTTATACACATCTGGTCATTAATCTAGGCCTGTCATGTCACTGGGTGCTCTTGTGTCGATGTATAGTAAATTTAAGAGACAGATTTAGCCATGTGCCACTATTTTGGATTAACGTTGCTTTTTTGTATTATCACTTGTCTTCTATGATAGAATGATTGACTTGTGTGTGATGTGATTTAAAATCGAAAACTCACTCTACAAGCAATAAAATTAACTCAATCATTGCCCCTAGAGGATTGGTGTGTAACAACTCTTTAAACCTCTAGATGTTTGCACTAATTAGATATAATCAATAATCATTTTGTCACTAACACTACTACCTTAACTAAGAAAACAAGTAATTAAACACTAATCTTATAGTTCTTAGTATTATCTGTCTAAACTTACACATCTACATAATTTAAGAGACAGTTATTACTCTAAGAAGGCAATCAACTTTAATCTTAAAGCAAGTTGCTTTTCATTAAATTTCTTTGCATTCCAAATTAGGTAAAAAATGAAAACCGTTAAACTAATTTTATATAAGAAAATAGTAATTAAACTTTAAATATAACTTGACCTTTTAATCTGAGATGTGTTTAAGTGTATAAGAGATGACTTATTAGTTTAATCTTGTCTATTATTATGGATTAGAATGTGTATAAGATTTTTATGTAACTGCTTACTAAATTCTAATGGATTTAAAACAAGAATGAAAGTTTAAACTAAGAAATCTCTAAAAGCAGCAAGAACAAGATGAACTTGTTAGGAAATCTAATTTACCAAAGGACATGGTCTCATCAGAAGCTTTACCTAATTTGGAATGCAAAGAAATTTAAATGAAAAGCAAGTAAAAATTACATATACTTGTAGCAAAAAGGAAAGCCCAATAAGATTAACTAAGAAATATTAAAACTTGCTAAAATTAAAAGAGTAGATCTAAAATGAAATTAAATAGAACTTTTTAATTAGAAGAAAACTTGAAAGTTAAGCTACACTAATACTACTCTAAAACTACAATTTTTAACACCTACACTTACACTATGTATACTCTACTCTCGATTCTCCTCCCAATGGAATATTACAAGTTTTGTATTTAATGACAAATTGAGCTAAAATAACAATTGGTAAAAATTACAAGGCCAAAATGCATATACATATCGTGATATGGAATTTGTATAGGAAATCCATATCACGATACAGAGCTCTAAAAATGCATGAAAGTTTTAAACCATATCACGATATGCATTTCATGAACAAATTCCATATCGCGATATGGAGTCTTCTTTAGCAATCCTGAATTCTCCTTTCAACCTTGCCCTTCATCTACTTGAATCTTCTACTTTAAACTCTGTACCTTTAAGTCTAAACCTATAAAATACCAATGAACCTAATAAGTATTCGATTATATTAAATTTAGTACTACTATCATGATATTTACACAAAATACAATTGCAAATACTAAATTAAGTGAAATTAAATAAAAAACATATAAATCAACTCTAAAATCTGAAAAAATACTAACAAAATGGAAGAATAATCAATCAAAATAACTCTACTTTCATAGAGTTGCCACACCTCTAAACTTAGCATTTTGCTAGCCTCGTATTTTGTGTATATCTCTTGTTCTTATTTGTTATAGCACGAAATACACCACCAAGGAAATCAAAATGTTGAACTTTACATGAATTTCATAAGTGAAAATGGGGTTTAACTCAAAAACTCAACATTTTCATCTACCCCTCCATTTATAAAAGTATGTACTAGCTTCATTAATAAACATTACTTTTACTAGTTTAGTGCTCAAGGAATGCCAATTCAAGATGCACATTGAGCTAGAGTAAACAAATCAACTTCCTCAAGTGTTTGCTTCAAACATAGAAAAATCTTTAAGACCTTTTTTAACAAGCTCACAAAAGTTGAAAATGACATGTCCAAACATTTGTAGGCACCACAAAATCTAACTAAGTACATTAAGAAAGTCTTGCTTGATGTGTATACTCTCAAATTTCTAGATATATGAGATTAAGGGTCATTTAAGACTTTCAAAACTTGTTATGTAGTCTAATGTAATAAGGTAAGATAAAATTTGGATAAAAGTGACTTAAATCACCTTAGTCATTCCAAAACAAACTCTTGAATAGTGCCTGTCTCTTATACAAAAAATCGAGACGAGTCAATTCACAATTTTTATAACAATTGAGTCTGATTTTACTAGAAAATCAATTTTATATTTGTTATCTCTTTCCCTTCATTAGATGTGTTTAACATAACATAACATAAAAAATATATAGAAGGGAAAATGTAAAAAACATTGAACTCTAAACTTCTATTTCCCCAACAAATATACAAAAACTTTCCTCGAACCATCATATAAAATCTATTATTACATTGAAGACTAAGATAGATCCAGAATGACTATGGTGATGGGATTAAGAAGGAGTAAATAAATGAAGTGGTATGTCTAAGTTATGTGGTTAACAAAGAAATTAGACTATAAAAATTGAATTACTTTTGGTGTCGAGGATCAATTAATAGACCTTGAAAGGTGGATAATTCAGTGTTAATTCTTAAATTAGTAATTCATTATCTAATTAAATTGAATTATTGATTCAATGTTCAGTTCTTGTTATAAGAGATGCTAAAGTTTAGTTAATCTTAGAGAAAATCCTATTTACCTGTCTATTAATTTAATCCAGACACATGCCAAAGATTAATTAATAGAAGCATTAAAATTAGCAAGAACAATCACACGGTTATGTCAATTAGTTGATTATTTATCCTAAATTTGATAACTCTAATCAAGCAATAAATCACATCACACACCTGTCTCTTATACACATCTAGATGTGCAATAAGAGACAATCTAGCTATAGATTGTAATTCCCATAACTCACTATTCTACAACTACAACAAATTAAAAAAAAAAAAACAATCATAAAAGTAACATAGAAAAATAATCAATACTTGATAAAAAAAATGAATGAATTCAAGTACATCTATGTGTCTCAGATAACTTAATAGAATCATCCATGGATTCAGTTCCCTTTGCAATGAGGATAAGTCAGCACTAAGTGCCATTTAGATTGCTTTACAGTTTTTTCACGATAAAAGCTCTGTCTCTTATACACATCTTTTTCTATTCACCCTACATGGGGTATTTATGGTGAACATTAGGGTTACAATCTCTACCTTAGGATAAGAACTTGAAATTAGCTAAAAAAAAGAGCCCAACCGGATAAAAAAATCTACTAAAATTAAAAAAACATGTAACCCTACTGAGTCGCACACACGTGCATGCCTTAATCCTCATGCATGTGCGCGCTACCATATTTTGGAACTTAGCGCTCTAGAAATCTTGCTTGTGCGTGAAGCCCTAATCCTGTGTCCTATACATTCGGCTTCGATTTTGACCTCAATGTTCTTGGAATTTGGAAAAGTATAAAAGAAGTAAGTTGTAGCTCTCTCTCCTAGCTTTCCAGTGCACCTAGAATCAAATCAATCGAAGCTCGGACCAGAAAGTTACTCTCAAAATACGAAACAATGTCCAAAGTCACTCCATACTCGCGCACAATTCGTCCTTGGAATTACTTCCTATCTTTTCCATCCTTTTCAGCACCTTTTCACTTCAACACTATAAAAACTAAGAATAACCAAATTAAACTCAATGATAACTCAAATCTTTCTTACAATACACAAAACACAGTAAATGACAACTTTGGTCTAGCAGTTTTTAATTTTATGTTCCTTGGCTAATTGTGGGGCAAATTCCTGGAGCAAATTGATGTCTCTTATAAACATGCTATATGTGTATTCCATGACAATATATTCCATCAATTATCCACATAAAGCCAGCAAAAGCCAGTCCAATACTGGGTGAATAGTCTAACGAACCCAAGAGCTCAAATGCTAATAAAAACCAGAACAAAAGATTCATGTGTATGTGTGCAGGCATTCCAAAACTTAGATTTGGAAACACTTATATTAAATCATGTAAACCCTCCAAATTTTTCTAAACACTCCATAGCTCACTCTTCTTACACCTCCCCACAAATCTAGACAACGAATTGAATTTAAATTAGGTAGGACTTTTTAGTTTGTAACATAGGTTAGGGTCTTGACTAATCTAAGAAGGGAAAGGATATAACAAATAAGAACAAGAGATTTATAGTAATGTTGACCACATATTAAAATAAAACTTCACTTCACATAAGAAGCATCATACATCCACAACCCTGTCACTTGAATAACAAACATCCCTGAAAAATTCCATCCCCTTCTTCAACTTGGCCAAGCATTCCAATATTCCTCCGAACATTTATTAATTCACATTATTATTTGTCTGCTCATAGTACGGGTACTAGTGGTAGGCACTACTCTCAATAAATAAACACATCTCTTATGTATACCACGCAGATCACAATTACCCACCTTATGCCCCCTTAACAAATAATGTGTGTAATAAATGTCAATAAGGGAAAATTTAGAATAGAAAACTAAAAGTAATCATTACGCTCAATAAGGGCATGTAAAATAAGTTTAAATGAAAGAAGGTGAATGGTGTTTCTCTCCATTCATAACAATTCAAGGCATAGATAAGGTATTTGGGATAAAAAAATTTAAAAGGGTTGGCTAGAAGGCTCAAATGACCAAAGAAGGGTTTACCTCATCTTTAAACCAAATCAGGTTGTCTAAATATTTTGACTCGAAAATGTAATAAAGCAAGTTTTTGGGATGCAATATAATTGAGTCTACAAAATTAACTCTAAGCCTGTCCAAACCAAAAATTAAATCATGGCTAAGTGCTTAAAATCCTTAAAAGCCATGAATGGAAAATATTAACACTAACTACTTACTCATGAATGGTTTAACTAAAGAGGTATTATGCCAAAAAAAATGGAGAAACATGTTAAGAAACAATTTCCAAAATTTTCAAAGATTTTTAACTAATCCACACAAAAAAAATTTCCAAAATTTTGAAAAGCTCTCAAATCAAAAGAAAAGTCAAAATTTTGCAGCAAAATACACCAAACAACTTATGTATCCAGATAGCTCCCCACCGCACTTAAAAATAAGTATTGCCCTTAATGTAAAAATAAAAGCATAAAGTGTGAAAAAGAAAGGCTTCTCTAGATGTGATTTGCGTTTAGAGTGGTATGCTATTATAAATATCCTTAATCGTGAATTGAAGCTCAGGTAATCACCAAACAAATAAAACAGAGAATTCCCTGGATAAATTAAGAAAAACAAGAAAATTGTAGGATTAACTCCTACAATAAGTTAGGAAAAAACTTAATCCCTTAAGAGAATACACCACAAAAAAAAAAAAAAACCACGACTATGAAAATTAAACCTAGCTAAAATATCTAATCAGTAAAAACAACTAAAATATCTGATAAATCAACTCAAAGATAAGAAAATCCTCCAAATAGTCCTAAGAATATGGCATCAAACATCATATGCTCAAGGAGCATCAGGCGCCAAATCCTGCAGAATGGAGATAAGCGGGAATGTCGATGAGTCCTCTCCCCACTCCCTCACCTACTTAGCGAAATCTAGAGAAATGTAGTCAAGGGTCAATTTTTATTGGTGGCTCATGTTTCCTGGCGTGGTGATCTACCCAGTAGAAGAGAGAGTGGCGTGAGATGTGTATAAGAGACAGATACTAAGGTAATTGTATGTTCTGATCATGCAGCTTTACGCTACCTAATGACGATAGTAGAGGAGTTTGGCCTACTCTAGAGTGACATGGTTGAGATGGCTGACCGAGAGGAGGCGCGCACAAATCAATTTATACCACATAAACCAAGCCGATTTAAGTGTCTTAGCATTGAAGTGTCTTTCCACAGTCCCAACTATATTTTATGTCCATTCAATAGCACCATTATAAAGAATGCTTGTGATCTCATTCAGCTCCATATTAGTTTCGTTGACAGTTGGGCACTCATCGTTGCATACCCAATTGACTTTCAAAACCCTATTAATCTCATTAGTAGAGATATTTACCTACTTCCCTCGAACATACACCCTAGTATCACTTTACTGGCTTAAGCTGGCGTAAAATTAACGTACTATAGATAATATTAATGCTCTAGCACATTCTTATGCATTATAATTGAAAAGCATTAATTATAAGGCATCGTTCTAAGAATGGAATTTTGGTACTAATGCCTTGTGTTTTAACATTTATATTCATTGAGACAATTCATCAAACACATGACATGCATAGAGAAAGAACAAATTTTCGTACACATAAGGAACATGCAATCACGCCCCAATCAACAAATCATACATCAATCACTCAAATTACATATTTAAAATTCAATTCATAAAAAATTAAATCAATTAAAGCATGAAAAATTAAAACCCTTTGATAATCTAAATTAAAACCCAAAAAGGAAAAATATGCAAAGCCCAAGAAATTAATACCCTAATTGAGTTCTTCTTGTGAAAAACAAGGTTTTTGATGTAAATTTGATGAATTAGGAATGATTTAATATTGGCAAGTAGTGGGGAAAAGTGGGTTGATGAAGGAGGTTGGAAAGGAAAAAGTTAGAAGAAATGGGGTGGCTGTGTTTAATGTCTTGCAAATAAGGGCTTTGCCCTTATAAAGAGTCGCGCGCCGTGCACGGCTTGCCTAGGCGAATGTGCGCAATGGGCAGAATGGATAATAGCTGGGTTTGGCCTCATGCACATTAGAAGGTATATAGTATTGCACGTGCACACAACTTCAAATGGGTAATTTAGCTGCTGGTTTTGGTGCACATGCACACCAAATGGCATGCATGTGCATAAGAACACCCTTCCAAGCATAAGCTTTTTATTCCTAAACAACCCAAAGAATATATGTGACCCACAAATGACAATTTTCAACCAATTAACTTGGAAATAAAGTTAATTTTTTAAACTAAAAACACTCTTTATAAGGGCAAAGCCCTTATTTGCAAGACATTAAGTCTATTACACACACCATTTCTGAATGAAATATAATCTAAATAGACATGGGTTGCCACCCATGTAACCCCTTTGTTCATTGTCGTTGGCTCGACTTGAAGCTCCTTCTTGGTAATTGTAAATTGGTTCTTCCAAATCCAATTCCATCACATCTTCCAATGTAACCCCTTCATAATAAGGCTTAAGATGATGTCTGTTAACCTTGAACACCTTGGATGTTTGTAAACTTTGATACATTCAACTGCACCATGGGGAAACACTTTTCATATAACAAATGGGCCAATTCAACGAGATTGCAACTTACCAGGAAATAGACAAAAATGCGTTTGGTAAAGAAGAACTTTCTAACGACTTGAAAATCCTTCCCTGTGATCATTTTGTCATGAAAAACCTTTGTCTTCGCCTTGTAGATGCAAGTATTCTCGTATCCTTACATACTGAGTGCCACGATCACTGAATAGAGCCCTTGGAACCCCAAATCTAGAAAATATATTATTTCTAAGAAAATCTTCAATAGCTTTTGAATCATCTATACGAGTGGCCTTAGCTTCTACCCATTTTGAAACATAATTTACAGCCAGTAATATATATGAATGACCAGATGAAATAGACAGGAAAAGGTGCCATGAATTCGATGCCCAAGCATCAAATATTTTGTAAAATTGGATAGGATTTTGAGTCATTTCATTCTTTTGGGATATATTACTTGCCCTTTGACAATTATCACGTGATTGGCAAAATAGATAAAAGTCTCAAAACATGTTGGGCCAATAAAAACCACACTCTAATACCTTCATTGTTGTGCTTTTGGCTCCAAATTGCCCCCCATAAGCATAAGAATGGCATAAATGCTAAGATTGAATTAATCAACTATCATTAACACACCTTCTTATTACACATTGATCAGCAAAATGTTTCCACAAACAGGGCTCTCCCATACATAACATTTGGCATCACTTTTGATCTTCTCTCTTTCTGCCCTAGACAAACAATGGGGTAATTTATTAGTAACGAAGAAATTAAAAATATTTGCATACCATGGTAATGTCACCCTTGCCAAAAATAATTATTCATCCACAAATTTTTCTTGTATATCCAATTTATAAGAAACATGAAAGATGAAGTCGACTTAAGTGGTCGGCTTCTTTGCTCTCAATCCCACTTTTATCTCAATCTAACTTTTATCCTTGATCTCCGGTCGAATTCATTTAAGAGAAGTATCCATCTTATCAACCTTGGTTTTGACTCTTTCTTCGTCATTAGGTAGCGTAAAGCTGCATGATCAGAACATACAATTACCTTAGTATGCGAAGTGATAAGGAGCTGTCTCTTATACACATCTAGATGTGTATAAGAGACAGGTAATTAAGGAGAAGTCCTTAATGAATCTTCGGTAGAAACCTACATGACCAAGAAAGCATGAAATTCCCGTACCTTGTTGGGGTAAGGTAATGATTGGATTATGTCAATTTTTCTTTAAGGTCAATACCCTTAGATGATACAATGACCTAGCACTATATGCATTGAACCAACCTCGTTTTGACATTTTTTAGAATTTAAAACGAGGTTAGTTTCTATGCATTGTTGTAATATCAATGTAAGGTAATGCAAATACTGATCAAAAGAATCATCATAGACAGTGAAATCATCCATGAATACCTCAATAATATGTTCTACAAAATCAGAAAATATGCTAATCATACATATTTGGAATGTGGCATGAGCATTACATAACACAAATAGTATACGACGGTAAGCAAATGTTCCAAATAAACACGTGAATGTTGTCTTCTCTTGATCCTCGGGAGCAATAGCGATCTAAATATATCCTGAATAGTCATCAAGAAAACAATAATAAGCATAACCAGGTAAACCTTTCAAGCATTTGATCAATAAACGGTAAAGGAAAGTGATCTTTTTGAGTAAGAGGATTAAGTTTTTGATAATCTATGCAAACCCACCACCCGTTTGGAATACGGGTGGTCACCATCTTATTTTCTTGATTTTTCACCACTATTATCCCCGTCTTTTTAGGAACCACTTGCAGTGGGCTAACCCAATCACTATTTGAAATGGGGTAAATTATCCCTACTACAAGAAATTTGAACATCCCTTGTTCAACCACCTCCATTACCTGTTCTCTTATACACATCTAGATGTGTATAAGAGACAGACCCAAATAGAAGAGTATAGTCTTTGTATTAAGAAATCGGCAATCTGTGTCTAGAGATACGTTTATTAGTTGTGGTCCTCAATAGACAGGTTTATAACTCCTTACACATTGTCTTCATATTACTTATTCACTAACCTCCTGTCACTAACCCGTATCACAACCTGTCTCTTATAACATCTAGATGTGTCCTAAGAGACAGCATCGACGGCCTTAGGTAAATATTATCTAAAAAAATTTTCCATCAAAGTTCATCATCAAGATTTCGGTATCTATATCTATCTTAGCTTTAGATGTTTTCAAAAATGGTCTACCTAATAGAATAGAAGCAGACTCATCATTTTTTTCATGTCAAGAACGTAAAAATCTATAGGAAAAATTAATTTATTGACTTGGACTATAACATCTTCAACTATACCCTTAGGATACTATATACTGACCATCTGCCACTGTGAATAACAGTATTAGTTTCAAGTAAAGAAACAATGTGTAAGGAGTTATAAACTAAGTACGGCATGACATTTATAGACGCTCCAAATCTAACATGGCCTCCTTAATCCTAGTATTGTTTATTGACCAAGGAATTGTACACATGCCTAGATCTTGCATTTAATGGGAAGATTCTGTGCAAGCATTGCTGAAACATTTTTGCCTAAAGTAATCTTCTCACCCTTATTTTGTCTTTGAATCTTTTAATGTGTACATAATTCCTTCAAAAATTTAACATATCAAGGTATTTGTTTAATAGACATCTAACAATGGAATGTTTACCATTCATTTGTACATCAAGTTTCATATAGTTTCTGTTGTGCATTACTTAGGATTAGGGCTTCGTGCAAAAGCTTCTCAACACAATTGCACAAGCATTTTCATTGGGATTGAAAATTGTTTGAGAGGGCAACTTGCTAGAGTTTTACGCTTCTTAGAGATTGTAACATTTTGTTTCATATAATTTGGTGGTACAATTCTGGATACTAGCCTTGGTGTCTGTTGGAATTGCGAGTATTAGTAGTTACTACATTCAACATTTCCTCTAAAGACTTACAGTTGAGCAGTCGGATTGGCTTGTTGTCTCTACACAAATAAAGGCCTATACGATTGGAAATTCTACTATTTTGCTTGAGGTTTGTTGTGCCTAATTCTTATATTTGATTAGGATTACGCCTGTCTCAAATACACATAAAGATACTTATTCTAAGAATGATTCAATCGAGGTTGCCTGAAAT
Organism: Cinchona pubescens; assembly: GCA_025175665.1. Lineage (NCBI taxonomy): Eukaryota > Viridiplantae > Streptophyta > Magnoliopsida > Gentianales > Rubiaceae > Cinchona > Cinchona pubescens. Next base: position 404,986 of record JANKKI010000368.1, read on the forward strand.
CCTCCGTTGCATTTACTTGCTCTTAAGACTGGTCTTGCAACGTGGGACACATGTCATTAGATGTCCCTCATTCGAACATATTCCATTGGGTTGCACGGTTTGTGCAGTTCAAAGCAGGGGCGTTTGGATAATTTAACACATTGATGCCTGTTGCTTTTATTAGTCAACAAACCTTCATAAAAATACTGAATTAATAAAGAGTCGCTAATTTGATGATGAGGATAGCTTGCACAAAGTTTCTTAAAGCATTCCTAATACTCATATAAGGACTCGTAATTGAACTGCCTTAGCCCACAAATTTTTTTTTCAAATAATTGTAGTTCGGGAGGCTGAAAAATATTTTGTCGAGAAAAATCTATTCATTTGCTCCCATGTTGTAATGCTACCTAATGGTAAATCAAACAGACAATCCTTAGCCTCACCCAAGGGTGAGAATGTGCATGTCTCTCAGCTTCATGTGCTACACTCGATTTTAGTCAAAAGTAACAGTTCATGGAGTTACATGATATGTAATGCAAAGAGGTTGTTGATTTAAAGTAGGCGCTAGCCGTTCTCGAAGAGTTCTTTAGGCCATGCTCATTTCTCCTTGATGTTCTTGATTGTCAGCAAAAATAAAGTTAAAAAGTTGATCTTTCCCTATCTATCTTTCTCTTAACTCCTTTCCTAATTTGCGTAGTGTTCTCTAGATTTCTGGATCAAATTGGAATTCAACTTATCTAGCCTATCATGAGCATGGCCTAAATAATTAGTGGAACAAATAATAACAAAATAAAAGAAAAAAATAGAAATTAATGGCAAAAAAATAAATCTCCATACCCTCGCAACAGCACCAAAATCTTAGGTAAATTAGGGTTCTTGATAATTTCTTGCATTTCTAGTTAGAATTTTCAATTTCTTGCATATAATTGGTAAGTCTGAGTCATCTCACAGAGAACGAGGTTTGTTGTTGTGCTAAAACTAAAAACGGGGGTTTTTGAACAATTTTAACTAAAAACTTAAGAAATTAATAAGATGAGAGAGTGTTCAATAAAAGAATAATCTTGGTTCCAATTATATCCATGATTGAAATTCTATTAATTGATCATCGATACCAAAAGTAATTCAATTTTTATACCAACCAATAACTGAAGAATTAACCCGAATTCCAATTCAATGTCGATTCTTATATCTTTTCTTGAGGTTGGTTAATTTTCAACACGTGATCCAATGAACCATAACTAATAATTTAATCCAAACACGGACAACCTAGATTAATTAATAGAAGCATTAAAACTAGTAAGAACAATTAGACTAATAAAATATAACAAACAAGATTATGTCAATTAATTGATTATTTTCCCTAAATTCAATAACGCTAATCAAACAATGTTATAAAACTTGGTTGCTTCACAAATTAAATTGAATACACGTGGTAAAAAACAATCAAGCTGTAGATTAATTCCTATAACTCACTATTCTGTAGCAATATAAAAGTAAAAAGAACAATCATAAAAGTAATGTAGAAAAAATAATCAAACATGATATAAAAATGAATGAATTTAAGTACAAAAGTCTCACAACTTAATAGAATTGTCCATGAAACTAGCATAATATTTAAAACGTGAGAAAAGGGGTTTAGGCACTAAGTGCCACGGAAGAACACACAATAATTTTCTACAAAAGAAATCATGATAAAAACTGAAGAAAAGAATGTCGTTTTTCTACTATTCACCCTACATGGGGTATTTATAGTGAACATTGGGGTTACAATCACTACCCTAGGATAAGAACTTGAAATTGGCTTAAAATGAGTCCAACTGAAGAAAGAAATCTGTCGAAAACAAAAAATTATGTAACCCCACTAAGTCACGCACATGTGCACATCCTAATCCTCACGATCATGTACATGCAACCATATTCTGGAACTTTGCTCTCTGGAAATCGTGCATGTGCACGGCTTGATGGTCACGCGTGTGCACGAAGCCCTAATCCTATGCTTCACATTCAGCTACGATTTTAGCGTTGATGCTCTTGGAATTTGGAAAAGTATTAAACACAAAGTTGTAGCTCTCTTTATTAGATTTCCAACACATCTTGAATCAAATCAATCGAAGCTCAAACCAGAAAGTTGCGCTTAAAATACAAAACAGTGTTCGAATTCGCTCCATACTCGTGGACAATTCATCCTTGGAATTGCTTCCCATCTTTTTCATCCTTTTCAGCCCTTTTTCCCTTCAACCTTGTAAAAACTAAGAATAGGTTCCAAATTAAACTCAGATAATAACTCAAATCTTGCTTACAATACACAAAAACACGGTAAGTGACACATAAAATATTGCACAATTATGAGCTTATCATCATATTAGCAATTACTTGAACTTGGCATTAGCTAAACACTTACAAGGAAAAAAACCAAAGTTTGAGTGAAAAACTGGTTTAAAAAAACCATTTTATGAAGTAGTTGAAAGTTTTGTTGTCTTTCAAGTGTTATGACTTTATTAGGCACATGTGTATAAGAGACAGGTTATTTGTGTTTGCTTTATTTTCAAACAATAAAATACAAAACTAATCCCAAGACACAAGAAATAACATCCCCCAACTTGTCAATTTATTCAAGTGATGAGTACAACTCATCCATTCACTCACTGAAAATAAAGCAAACACATACTAACACAGTAAAATTAAACTATAGAAAGCATAATTAAAGAGTAATGTCCCAACAAATTGGCACAAGGACTTACTCATAATCAACCAACATAAACATAAACATAAAAAAGATAAGGCATGAATAGCCAAAACCAAGTAATCATCATCGTAAGCATAATAATAACAATCAACCAGCAAGCACAAATATAAAACCTACTTGGCTCTCCTCAAAGTCTTCATCTTGTGCTCCATCGATCCCACCAGAGACTTGTTGTTGATCTTGTTGTGTCGCTTGATGTTGACCCCATATGTGGTGAATAAAAGTGTTGCCCCTAGAAATCTCCATAATGGCAAGTAGACAGTGGTAGTGGATATATCCATGAGCTCGATAGTGGAGGTTGAGCATTTATTGCCATTTGTACCGTGTTGTAGTGAATAAACATTTGACTGTATGTCTAGTAACCATACAGTTCAGTCATCTGCTTTTCATTCTGTGGTGCATTAAAAACATAGCTCAGCTAGAAAAAGAAAGTTTGAGCAAGAGGTGCTTGAAATGGTGGTTCAGATTGATGCCTTAACACACCTAGTTATAAATTAATGAAACACCTAAATCCTACTACTAACTAGATGGCATCCCGCAAGTATACGGTTGTCAACTAATAGTAAAGGGAAGTAGGGATCGTTCCTACCAGGATTGTTGGAAAGCAATTACCAAGATTTATAGGTGCTAGTGTGGTTAAGTAAAATCAAGCGATGAGTGATAGAACTATATTCTAATAAAAATCATAATCTTAATTCTAACCTAAATTAACCAAATTAAGACTAAAATTAAAAACAAGCAGATCACCCAACTAAAGGATGTCAAAATAGAAACCTTGAACATTAAAGCAATTGGAAAGAGTTAAACTAAAAATCTAAATATTTTTTTATTTTTAGTTGAAATTAAGAAAGCCCACTAAAAATTAACTAGGATTTAATGCAAGAAATTAAAAATTCTAACTAGAAATGGAAGAAATTATCAAGAACCCTAATTTACCTAAGAAACCCTAAATTGCAAGTAAAGAAATTCTTACTAAATTGGGCAAGAAAGCGAGTAAAAATTATATCTACGAAGCTAGTAATTAACCCACTACGATTATCTAATCAAAATTTGAACTTGACCAGAAATTAAAAGAAGATCTAAGATAAAATTAAAGAGAATTTTCTATTAAAGAAGTAAACTTGAAGTTCAAGCTATCCTAAAGTATCTAAAAACTAACTAAAACTATCTACTACTTACTCTTACTAATTTTTAAGTAGCTTAAATAGTCTAATATTACAATAGGCAAAAAATCAGGAGTTCCTGGCTGAAAGTTTACAAAATTGCCCTTACAACTTAACTCTCAGCGAGTCGAGATCACGGTCTAAAACAGTAGACATTCTTCATTTCATCCATTTTGCAATCTGGTCCTCGAGCTTTGTTCCTTTAGACTTCTAGATTTTACAGTCCTACACCTGTCTAATATTAACACCATTAAGCACTTAATTAAACTACAAATTTAACACAAACTTATCATAATTAATTCAAGAACAAAAATACAAATATATATGACAGAAATTAACTAAAACCCTCAATTACTTATCCAATTTCGGAATTTAAACTATCAAAATGCTATAATTTAGAAGAAAATAACTCTAGTTTACTAGAGTTATCACAGGTTGATGCCGGTCGGACTCACGCACCATATTATGTACATACTCTTTATAGATTCAGCCACTCTCAAATGTTTGAGGTTCTCCAAGAATTACCGGACATCCCGCATCAATACACGAAAATGATATCAATTCTGGTGAATAAAAGTTAGGACGATTTGACATTCTATTTGATATAAGTCCCTGTCGAATCAATTTCCCAACATTTAGTGGTTTGCCCTCCAAAACAACATAGACAAGAAAGGCTTTATCCCTTTGTAACGGTTACTGCAGACAGACCCCAAATCTTCCAGCTGACAAAATAAGGTGAAATCTTGGGTAAAAGTTAAAGACATTTATAGAGGTGTATAAGAGACAGGTACCCATGATATTCATCATTGTTGATGTTCCAAGAGGCTCACCCTAGGTATGTAGGGTCTACAGTAGAAAAACGACATTCTCTTATTCAGTTTCTAGATGTGTATAAGACACAGGGCCTAGATGTGTATAAGAGACAGAATATGGTGTATAATTGACAGACCAACATACCTAGGACTCTACACTTCATTACCAACTTTCTTACTCCTAGGGTAGTGAGTGTAGACCCCAATAGATGTGTATAATTGAAGAAGTACTCTGTTGGGCTAAGTGTAGAGTCCTAGCTCTGTCTCTTATAACGTCTAGCTTTTGATAAGAGTTGAAAATCTCTTTAGCCCAATCACTTACAAAATTCACTTCATCACTAAGTTCAACAATTTCATTAGGTCCCTCAGGTACTTTTCTTTTCTTTGAAAATTCACCACTTTCCCTACCTCTTCCTCTAAAAACCCCTTTAGGCATGATTATCAAATTTCAACAATTTCTCAATATATCTCAAAATCAACCAAATTACAAAATGTTACTAGAGATACCCACAAGAATTATCACTCCAATTCAAGGTACAATATCACAAACCCAATTGAAAATCACAAATCACAGAAAATCAATTCTAAAAATTCCAAGGAAAAACACAACAAACATACTCAATTCCAGTATTCAATTTATTGCGAAAGTGACTCTCTTACAAGATGACTTGCAGGCTTAAGCACAATTGACCCATTTTGTACATAATCCACCGCAAGATTTGCCCTTGTTAAGCCCTCAAAGTCCTTGAATTTTGCCTTGAATCATTAGGCAAATCCATTCTCCTAGTACTTTGACGGTAGGAATTGAAGTTTTAATGGGTTAGATTATGGTGGGTTATTGGACTTTATTGGAAGGGAACACATCTAGATGTGTATAAGAGACAGGCCATATACAAGTCGAGGGGCTAAGGTTTTTGGGAGTGAATTATGAAGAAGAAAGGTTGAGAATAACCCTTTTAAATTGTGTTCCAACATCAATATCACGATATGCGGTCAAAAATGAGCTATGTTTTTAATGCACCACAGAATGAAAATCCTGTGACTTAACTGTATCGTGATATGGCTCTGAGATGGAAAAACAAGGCCTACAGAAGTTTGCCTCCATATCACGACATCAATTTCGATCGCAATATAAATCGCAAAATATTTCATGCGATGTCCCGATATGGAATCCATATCTAGATATGGAGTGAACTTTTACAAAGGCCAATTCTCATACTTAGCCAAATATTTTGCATTTTCACTTCAATCTTTACCTACAAACATGAAAAACACAAGTGTTATTTAACATTTTCACTCATTTCCTTGGAAAAAATTATTATAAACACAGTAAACACTTAAACCAAATTCTACCAAAATAAAAACCAAAAAATTTAACTAAAACAAAATGAAAAACATAAAATTAAAGCTTCGGTTGCCTCCAACAGCGCTTCTTTATAGTCATTAGCTAAATTACGGCATGGGTGGCTTAGGTATCACATCTAGATGTGTATAAGTGACAGGTAACTAGCTTGACTCTGGATCAAAAGCCAATGAACCTTCTTGACTTTGAACATTGGCTTTGAAATTTAAATTTATCCCTTTTAACTCCATAGCTTCATGCGGGAATACTTAAAATACTTCATATGGACCCTTCTACCTAGACTTTAGCATTTCGGGGAACAATTTGAGTCTAGATTAACAATTATAGACTAGAACATGATCACTGGGAACAAAATCTTTCCTCAAGATTTTCTTTGATGCCCGACCTCAGTCCTTTCTTTGTTAATCATAGAGTTCTCAGAATGCTCCTGATCTAAACTTGACCTAGTGTAATATTAGACCTGTCTCTTATACACCATATACAATATTCTGCAAAGTGTGTATAAGAGACAGGCATACAACATCTATATTCAAGACTCCAATTGAAATGTCAAGATTATACACATACCATCATATATGGTGACATTTCAATGTGGTGTCTTAAATCTAGATGTTGTATGCCCATAGTGCATCATCCAATTTTTGTGCCCAATCTTTCCTTAAATTGTTGATGGTCTTCTCCAAAATTCTCTTTAATTTCCTATTAGATGCTTCAACTCGACCTGGAATTTGAGGAAGGTAGGCTAAAGCAATCTTGTGTTTCACCTCAAACTTAAACATCCAGGTTTGGAATTGAGAATTCTTGAAGTGCGACCCTCCATCGGTAAAACTGTCTCTTATACACATCTAGATGTGTATAAGAGACAGAGACCAAAATACACTTGTTGGCATATTTCTTATAAAAAGGCCCCATGTATTATGCCAGAAGCATCAGGAACACTTCCAACCCAACAATTCCATTAGGGGCATTCAGTGTCTTGAATGTCAAAGGGTTCGCGAATTTCTTTGACATTCAAATACCCCTTAATGGAATTAGATGTGTATAAGAGACTGTCCCATATATACCCCTTGTTATTTTGCAATTCTTTTTAAGACAGGCCTTTGGGCCCTCTTATACACATCTAGATCGATCTAGATGTCTATAAGAAGTTGACACCATCCTGCAACTAGGTAGTTCACCATATCCAAATAGACAGGGTAAGCCTCTTGGAACATCAACAACTACTTTATTGGACATTCTTCTTGGATTGGAATTCCTTCTTGAGCAACCTGCCTTGAACCTTCTTTTCTTGATAGATGATCCGTAACCATGTTCTCACATCCCTTCTTGTTTAACACCTACCAATCAAATTCCTGCAAAAGCAGTATTGTATATGAAGTGAATTTTGTAAGTGATTGGGCTAAAGAAATTTTCAATGATCGAATGACCTGCTATGCTGTAACTTTGGAGCCAATCAAATATGAATGGAATTTGGAAAATACAAACACTATGGCAAGTAATTCTTTCTCCATAGTTGATTAATTCATTTGTGCTTCATTTAAAGTTTTACTTGCATAGTATATGACATCAAGATTTTAGGCAAAGAGACAGTAGGCCTTGAGCTCAGTCACTGATAGCTATAGGTAGAAGGGAAGTAAGAGACATGGATATGATCATCTATAAGTATAAGAATGTATATAAAACATCAAATACTATAAAGTAAGGATAGTAAAAATGTGTATAAGAGAAAGTCCAATAAGGTTGGGTGGATTATGTGTCAAAATGGGTTGAAGCAATAGCCACCCCGACCAATGATGCTAGAGTGGTCACCAAATTTCTTCGAAAGAATATTCTCTTGGTTTGGAATGCCTAGAATTATTATTAGTGATGGGGGTATAAACTTTGAGAATTCACATTTTGAGGCCTTAATGAGCAAGTATGGGGTGAAGTACAAAAGTTCCTTAGCTTATCATCCTCAAATTTTGAGTCAAGTTGAGGTTTTGAATCAAGAATTGAAGAAAATTTTGGAGAAAATGGTGGAGAATAGTGCAACGAAGGATAGGACAATTAAGTTGGATGATGCATTATGGGCTTACTGAATGGCATTCAAGACACCATAGGCATGTCTTCATACCATATTGTATATGGCAAAGCATGTCACTTGCCGGTTGAACTTGATCATAAGCATATTGGGTAATTAAGAGCTTGAATTGTGAATTGAATAAGGCATGTGAAAGAGACCTCCTGACTTGGATTAGTTGGATGAATTTTGTAGAGAAGCATTTGAAAATTCCTTTTTCTAAAAGGAGAGGACTAAGGCATGGCATGACAAACTCATCTTAAGGAAGGAATTCAATACCGGTGATTCGGTATTGCTCTACAATTCAAGGCTCAAATTAGTCTGGAGAAAACTCAAATCACGGTGGAGTGGCCCCTTTGAAGTGGTTCAAACTTTTCCTTATGGAGAAGTAGAGATAAAAGGGAAAGAAGGGACTCAAGCTGTCTCTTATACACATCTAGATGTGTATAAGAGACAGAGAGTAATTTATATAAGAAGGGCGAGAAATTGCCCAATTTGTGCAAAAATTAGCACCCATGCCATAGTCAAGTTAGATACTCTAAAAGAGCACTTCTTGGGAAGCAACCCAAGTTTTAATTTAGTTGTTTGTGTTTTCATGTGTGATTTTAATTAGTCTATACTTTAAGTAATTTGGAATGAATTAAACCTAAATTTTATAGTTAAAATGTTATACACATTTATGAATTGCAATTTATACACATCTTAAATAATGCCTGTCATTATTATCTTATACTATCTAGATGTGTATAAGAGACAGCACTAGTGGTGTTCATTCTTTATCTTTTTAAGTAGAATTCCATGTCGTGACAGTGACGCACATGCAGGGCTCATGACTAGGCCAAATCTCAACATGGAATTCTCTATGTCATGCCATGGAGTGAGATTTCAACAATTAGTAATCAGACCATGTCATGACATAGAAAACTCCATGTCCCAATATCGATCATTTTCCATGTCGCAATATCGATACAATCAAAAACCAAATTTAAAAGAACTCTTCTTCTTCTTCTCCCAAATTCTTCATTTCTTCCAAGCAATAATCATACAACTTCTCTTCAAAACCTTCACTTTTCACAACTTCTCCCATTTTATTCCATAAAATGTTGTAGAAGGTAATTTTTGGGTGCAACTTTTCCAATTTAATCTGGATATCCCCTCTTTATGTCCAAAGATTTTGGAAAGATTTTGCTTTTCAATTACATTGATTGGATATTGAATTGATTAATTCTCTGAATTATTTGGATATGGTTGGATTATTTGAATTATCATTGAGAAATTGTGGAATTTTGTTGACAAGATTTATGAAATTTTATCTTGATTGTGAATTCAAAAATTTTCAATGTTTATTTGTTAAATTGGTTGATAATAGTAGTGAAAATAACAAGGGGTATATATGGGAGTGTGGAGAGGAGGGCAATAATGGGGGGTAGATGAGCGAGTTCAAGAATAAGGAAAGTCGTAGAAGTGTATACAGAAGGAGAATGTGTATAGCCTAGTGGAGGTGGTCCTAAATCAAAGTGATAAATATATAGTTCAAAAAATCAATTTTATTTTTTAATTTTCATCCCTAGAATCCTTAATTATTTGTCCAATATATACCACATCCTTTTCTATTGAAGGACTTTTTGAAATAATATCCAATTTATCATATTGTTTATTTTTTCCTTTTTATTCTTAATCGAACCGTTTTCTTTTTGGCCAAATATATATTTTTAATGGATAATCTTACAATCAAAGAATATTTTAAATTTTTTTATTAGTTTGAATTTTTAATCCAAATAACCCGAAAACCCATAACCCATGTGACTAAGACTTAGGTTAGATATACTTGGATTGTTATCTTGATTCGATTGGGTTTTAATTTTTAACCCAAAAAGCTGGAACTCGAACACGAAAACTCAACCCATGAACACCCCTATATATATATACATATATATATATATATATATATATATATATATATATGTATACATATATATATATATATGAGGATCTGCAAATATAATAATATATTAATGTATTTTTGTACAAAATATTTTATTCATGATATTCTTAATTCTTAACAATTAAATATGTTAATAATTGATAATTCTATTTTTTCTTAATATTTGAATATCGTTATATCTTTATATAATTGTTGGTGTTATGTACAATTTATATACTTATACATTAACATAAATGTATAACTTATTAATGTAATACTTTTATTTTAATAACTAATTAGATGAATTACTAATTTTCTTTTAATACATATAGATACTAGAGTTAAGTAATTATATAAATTAAAGCATTTACTGAAATATCCACATATAATATATCTATATATACAAGTTCTTATGTTCATACATTAAAATTTATATAACTTATAATTGTAATAAACAATATGTTTTACATAACATCTAATTCATATACTTATAAATTTATACTACATAACTTATTAGTATAACATTTTTACTATTAACAACTATATTAAATGCATTACTAACTTACTATTAGTATAGATAGAATTAGGTAATCAAATATATTTCTACATACTTATAGGATATAACTTAATAGGGGTTGGTGATTCAATACGATTTTTCTATACCAATTAAATTTAGAAATTTGTAAATCAATTTTAATATAATTTATATGTAATATATACACTAATACACATTCATATATTAAGATTTGTCACTTATATATGTGTATGTGTGTGTGTATTTTTTCACACACATTAATATAAAGCTGAAATGTGAAATTTGAAATAATTAAAACAAAAGTATTATAGTAATATGTTATACAATTATAAATTTGGTATATTTTTGTGGAATGATATGGAATTTGTGGGATAATGTATTAAATTTTAGAATTAGAATATGGAATGGAAAAAGATTAAATGTTCGGCTTATTCGACTGAGAAAGAATGGAAGCAACAACCGACAACCAAATTGTAAAAAAAACTAGTGGGTTAAACACACCATTGTTTATGCAATTTCAAAAGATAAAGAAATAAAAAGAAGACCAAAGTAGTTAATAGGTAGTTACATAAAAATGATATTAATGAGACTTTATTATGTTAATAAGGGTAGATTTGAAAAATCATACAATGACATCACACCAAATAACCCCTTATACTTTATATATAGTATAGATAATATTGCAAGCACAAACAGAAGTGTTAATTGCAAAATACTCCTTGAACTATCCTAGTGTCTCTTATACACATCTAGATGTGTATAAGAGACAGGGGACTCCAAAGGAATTAGAAATTTATAGGAAAAGTTCTAATTAAATCTTTTTTATACAAATTATTTTGAATCTAATGATTAAAATATCCTCACAAAACATAAGTTATCTATAATACGCTTCTCTTTTTTTCTCCCCAAATTTTCATAATTTTATTTCTCTTCTTCATCCTTATGCCCGTTCTAACAACTCATCCCCGCATTTATGTTGCCACCTCAGGTTATGATCATCACCCTGTCAATAGCTCTTACAATCTGTCCCCCTGCATCTCCCCTCCCTTCTACTTTGATTTCCCATCATTTACCATGGCCATCCTCTCTCATTAGCGATCACTCTAGCCCTTTCACTTCTACCAGTCTCGATCTTCTCCCGCATACTGAGTATATCCCTTTCTCTCATTCTTTTTCTTTTACCCCAACCCCACACAATACCATACCATATATGCACATAATCTTTCGTGTCGTGACCTAGAAAGCAAGAGGCACATACTCTCACAAGGTTGTTGGTGTGACTCTATTTCTTATTTTGATGTCCTTCTATTTTTTTCTTGTCTCATATACATGTGCTTGTTAGCTAGTCGTTTTGAATTTGATGTTAAATAGAGAAGGACTAAACTTGCAAGAAATTTAAGCGTCAAACTTGGTGTGAATTGAAAAACAATGGGCTGTGTTGGATTATCATATGTTTGAATAAATTCCCGAATGATGAATTCATGTTCATTTTTGTAATCACTCCGTTTCAAAATAATTTTCATGTTAGACAATTTACTTTATTTCAAATTGTATATCGTGTTAGGAAATCAAGAAAGTATGAAGTGATGTTTTTTTCAACTTTTATCGTTTTTGTCACATTAATGGAAGGATGATTGTATAGTTAGGATATTAATGTAAAAGTATATATTTATCACTTTGAACTATCTTTTTATAAAATTGATGTATAGATTAAGAAGGCCATTAAATAAGATCAAACGGTTTCCAAATTCAATATAGTATTTAATTCTGTGCTATACATAAGTGCTACTTCTTGGTAAAATATATGTTAAAATTTTGAAGACAAGATCTTTTAACAAAAATCTTTAGTACTTACCTTGCAACATTACCTCTTCTCTTAATGTAAATATACTTTTCATATAATATTTTCTGAAAAACTAATACTAGAATTTTACAAAAATACATAATTAAATACCTGTCTCTTATACACATCTAGATGTGTATAAGAGACAGGGTTATAGCCTAGTCCTCCTCCAATAATATATGCTGTTTCTATATACACATCAAATATAGTTTTGATAATATAGAATTAGGGACTATTTTATTGCTTGTTGGATTTTGTTTTAGATAGGTTTTTCAGTTTTTGTATAAAGGATCTAAGTCCAACATGAATGGGCCTAATTGGCGAATGTGGTTAATTGAATTTGTGACTGATTTCTGAATTTGGATTTCTGAATTTGAATTTGGTTAACTAGATTCTTTCTCGTTATCTATTTGCTGAAAAATATACACATCTAGATGTGTCTATTTAGTTACATTTACTTTTGTGGTCAAATATTCTTATTTCTTGCGAATCTTCCAGCTTATCAATGTAATTTTGGAATTGATTAGCTGTTCAAAAATTTTGTCGACATGGTTATAGATGGTATGTCGATTATTGTTGCTTCCATTCTTTTCATTATTGGCTCAAAGTAAATAGGGAAAAAGGGGAAGGAAGGTGTTGCCGGAAATTTGAGGTTTTTGTTTCATTTTGTTTTTTTTTTTTAGACCTAGGGCAAAATAGCCATCAAAATAAAAGATTGGGTAGAGTGGTCTGCCATAGATAGTGTCACTTGGCAAAGATAGGTTTTTCGAACAGTTGGATTTCTTGAATTCATAATTATTGTTCATGTAAATTTTTTTATGAATACTTTATGGAGAAAGTTGTCTCTTATCACACCTAGATGTGTATAAGATAGACAGATATAAGGGAATTTCTATACTGAGATTAAGGTGGATCAAATCCATTTTTTAACTTAGTCAAGCAAACAGTGGACAAGAAGTTCATTTCTGGCCTGAAGATTGCTAAACATGGACATGCCATTTCACTATTTTTTTAGGGTTAATTATATTTACCTCACTTGAAGTTTGGCCAAATTATCGAACTCACTCATGATTTTGAAAATATACCAAATTTATAATTGTATAACATATTACCTGTCTTTAAAAAGACTAAGTTACCCTTTTAATATTTCATTAATCCTTCAATGTTTCCCAAACCCTATTCCCCTTCCCCATATTCCTTCCCTCTCCGCTTCCATTTATAGTGGTCTCTTATACTTAGGATCTAGATGTGTATAAGAGACTCTTATAAAGTTCGTTAGATCCTCCTCCTCTTCCCCTTCTCCCTCTACCTACATTCTTTCCCTTTTCTCCATAATACTCATTCCTCTTCTACCCCCTTTCCTTGCCACATCCCTCTTCTCCCTGCCACTTTTCCTCCATCTTTCTTCCCTACACAACCTCCCTTTTCTCTACCCAAAAAAATTTTGGAACTACGATTTAAAAATCTTTGAACTGCAATTTGAGGTTTTTTATTTTTTTTATTTTTTTGCAAAATTTGTGATAAAATTGTCATGCTTAAATCTTGCCTATGCTTTATTCTTCAACTCTGTGTCATCAGTTCCCGTCGAAAACCTATTGCCTTAGATCAAATAATTGTCTCTTTTACTTATCTGGGTGTGTCTTAAGAGACAGCTACAATCTTTCCCATTCTCTTATTTCTCGCCGATATTGGATAAAGTTCGTGATGATTGCCTTCATTGTCAAGCATTCCTAATCATTTCAATAGGGTCTGCGAGGTGTGACAAGTTACTGGGAATCTAGAGGTGTATGAATTCATCATTGGGAATTCCCCAATAACAAAGACAGGGAAAGGGTTTCTCTTTGGTGTGGGTATTGGGGAAAGGTATGGTTATGGCACGAGTTGTAGTTGTAGTCAGACTTGGAGTTGTAGGATAGTAGAATAGCATTGATTTGGGTTTCGGTTCAGGTTTGGGTGGGTTTGTTTTTGGGTTTGGGTATGGAGTTCCTAAACGACATCATTTTGGATGGTGCTAATACATGCCGTTCAACGAAAATAGATAGGGACCCTAATCAAGGGTATTCTGGGAAAATAAAAATTATTTTTTGCTGACTACAACTACATTTCGTGCCATAACCATACCTTTCCCCCTGTCTCTTATACACATCTAGATGTGTATAGGGAGTTAACTATAATTCCTATCTTTTCCAGAGGTATATTTAGTAATTTGGCCAAACCTCGAGGACTAATTTTTGTCATCCTCCGATTTTTTTTTGCAGATGAAATTTTATATTTTACAAAACTACGGAGGATGAAGCTAAAAAAATGTTATATAAGTAGTACTACTGTATACCAGTCTTGTTATTTCTATTTAGTTCTACTTTTTTTTAATTGGTTAACCATCGATATCTTGGCGAGGGGATGCCACGCCAGAATTTTATTAATATTCAAAATAAAAGGTTACAAGGAGGAGGAGGACTAGGCTATAACCTCTTGGTAAAAGACATAGCGAATAATATAATTGTCTTTTAAAAATTACTGAAATCAAACTAATCTAATCGATGGAGTTTATGTAGCGTCCAAAAGAACAAGTCCAAGAAAATGTTTGGGGGTTGAACTATGATAAAAAACCAACTGAAGATGTGTCATCTGCCAAGTTAGCTTCGCCATAGACATGTATAAAAGTAAAGCATACTTTAGGTACAGATCTTGTGCCTAGCTAATCAAACCATCTAATCTTCACGGAAATGCTGTTGCATATTCAATCATACTTACAGCAAAATGTTAGAGAATTGGATTCAGTTATCAAATCTGTGTAACCTTGGTTGATACACAACTTAACACCCTAGACTATGGCTGATAACTAGGCAGCCATGATAGTATTTTGGCTGAAGGAATAAGCAAATCTAAAGAGAAAGCGACTAATCAATCTCGAAGAAGACCTTCACCACCTGCCAAATTCGAGGAAGAAACGAGGGATCCATCAATATTTACCTTTAACCAATAGGCAGGAGGACAATTCCAGTAAACCGAAATAAGGGTGAGAGCTTTAGTTGGTTTAGCAATCATCCAATCAAGTTGAAAATTTGATTGTCTTGGTCTTCTTCGACATCTACCAAAGAATAAGTTTTCTATGGATTGAGTAACTCCGACCAAATCTGAGAATATCAAGAGACATTCCACAAAATAGTGATCAAGGGAATCCAAAGAATCGCGAAAACAACATTTGGAAGCCAATTGTAAACCTGAATCCATAAGGATATTTTCAAACAGGAGGGCACCATTCAAGATTTGCCAAAGAAGAATGGAGAACTTAATAGGGATTCTGGACTCCAAATGACAGTTCTTGGCCACATGAAATTCTTCTTTGCCACATGACATTCTTCTTTGCACAAACCATCTGATAGGCCAAAGAGATGGAAAAAGTTCCATTGGAAGTTAAGCTTTCCAAAAATGGATGTCTGGATGTGTATAAGAGACAATTGATGTTTAGACAATCGACTTGGTCTTGGCCAAGGTCAAAGTTGCTCTAAACATTCAATTAGACCAGCCAAGATCATTAGAGAAACCTCCTTAATCTCAAAAACTAGAAATTGGATTTGATCCACCTAGATATCAGTTAAAGGGCCATATCTAGCCATGAGTGAACCAAAAAATTAAAGTACCCGAACGGAAAGCTAATTGAATGTAAGGTGCAACAATGTCTTGGACTTTCATCATTCTATGCCGAACAAGTGAAGGAGTAGAAGAGATGTAGAGATTGTACCGGCTCCTCACACAACTTCGCCCATAACGAGGATGAAGAGTGATAATTCCACCAAAACTTAGAGGAAAATGAAAGAATAACATTTTATAAATCCTGTCAACAATCCACATCTAGTTGTGTATAAGAGATGAGCTCCAATTGGGCATATAATAGCTGAACTTTCTTGTGAGTTCCAAGTTCCCCCAAAAGAAATTAACTTGAATTCAGCAGTGCCTTGGGAAGGGGGGAATCTATCACTACAAGCATACATGTATGAGTATGGCTGATAAAACGTGCTTAATTAAGATCAGTCAACCTCCTAGAGATAAAAGTTTCTTTTTTCATCCTACCTAGCCATCAGCGAACTTTATCTAATATGTGATAAGATATAGGTATTACTTTTTCTAGCAACAAAATTATTCAAGCGATCTTATTTTCCTTTCACTTATCTGGGTTGTCCAATATTTCTGTCTCTTATACACATCTATGTTGGAGAGGAGCTTCTTTTGGACATTAGACAAAAGCTTTTGAAAATGATATTTCCAACAACATGGACTGTCCCTTATACACATCTAGATGTGTATAAGAGACAGTTCCAGAGGTGACAAAAATGGAAAGATAGGAATATTAGTGGCAAAGGCTAAATGGGTGAGAATTGGACATTCACAAAAACTAAAGAACGGCTTAATAGCACCATCCGAAGTAAGAGCTTTAATACCCGGAGATAGGCCTTAGAAGTCAAAATAAAAAGAAGGGGAGATAGAGGGTCTTCTTGCTTTATACTCTATGTGGAATGAAAAAATCCCTTGCTTTCACCATTGAGTAACACTAAAAACCAGCTTGCCTCCAAGTTCATCATCACCAACCTGACATGAATAAGTCTTGAAAACCAAATTTAAGAAGTAGAGGTCGAAGGAACTTCCATGAAACTCTATCAAAGGCCTTCATCGTGTCCAGCTTTACCGCCAAGTTATGTCCCCAAACTTTTTTGTGAAGAGACGAGAAGAGTTCTTGGGCCAAGAGAACATTGTCAGCCACCAATCTGCCGGAAACAAAATCTGATTGCTCTTCAGAAATCAAACCAGCAAAACCCTAGCAAGACGATTACCAAAATTTTGGTAAAAAAATTTATTAATAAAATTACATCTAGGCCGAAAGTGACTTAAGGTAGTCTTGAATTGTTTGATTAAATCAAGATTGTTGATTAGCCGAATCTAGTGAAAGAATATAGGCTAATAACTATTTAGACAATCATTATCAATTCCTGTGTTAGAAAATAAATTTTGAAAGAAGCACAATCCCCTTATAAGAGACAGCACATAGATATGTACATATATATGTATGTATGTATTTATGCATCCTTCTGATTGTATGTGTAGCTCTTATACACATCTAGATGTGTATAAGAGACAGGTATGCAGGTGCAAAATAGCAAGCCACTTACACCGAGATTTTGTCCTCCAAAAATTTCTTCCATCTTATACCTGTTTTGAAAGAGATCCGCCTGAGAATGATGAAGCAGTTCTCTATCAAATATGGATTGTGAAGCTTCAAAACGGCTTTCCAGATATTCCACCACACTCTCGGCTTGCTTGACTAAGTCGAAGACATTCTCGAAGATAGAAGTGTTCCGCTATCGCAGGCATTTTGTCACCGGAACACTTTCTTGCAAAAGAATGTCTCTTGGCTTAGTCACATTTGGTCGGAGTTGACCTGTCATCTTATACACTGCCTAGATGTGTATAAGAGACAGGCTAGATGTGATGAAATTGGCTCAGGTCTAGATTTGTTGAAAAAAGTACCAATTGGCATTGCAGCAACAATGGAGAGAATGTTCCGAGCACGCCCTATTCAGGTGCTGAACATGAGAATCTGGAAGAAGACTGAGTGATACGAGCCAAAGCGCATCTTCAAGCTTGACTAAGGTTCGTGAAGAGTCATTGCAAGTGCCAACTGTACCTCTTACAACGTGCCGTTGTAATTGGTACAGTTGGCACTTGCAATGACTCAGCTCGAGTGTTCTTGTGAGGAAGCCGTCCCAAACAAATTAGAAGTGGAACGGGCTTAAAATCTGATTGGAACATTCTTCAAGTCCAAATCCATAATGAAGAAGTCCAGTAGTTGTGTTCTCTACTATCTCATAATGTCCCAATAGTTGTTTAAGTTTTGTGTAAATTGGGCTGGTTTAAGTCAATGTCTAGACGAGACCCGTTGCCAAGTGTCTAGCTTTCAATCTAACACAAGAGTTTGGTTCTTGTCTCGTTATAGACAACGGGTTGAATTCTTGCTTGATTCTTTGTGTTCTTTATTGTTCTTGTTTGTGTGTTTGCTGTCCAAATTCTTGTGACCAACTTTGGAGTCGATCCTTGGGGTTTTGGTGCCATCTCTGGACACGGTTTGGTCTCTTATACACATCTAGATGTGTATAAGAGACAGACTCAGAACAAGCAGTATGTCCACCTCAGAAGAAGGAATTCTTAAATTAGTATTTGAGGGGTGTCCTTCGGCCGTGATGAAGAAGAAGATTCAAGATAAGTTTCGAAAAGAAGAGCATGAAGAATGCGGCCAACCCTAGAAAGCATCAATTATACATTCTTTCAATTCAGGCTTTAGGCAAATGATCCAATATAAGAGACACTGTAGTACTACTATATAATTAATAAAACCACTTAATAATACTTATGTTGCTAATTAATACTAATTCATAAAACTACTTATTACAACTAATAATTTATGCTACTACTTATTTTTACTAATAGACTAAATAATACTGCTTAAGAATACAACTAGTCCTGGATACAAATACTTGTTACTAGTACTAATACAATTTAATAATACTACTTATTTATGGACAAAAAAATATGTCTTGATTAATACTACTACGTATAACTACTATTGATTAACACTACTTATTGTTGCTATTAAGTAATATTTCTACTTAATACTCTGATATTTATGTGTACTTATTAATAGATCATACAACTACTTATTATTATTATTATTATTATTATTATTATTATTATTATGTGCATTTTGCTACATACAAACATGTGACAAAGCTTATTGTACCATCGAGAGTTACCCCTAAAAAAACAAGGCACGAAACAAAACAAAATCAAAATAAGTCCATTAAATTATTGAAAAACACATAGCAACAAATGTCTTGAATAATCGGCTAAACAAATATAAACTAAACGATCACAAATGGTCCCAAGGTGTAAAACAAAATCTAAAATATCTTAATATTGCCTAAATGTTAATCAGCTACTAATACTAACTTTCCTTGAAAGTCAAAAGTGTAGTTAGCATGTACCAACTTCTCACACCTATGATTGCCCTCATAAATTCTCTAATTCTATAAAAATGTTTTAATAGGGTGAGCGACAAGTCACTCAACAAGTAACCAAGACACACTTTTGTTGGACCAAATAAGTAGCATATATACATGCATAAATACATACATACATATATATGTACATATCTATGTGTGTGTGTGTGAATATATATATATATATAAACACACACTCAATGAATATACATGCATAAATACATACATACATATATATGTACATTCTATGTGTGTGTACACATCTAGTTAGTGTGCCAACTTCTCACACACATGATTGTTCTTGTAAATCCTCTAATTTTGTAAAATATTACAATGGAGTGACCACCAAGTCACTCCAAGCGGTTAACACTACTATTGGATCAAACAAGTTCCATATATATATATATAAACACACACTCAATGAATAAACATAAGTACTTTGAAAGGTTTTATTAGAAATCAAAGAAAACTTATTACATATAATGGCAAAAGTTTCTTTTCAAATGTCTTTTCAACAAAATACGTACATACTTTTAAAGGTATGCCATTATATAAAAAAAATACCAAATGGATTTGACAGAGATCAAAAGTTCAGAATCAGAATCAGAATTTTAGAATTAGAAGTTCATGAGAAAAATCAAAATCTGAATGCTAGAATTAGAAATTCATAATCAGAGTTCAAAACATAGTTCATTTTAGGCTCATAAAACAAACACACAATCATTGACTTACTGAATGGATGGGTGTAAGACGAGTGAACTATGGGGTGTTTAGAAAAAATTTTGAGGTTCTTCATGATTTAATCTAGATATTTTCAAATCTAAGTTTTCACCGGTGCAAAAACCAAAAATAGTCCTATCGACTATTCATGATTATCTTAAGAGCCTTTGTCCTTTTTTGCTTGAACACAAAATAATTCAAGCAACAACACAAGGTCTCAAAATAATCATGCCACCTACATATAAGTTCATAATGTTAAAACAAAGTCATGGTTCAATTTCATAATAAAATAACACTTTGAAAGTAACATATTAGGCAAAAATACTTTTAAATACAAAGAGATAATAACTACTTCCTCAATGTAGCAATACAAATGTAGGTTTGTTTTGCAAGTAAAGTTAAGAAACGTTTGACAATTTTTGTATAGGAAATTACTCAAACTTTAAGCTACCTGTCTCTTATACACATCTAGATGTGTATAAGAGATTCAAGGCCCAAATATCCTAACAATAATATTAACCCAAAGTCCCTTAACTTTGAAAATATTATTTTCCAATATAATACTAAAACCTAGTTCCGTTGCCTATATGAATCACATCTAGATGTGTATAAGAGACAGCTGCTCCAAACGCGAATTAAATCTAGAGAAGCTTTTCTTTTTCCCATTTTATGCTTTTATTTTTGCATTGAGGACAATGCTTATTTTTAAGGATGGGGTGTCTCTTATACACATCTAGATGTGTATAAGAGACAGATTTTTAAGTGATATCAAGCACTAATTGAAGAATTAACGACGAATACCAATTCAAAGTTGATTCTTATTTCTTTCTAAAGTTAGTTAATTTTCAACATGCGATCCAATTAACCCTACTATTAATTTATCGGAACCATAAATTATTAGTTGTAATAAGTACTCTATTAGTAAAAATGAAGTAGTAGCATAAATTATTAGTTGTAATAAGTAGTTTTATGAATTAGTATTAATTAGCAACATAGTATTATTAAGTGGTTTTATTAATTATATAGCTGTCTCTTATACACATCTGTTTTTAGCAGAATCTCTTTTCTCACCTAATTGGGGTATTTATAATGAGTACTTAGGGTTACAATTAATGTTATAGATAAGACTCTTTTTCACCCTGTGAAAAAGATCCAATCGTAGATGGTGTAAGTTGGGTTCTGCCATGTTTCTACATGCGCTCAGGTGCTTCTAGCGCTAGAAGCTCTGAGGCAGTGGAATGGTCGTGCATATTACGCTCTTAGCATTTTCTTACATCTTTTCCATCTTTTAGCTATTTTTCACTTTAATGCTACAAAAACTAGGAATACTGTATGTTTATTCATTGAGTGTGTGTTTATATATATATATATAAACACATAAACACATGGTGAATGACATATTATATAGATTAGAATTATAAGAGATCAAATTACCCCATACTTAGCCTGTAATAATCGTCCTCGATCAATCTTACTCTTAAAACATGTAGAGTTTATAAGATTTCATTCAACATATTCCTTAAAATATCCACATAAATAATCAATAATCAATCCAGCAATCAGAGTAGTCTAAGAACCGCCTGTGAAAATGTAAAATCTAAGACAGAGTACCAGCAGACAGTCTCTTATACACATCTTCTGTGTAAAGAGACGTGGACTTATTTTCATCCTATCTAGATTAAATCATGAAGAACCTCAAAATTTTTTCTAAACACCCCATAGTTCACTCGTCTTACACCCATCCACCAA